>JAQMCX010000009.1:8585483-8666707 GCA_029814765.1 Acanthurus leucopareius | reverse complement strand
ATTAAAACAAGGCAACTGGACTATGTTGAATTTTTGGGAAGACGTTTCACTTCTCATCCAAGAAGCTTCTTCAGTTCAAGAAAATTAAGAAATAAAGTCTGTTTTTGCATCAAGAAAGAAGCTGTTAATCACATGACTTACTACAATGGAGTGAACTGCACCTATCCTTGCACAGGCCAGCATAGTGTAGACGAGCTCAGGGATCATGGGAAGGTAGATCGACACCCTGTCCCCCTTTTTTACACCTTGAAAAAAAAAGGAAACAAACACACTTTTGGTTTTCATGTGGGCCTAATTTTTGTTTCTCCTCAACTGAAACCAGCAAAGGCAACGGTGTTCAGGGAAAACTTTTAGCATGTTGGATATGGTTCAGAAACTGTGTTGTATGTCCGACAGAAGTATATGCAACAAGTGCAGAACTGGATGTACTGGGCACTGAGCCATGTCTAATGAGGTGCAGCATGCTGGTTATGGGTCAATGATGATGCCAGTTTTTGTCTGAAAGAATTTAGATGAAACTTCTATACATTTAAACCTGCATCTTTGAGCTTCAGACTCCTGCTGACATTCAAGTAAAACTCTTATAATAATGTTTTAAGTTTTTGCCAAGGCATGTAAGAGGTCATCACTGTGGGGAGCTGCTTTTACATTATGTTCCTTTTCAGGCCATGAGTCCAAAAAATGTGGGAATTATGTAATGATGTTGGCATGTATTCATCTCTTTTTTGTTTTTTTTCCTCAAACTTTTGACAGCCACAGCTAATTTCTAAGAATTAAAGCATCTCTTTTTTAAGTTAACCAAGCATTTCATATCTAAATCACACTGTTGAGATTTATGAGTTTCTCACCCATCTGCTTTAGGACATTGGCACAGCGGCAGACCTGGCTCAACAGCTGGCGGTAGGTGATGGTTAAGTGATGGTCGGGTGAGTTCCCCTCCCTGACAAGAGAATACAAAGGAGGAGAAACATAACTCAACTTTGTTCTTGTGAGGCAAAACGTGCAGGCTGCATGAGGTCATAGAAACCTCCTTGATACACCTTAAAAGTATCTTCTCCATGAGTTCTAGAAGTCCACAGGTTAGATAATCTGTCCCTGTTGTCTCTGGATCTATATCGGGTTTGGATGTTTGACAGCTGTTTCAAAACGATGTGACACAATGTTTCACAGGGCGGCAGACAGTTTGGTGGCAGCCCTCAGATGCAGGACAGCAGCCAAAACACTGCAACAACGTGATATGGACCTTGTCCGTGGGCTTAATAAACAATTGCAGTGATGAAACTCTACAGCAGATAAAGGGTCATGAAGTGCATCGATGATGTTATAGTAGCGCAGATTACTGCACTATTCTGAATATGGTCAAAGAAAGTCAGCATGAGGAAAAGCCTCTTGTTCTTCGAAGTATATATTTATCGCTTTGTGTCTATAAGTAAGTATATATCAGAGTAAACCAAATCAAATGAGGAGGTCCACTGGAATCAAGACTGTAAGTCTTTAATTCAATAAAAAGTGCTAAATGCTTCTCTGAGCTCTGAATGTGGATTGAGAAAGGCAAAGATTTTACACGTCAAATACAGCCTATGTTCGAAAGTATAAAAGTGACTTTGATATTTTCTGTGCTCAACATGACTCAAAGTCATGTTTATTGTTATTATCTGCTGCTGAAGACTAAAATAAGTGTCAGGGAATCAGGCTTAAATGTAATTAGCCATGTTGGGACAATAACAGAGTAACCTTTGATTCCCCTAAAACATAACATGAATCAGAGAATTTATGTACAAACAAGATTTAAGAAACTAATCCACGTCTTTATCTCTGGTAGGCTGCGCTGCAGTAATGGGATTTTCTCTGGTCTGTCTAAAAAAGCTCTTTGACAGCTGCCACTCATTCACGGTGCTGCTGCTTAAGATCGAACAAAGGCCAAGAGAGCTGAGCACATTACTCCAGTTCTCAAAATCCCCACACTGTCGTCATATAATGCACTACACATTTACAGATCACTGCAGAATTTCTGAGCAAAATACTGCTTTCAACCCTCCAATCTTCCGAGGTCATATGATACAAAATCCAAACATGGAAAAGCTTCTTTTAGCTGCTGTGCTGCAGATGTCTTGAACCAATTCCAGAATATTGGACTTTTCTTCTTCTCTGTCATTATCCAGAAAGTACAGTGTGTACTGCTGCCTTTGGACTTCATGCAAGTTTTGTGCATGCAGCATAAGTTTCAGTCTATTATACATTAGACCTTCTCTCTTTTTATTCATTTTACTTTTATTTTTGCAATGTATTCTCCTTTCAAAGTCTGAGTGTTTTGTATAATGCACTCCCTTTCTATATACATTTACTGATCAGAGCAAAGTTTCTTTTTCTTGTCTTAAAGAGGAAAAAGGAAAATGACACTGAGACGAACATGAGTGACGGGACACCTTTCATCACAGAGCACCGAGACTCTCGTCAATCTCTCATTTCAAGCAAACGCTGACAGCTCAAACCGAAAGCTTGATTCCTTTTCTTGTGTCATTGTTGTCACTGAGGATGAGATTTCTTTCATGATGCATTTTAATTTTTGGTTTGATTCTGACATCTCTGTAATTTAGAACATTCTGAAAAAAAACCCATTGTCCTTGAAATGCCACAATTTTACATCTTTTTCTGAGAAGAAAACATCTATTAATCCAATGTTATCAGCCTGTGCAGATGCAATATCAAATGTAGCAACAAGTTGAGTCAATAAAAAGACACACATTTGACTTTGGATACTTTGTGAGCTTTCATTTAATGGAGGTTGCTACCATTTGAGGAAGATCCACAGATGTTGTTTGGACAGGGTGTGAACAAAAGTTAAACGGGTCATAATTAAGTGTTCGGTTACTGATAACTGTAATATAAACATGGTAATAACACAGCAGACACACGCTATATCCTCCTCACATGGCTCTCTGAAACATACATGGCATGCAGTTGAGCAGATACCATATTACGCAAGTGCTTTGGTGTAATGCAAACACTTGTGTGGTGATGATCTCCTCTGTGCCCAGTTTCATTGAACTGCTATTGCTGCTGAGTTGGCACCACTATTTCTTGTTTGCTGAGTCTGTTCAGTTTACAGAGCAAATATGTGCTGTAATGTAAACTGAAAATAACATAAAGCAGAGCCTTTATGGCTCAGGGCGTAAGGCTTTCCTGTAAGCAGCAAGGCACTAAAAAGTTAAAAAGTAATTGGAACAGTTCATTGAGTGCAAAACTTAAATACAGTAACAATCAGTCCATCTCCTCTCTTTTAATGTGCTTTTTCTTGTTTGAAAATTCTTGCAGAGTTATGTAAATGTCAGCCTCTGTACTTCATATAAACACCATTAATTTTTTCAATGAGTCTTGCAGGACTCTGACAGTCTAATGTAATGTTAAATTGAAATATGAATTTGGCTTAAATGAGATGAAAGCTGGAAAAATTTTGCAACAAATCCTTATAAATGTTCTCTGAGTCTCACTGACACTGCTGTGCTTTGGTGCAGAGAGGTTGGCACGGGGGCCAAACAGTTGCTATTGACTTGAATACCTGACATAACTCTAGCTGGTGTTCCCATCAGAGCCACCATTCATTTCAGGCAGACGTTGTTGCTTACCAGTAATAGGCTACTTTTTCACCGAGATTCCTCTCCTTCACGAGTCTGTCCAGGACATTATAGCACATGTTGGTTTTGGCCCCCTCCATGCATTTGATATAAATGTTTCCTTTTGTCACATCAAAGTTGTACTGCATCATTGGTCCTGTTGCTGGCTTCTTCCAAAAGAATTCATCAGCAATCTCTTTCCAGAAAGCTAGAACAAAGTGATATTTGATGTCAGTGCTACGGGCTGCAGACAGAGCACATAAACACGGAGAGATACTGTGTGCAAACAGACTTTGGAGGGAAGTAAAAAGCAAGGGAAAAAATAAAGATGTGTTTGACCTACCTTCTGAATTCTCAAGAGACTTCTTGTACAGCGCAAGATAGGAGTTAAAATCAGGCACATGCGCACCCCTCTTCATGTCATCAGGAGGGTAGTACATTTTGTCCCGAGATTCAGATACAACCATTATGGGAGGACAGATGTCGACAGGCCTGTATCATCAGAGAGTCAGAATGTGGGTTAATCTGGAGTCACTGCTGATCTGTCTGGATCCTCCTGGGTAAGGTAAGAACACTACAAGGCCTCCTCTGAAGCAACACAGTTTAGCATGCATAAGACCCACCTCTAATCCCTGAGCTGCAGGCTCTCCTCAAGTCTGCTTAGGGCCAGAGCAGCCAATCCGCTCTCATGGTGCGGCACTCCCACTTTTTCATTGGTTGAGCCCTCTCTGGCCTGTCGGTGGTATTATTTTTCCAAGCAAGGAAGTGGAGGAGGATGGTGATGAGAAGAAGGAGGAGTGCTGCAGGATGAATGCTGGGGATTCAAGCAGGCATAGGGAGGTTTATGTGACAGGGAGGGTGATGAGTAGAGAAAGAGTGCCAGTGCAAAAGAGAAACAGAGAGGGAAAACAACATTGTGTTCACTGATACCCAGTAAACAAAATCCTTGAACCTCAAGATATTATAACTTAATGCTCCTCACACAATAGCTTAAGTATTTTAAAAGTATTTATTTAGTTAACTTGCATAATAAAAAGAAACTGTTTCAGAGAATAACTAAAATATTATTCTTTAGACCAAATTAAATAATAACTCTTTGTTTAACTTGTATTGTTTGATTTGGTTTTCATATATTATTATGACTTTGTGCAACATAAACACTTTTTCTTACCTAGTACTCTATTTCAGATTTTGGTTTTGTCACAATTAGAATATTAAATGTGCTAAATTTAAACCCTATTTTCACTGTCAAATAAATATGTTGTAATTTTGTAGCTCATACAATATATTTTTCTTCATTATGTGATATTATGTCTTTTAACAATGTTATCGTTTTTAGATTTGGACATTTGTTCCCTTGATTCACTGAAAAACCTGCAACGTGCATTACCATTCCAGTTACATAACAGATCTCAGGGGAAATGTCCAAAAGGCTGTTGCCATCGTTTGTTTTGGATCTCGAATTTCTATCTGGGATCGATTAAAATGCGCAGCGACTGACGTTGCATCTTACGTCAGACCCGCTCAATCGAGCGCGAGAGATTGTGTTGATGTCGGCCTGTGCTGTCCCGTCCATTTGCTAACGTACCGGGACCAAATCTCAAGCTTCAAGATGTTTTTGTCTGCTGCTGTTCGCTCTGCGGTATCGCAGACGGTAAAGTTGTTTTATTCGTATAACTCTGGCTAATTATTTAAATTCCCTTTACGATTATTTGGATACAAGAAGCTTTGACACCCCGCAAGGGCAAGCAGTGGAGGCCGCTAAGCTAACTAACGTTGGGTAACATTAGCATGCTAGCTACTTTAGCATCACTGCTGTCAAACGTTTAACGTTACAAGGTGATCTTTAGACAAAATGATCAATTCTATGAAAAAATTACACGGGATAAGGGCAGTTTAAAACATGACATATCACAGAATTAACTCTGTCATGCACGTTCATGTGACATTTACTGAATTTTTTTCCCCACTATGTACGTACTCCAAAAAATGACAAGATGACATTAATCAAATTGTTAAACAAATCAATAATAGCCTTTATCATTTAGGCACGACCTAGTACTAAAAGTTATGAAACGCAATTAATACATTTATAGTACTACTACGAATGTACGATTTTTCTTCTTTTTTATATCTTTTCGATCTGCAATAACTACATTGTAATCTTCATAATTGACATGCTATTTTGCTATTGTTTGTTATGTAAATTTGGGATGTTAATTATTCTTTTTCCGTCTTTTAAAATATTCCTAATTATGTAAAATCAAGGACGTAACACATTATCCCTGTGATTCTGTCCAGTTTTTTTCTTTTTCTGTTCAACTTTTGTATTATTCAATCTTTTTAGATGACTTCTTCTCCCTTAAAACACATAAGCACCGAAGGCCTTCCTTTTAGGCAGTTTAAGTATCATTTCATACAATAACGTTACCACTCTGCTCACTGGTCTTCTTTCACTGTATTTGCAGGCCAGGCAGGTCAGGAGTCTGCATCGATCTGCAGTGCGTGCTGGAGCTGGTGGCATCTTTGTGGTGAGTGGTGGTTTCTTTGCAAAGTCAAGAGATTTTTAAGTGTGAGAGTGAAAATCATATGATCAGTGCTCAACCCAAATGGGGCCACACTTAACTTCATGCAAAAGACCAGTTTTACTTAATTTGGTATCATGTTTATACATGATACCAAAAGAAAAAATTCAGAACCAAAAATGTAAGTCTTTTGAGTTTTATAAGCTGTATTTACTTGTCGTTTACAGATGGTCATGCTATTGATATAGTTTTCAAGATAATTAGCCAGTAAAACTAGTATGTAAATGTGATGAGTGTTTGTGTTGAGCTGGTGCTTCTATTTTTGCTGAAACAATCCCAAAGGCATCCATTTTCCAAAAGCTCTTAATTTATCCCAGGAGCAGCCTGTAGAGCCTATTAGAGCCATGCTTTGCAACAAAAACATCACATGTGATATTATAATGTAATGGAAACTTACCATGGTTTCACTGCCCCTTGATAGTAAAGATGTTTTTAGCCTGTGATTGGTGGAAATTCAGTTTGGATGTATAATCAGAGAACAACTCCTCTTCAATCAAGAATGTTGGTTTTGACACTTTTAACTTCCAACACCACTAATTAAAATGTCCTTTTTCTTAATTGCACAAAGGCTGTTTGTTGCTCACAAGGGGGCAGTGTGTGCAGAAGCTTAAATAATTTGTTTCTGTCTTGAGTCTGTTGTTTGGCCTGATGAAGCACCTGTTTCCCTTTTGGGTTTAGGTGATAGTTTTTTTTTCACACTTTATCAGATACTATGAGATTCTTCTCATAAGCCTGTTAATTACATAGAAGCAGACCCTGTGGTGTGAAAACTCATCATTTACAGCAAATTCATATTGATGGCTTCTGATCAGGATTTAATAAATTAGCTGATTAGTAAAATTCAAAGATGAATAAAGTTACACCTTTACTGTAAACCATGATAACACGAATGTTAATATCTTTTAATAACACTGTGTTATTTCTGTCTTAGCACAGAGATACTCCTGACAACAACCCTGATACTCCTTTTGAGTTCACTGAGGAGAACAAAAAGGTAAGGTTGACTGTATGCAGGCAACACAGTTAATCTAGACTGGTGTGAATACTGTTACTAAAACCCTGGTGTGGACCAGCAGACGGAACTGACGTTTTGACCAAAACTTAAATGTCAATAATGTAGCTATATTGAAGGGATGATTGGTGGTGCCTCTAAAACATAATAACTCATTGGAATTTAAACAAAAAAAAAACATCAGTTAACATAATAATGAAGTGGGTAGAGGCTAATATTAGAATAGTAAGGCAAGTTTGGAAAATTATGTCACTTTACTGTAACACAGCCTTTAAACTGCTGAAAAGTTAAAAATGATTCCAACACAATACAGTGATATTTTCCAGCTGGCCTAAATGTAAATTCTGTGGTGACAATAGTAACAGTTGTGCCTGTCAGGAAGAGAGCGTGGGCTTATCCATGATCACACATACAGTTTTAGTTTTTAAAAAAGTATGTGACATAGCTGCTGGAATGTTGCTGTACAAGGTGCTTCTTTTTCATCTTGTCTGTTTATGACATCTAAGAACATCAATACAAGTTAGATGCATTTACGTGTTGCATGACATGCTTTTAGTCTGTGGAAATGTATTTTCTCATGAGGGTCGTGATGATGCAGAATAAAAAAAACTGACCTATTTAATGAGTTACTTGTCAGAATGATGTTTACTCCATTGGAAAAAAGCTAATGTGAACACAAACTAGATGTATTTTTCTTTTCTCACTCTGGAAATGAACCAAACCACAGATGTGAGAGCATCCTGACCACCTGATCATTATAACCAAGATAAAACAAGAGTTATTTTGTTCTGTTTTACTTGATATTACTTATAAAGCAGATGTCAATCCATGTTAAAGTGCAGAGGAGAAATGCAATGGTTGTTATTCTAGGTAACTCCACATTCATTGTAAAGTGTCTCTTTTTTCCCCCCTGCAGAGGATTGAGGCGATTATTTCAATGTACCCTATTGGGCACAAGCAAGCTGCCACAATCCCAGTGTTGGATGTAGCCCAAAGGCAACATGGATGGCTTCCGATCTCCGCAATGAACAAGGCACAGTACTTCTTTGGTGTTTTACAGCTGTGTGATGCCACTTTGTCTTAAAAACATTTTTGTGAGAGACAAAAACAACAACTGTGTCTCATGTGTCATGTGAGGGAACTTCATGAATGTCTGTAATTGTTTTCATCTAGGTTGCTGAGGTGCTTGAAATCGCTCCCATGAGAGTTTATGAAGTAGCGACATTCTATACGATGTTCCTGCGTCAGCCCGTGGGAAAATACTTCATTCAAATCTGTACAACAACACCCTGCATGCTCTGCAACTCAGACAGCATCCTGGAGGCCATCCAAAAGAAACTGGGTACGAGAGTCATTTTCCATTTAATGACATAACATCAATGAAGAGATGAAAAACACAGATAAATCAATCTTTTTTTATTTATTGTGGCTACTTGACATATACAAAAACACGATAACAAAAATGTAAATACACAGTTGTCTCTACAGTTTAAACAACAGTGAGCTGTAACAGCATATAAGACTGAAATCAACACATAACTGTCAGGCCTTATTCAGACCAAATCAGGCAATGTGTCAAAAACCCCAATTCTTCGGTCCATTTAAATGTAGGTAGTCTGTTAAAGAAGCAAGGGTGCAAACTGCAAAGGTTGCAAGAAAAAAGTGCAACGGCCGTGTGTGGAAAAGTAAGAACAGATAAATTTTAGAGAAACACAACTTGACGTCACACATCCGTGATCAGAATGAGCCGAGCTTAAAAACCCTGCCACTAGGAAGCACAGAGACATTGATTTGCATTTGCAAATGAGCCAAGTATCCCAAACCGCTGCACAAGCTTGGGGTAATGGCCACACATCTGATTTGGTCTGAATACACCCTTGACCCTCTTCAGTCCATGTGGCACTTATCAGAGCACCATCACATCTGTTATTCTTTCTCTCATAACTCAGATATAGTGTTACATAGACTTTATAATGTTTATCTTAAACATGTCAGAGAAAAATAGCTAAAATAAAACATGTCTTAATTTGTTTTTCATAGGTATCAAGGTTGGAGAGACCACTGCAGATAAGATGTTCACATTAATAGAAGTGGAATGCCTGGGTGCCTGTGTGAACGCACCAATGGTCCAGATCAATGACAACTATTATGTAAGTGCTTGAGGACTCAGACTGCAGATGGCTACCTTACTGAAAATTATAACTAAATTTAAAAAAAACTAGGTTAAAACCTGAAATGTGTTTTGCAAAGAATGTCTGCAGAGAATACATCTCTGAGCCCCGTTTCAACTGTGCTGCCTTTAATTTCTCTTAGGAAGCCGATTCAGGTGTGGCGCAGCCTTTACTTGCAATATTTAAAACAAATGAAAAAGGGAGAAATGATATTATTAGAGATAATATTGCTGGAATAACTGTGTCTCATCCATAATCTCAGTAGGGAAAAGGGGCAACTTTAAGAGCCAGTTGTGATCGTGTTTTAAGTTTATGGTTAAACCTTATATGAAACTAATTCTGCACACAGTTGCTGTGGGGAATTTAGTTTAAGCTGAGTTTAGTTAATAGCTGAAATTTAAGTAAATATGATTGCAAATATGGAATTTTCTGCAATACTTAAAATTGCTGTGGCATGATCATTAGAGGCAAACAAGGTGCAGCAAGCTGGGAGTAAGGTAGTAGTGAGTTTAGCAGTGTTCAAAATAAGCACTCAGAAATTAATGCATGCATTTGAGGTAATCAATTCCATTAATTACACACTTAGTTTCATTTAAGATGGTACAGATTGTAAACGAGCACATGCAAACCAGGATAGCAGGAGCAGTATGAATGTCTAAGTCTTATTGCACATCAAATCAGCTAAATAATGAAATACAAAGTGATAAACTGATCCTTTTTATTTGTAAAACACTTCCTTGTGAAACTTGTTTTTGCTTAAAAAATAATCTGTCCTATCTTAACCTGCTGTAGTTTCCTTGATTAAAACAGATTAAGTCATTTAGTCTTAAACCACAGTTTTAACATACAAGGTTATTTAGTGATTTGTATTTGAACGGACACTTTTATTATTAATGATAGTGTGTTGTTTACATTAGGCCCATTAATAATGGATAATGTATTCCTCCAGACCACAGACACATGCAAAGGGGAACATATTGATTATTACTATATCTGATACTGTTTTTGAAGCAAAACACGTCAGAGAGGATAATAATTCTGCATGTCCTTTTGTCACTGATAACTGTTAAAGAAATTTGAAAGATTTCTAGCAAGATTTAGCGAGTCAATTGATTTTGAGCGTTAAACCTGAAAAATGTTTCCTTTTTTAGAATTGGTTTAATCATGATAAGCTTCTTAAAATAATGCAAAGGGAGTATTTCAAGTATTGCGTCCTACCCCTCCCACTTTCTCCTTAAGAATGAATTTAATGGAACGAGAAACAGCTCATACAGGTTCAAGGATATGAAAAACTGTTACTCGCTGATTTATCCACTGTAAGACAATCAACAATGAAAGCCGCTCACTATTCTGCCTCTCCTTATTTATCCTCCTTTTCTCCAGGAGGACCTCACACCTAAGGACATTGAGGACATTATTGATGAACTTAAAGCAGGAAGAGTCCCACCACCTGGGCCCAGGTACTTAAGAATGACCACCAGAAACTAGTTGTTAGATTTTTCTGTTTGAATAATGAAATTTATGTGAAAAGTAAACTAAACTATTGTTTGGACACCATAAAAAATTCTTGTCACTCTTTTTTACAGGAGCGGACGTTTTTCATGTGAGCCTGCTGGTGGTTTGACTTCTCTGACAGAGCCGCCCAAAGGACCAGGCTTTGGCGTGAGGCAGGACCTGTAGTCGTTCTTGGCTGCCATTTACAGCAACTGTCTCTGGAGATGATATCATGTTTAACTCGAAAATGTTGTGTAAATAAACTGTTCATGTATCTATGATCTTGGTGTTAGCGTGTAACTTAATGGTTCTAACACAAGGAAAGTAATTCAACTGAAAGAAAGCACATCTTGTAGTAATGACTGCGCACTTATAATTTGATCAGTGAGGACAACAGCATCTATGAGGCACAGTGGGCAATAGAGCTTAAAACATCTGTACATACTTACTGTGGGCCTGAAAGCTATGCATCTTCTAAATTCTTTCTGGAATCTTGAGAAATGTGTCACTTTACAAAATTATTCTGCCATCTATTTTCTTAGAAGATTTTCTGCAGTCAAGTGAGGGTTCTTTCCGCTCTGGGCTGTTGTAGCCGACCAAAATGCCCAACACTGAAAACTCTGTAAAATTGTGCATTGGAAATCACCTATCCTTACCACATGATGCTAGCTGTAAAACAAGAAATACACACACAGCATCTTCAAGAGATTTGCATTTATCTCGTGCAATGGTGGCACATGAAATGTCTGCAGTATGTCTAGTGGTGCCTCAAAAAACAGAAATCACGCACACAAAAAACCCAACACACAATCGTCTCAAGTCCAAATTTGCAAATGTTACAACGTCAAATCTAGTTACTTTGAATTCACACTGAGGCTTTTTTCAGTTTATGTAAGACAGCTATGTATTTGTGAATAAGAAGACTGTTCTGAAATGAAATTTTCACTTGTCAGAAACAAAATAATATCTTACATTTGTTTTTTAATAAGTCCATTCCAGTGGAGATACATATTCACACACCCTTAACTAAAATGGGGGTATCATTGAGGGGTTCAAATACATGGTAAAAATAACTCTTATTAATCATTAATTACAGTTTACCTGAAATTACCACTTTGACAAGCCATGTTAGATTTATATTTTGACTTTTTGGACACGAAACTCTATAAATTACAGACACTTTTAAGGTTAATCCGGTCACATTAATATCTGACAAACCCTGTTGCCTTCATCACGCAGCCCCCTTCCTAAATGTGCTCCTGTCATTTCCATCACGCCCCGGTGGCGTTTTTGTGTCTAGCCGGTGCCCCTCCCCCACTCCCGTTTCCTCTTGCGACTTTCAAGCCTGCTCTGCAACATACAATATTATACATAAGGACGCATGCGCGCACCGCACGTACTCCATGATGCAAATGTCACTGCGCAACCAGTTCAAAGCTGCCCGATACAATGAGTTGGCGGCCTGAAAGGGTGAATAAGACGATGAGTTTGTAATTGAAACCGTGGCCAGACTATGTACGTATGCTCACAAAGTAGGAGCAGCCATTCCACTGATAACCTCAACCGTGATCTTCGAGAAAATTCCCACCGACCGCAACACAGCAGCGGAAAAGATGACGTCAAGTGCCCATTACTGCTCTCCCTCTCCATTCCTCTCAGTCCAAATTCACACGCTAATAGCCGTCAACAGATGTTATATACGCCACCAGCTTACAAAATTTGAAAGCACAGCGAACATTTTCAACGTTAAAAGTACGGATTTACTCACAGCATCCCTAAGATAAGAGTTAAATCGTTTGACACATACCCATCTCATCTATCCAGCAGACGGAGACCTTATAAGCTCGATGGGGCTCAAGTGGTCACATGACCCATCTCGGCCAATGAGAACGACGCTTGCATGTTTTGCTCGGCTTTTCTGAGAGGACGGGCGACGAACGGCTGGGATGTTTTCAAAACCAGCGATGAACGTCACACCGCCGTAGGCTACGGTTAACGTCCAGTATTTAGGAAATAACTATAATATTGCGCAATATTCATATATAGTTGAACCTGAATGAGTCGGTGGGAACGCGTAACCCAGTGTAAAGGTAAGCGAAAAACTAGCTTTGTTGTTTTAGTGCCTCGTAACATAAGGGCCAAATTCATAGTTAACGTTAGCCATCTGGCTAAGTTCTACAGCGAGCAGGCTAACGTTAAGCTAACGTGAAGTAAACTGCGTGCGAAAAAGGAATGTTATGTGTCTGCGTGGGCTTCGTATAGTTGTGTGCCACGTGCGTTACACACATTGAATACTTTCTCTTTGCTTAATGAAATTTTTCCCGTATCTGCTTTTTGTATGTGAAATTGCTTCTTTGAAGCGAAAGTACAGAAAGGCGACAGGAAAATGTCGGGGCGAAACGGAGAGAGCTCGGTTAGCCCAAGTCAGCCAGGCAGCGAGGCTGTGTGAGGCTGGAAGCGCTTGCTAGCTAGCTTGATGAAGCGCTGGGGAGGGGGAACATTGTGAGGGCAGCGAAGGGGCTGCAGTGAGCTTTTGTCTCGGGCTGTGCTGTGCTCCCGTGCTGAATATTGTCATTAAAACATGAACATGAATATTCCCCGCTGGCCATGGGATTACGTTAAAAAAACGCGGTTACTTGTGGAATGTACTTCTGTGCATAACGTTAACGTTACAAAAGCTTGTTATGTTTACCAACCATAGCCAAGTTGGAAATTTTAGCGCTCAACAACATATTGCTGTCTGTGCGTTGAAGGCAGGCACGAGCGACATTACCGTGAGGTGGGTGGTGTTGTCTACAATGATCTCGCTAACGCCACAATTCATCAACACCCAGCTCAGTTGCATGCATAACGTTGATAGCAAGAAAATCGTATGTAAAATAAAGCTATGATTTGCTAATTCATACAAGGAACTAGCATAGCTTGAAAAACCAGGAGCTTGCGCCTCCCAGCCAATGACTGTGACATCTTGGGGGTGTGTTGCCTGATACAAAAGCTGCCTGTTTTTAGATGGCTGGCCGTGCAACGAGCCAGCAAATCCTCAACCTTACATTAATATATAAAGTTTAAGAGGCTATTTTATATAAAAAAAACATTTAAACACAATTTAACTTAGCTTCTTAAACCTTCCATATATTACAAGCAGTATCGAGTCATAGTAAAAATGCCAGTATATCAAATGCTATTAATCTCAGACACATATACTCGTGTTCTGTTACCATTGGAAGAGGGAATATAACACATTCGATATAAATATAAATACATGAAAAATATTCATATTGAATAGAACATAGAAATGATGAGATTTGAACAGTAAAAAAAATACTTTTGAACTAATTTGCTTGGCATTGTCAAAGGTGAAATATGTCATGTCTTTTGTAAGACAAAGGTGGAGAAAGCCTGAAATGTAAGACCATGCTGGTATAGACAGGGAAAAGAGGACAGCAGTTCCTATTTTTAATTAGCACACTTTTGAGTTTTCTCATGTTTACAAAAAATTAGTCTGTGATCTCGATATTATAGGGTTTTTTCCTTTTGTGACAACATGAAAACAGTTTGCTTTTTTGTTGCTTTGCACTACTTTTGATCACAAAACAATCATGCTGAAGAAAAAAGGTTCATGTCAACAGTATGTAGGAAAACACAGCATGTTCGCTTCATGTTTTTTCCCTTCAATTGATGTTCTCAAGAGAACAAAGTAGTTACGCTGATATCAGATATATTTTCTTATGGCAAAAACAATCACATAAATAATCTTAGCCCATGGTCTCTCTGGACATTTTATTAATGTTTGTGTGAAATTAACATTTTAAAAAAAATGAGAATCATCAGAGCCAATCCATATTTGGCCTTAATTCGCACTGTGCATCATGTTGCAAATAGTTAGTGATATCAGAGTTTTTAGTTTAGCTATGTATCCCATTTTCTCACACACTCATTTTAAAAAGTTTAAATGCAGAACCATGTAAGACTAAATACTACACTTACTTGTTTTACTCATTATCACACCTTAAACTAGAGATGAAAAAACTCATTGATGAAATTGTGGAAATGTACTCAGGGCCGAACCTGCATACTTTCAGTTATTGTCTGAAATAAGCTTTTTGACTCACCAGCCCACTCAAGGGGACTTGCAGATGTACTTTACAGTACATTTAATTGAGATGATAAGGTTGTTGAATACAAACTTTGAAAAGACATTAGAAAAAATGTGAAGCACTTTTGAAAATCAATTTTAAGCCTGAATAGAACACAAGCCTTGATCTCATAATTCCACTGAAGTTAAAGTTAAGGATCAAACCTAGAAGTAAATTTGAAGGTTTTGGAAACCTGTCTCTGACCCACTGTTGAGACGCATGTGTGTGTGTGTGTGTGTGCGTGGCAGCAAACCGGCAGCAAGTAATAGTTTAGCAAAGTAGTTGATGTCGTGTATGGTAAACAGTGTTGTAAAACTGGGAGCACTCAAAATGGTCACTTTTGTAGCACTGTTCAAACAGATCTTTAAAAACACATATGGATATGTGTGTGTGTGTGTGTGTGTGTGTGAGAGAGAGAGAGAGAGAGAGAGAGAGTGTGTCTCTCACACAGACAGCAGAGGACAGAAGCAGCGCACCCATAAATTACAACAAAATGGGGAAGAGACTATAAGCATGGTTTTAACAAAAATGTTGCAAGCCATTGCTCTGGCATGACAGAGACCAAGGATGGTGCTTTTCAATAAAAAACAAACAAAACACCTCATTATTTTCCTATTCTGATACTGTATGAAACAAGCTCGGTGTCTGCAGACACTATTAATGTTCTGCATAGCTAGTTGTAGTTAATTGTTTGTCGTGGGATGACAAGGTTCTCACTTGGTTAGGTTGGCCTTCCCTAGATGCTGTCAAGTGATATCCGGTAAACGTAATTAAACATATTCACAGCAGTTGGCAGAGTTATAATAGAACAATCAACACAGCACCAACCAAAAAAATTAATTGTGATGTAGGCAGAACATGTTATGAGAGGCATGAGGATGGGAGGCTTTATTCCAGTCAGTGGGCTGCTCCAAATACTCTGCTGATGACTGTTGGTGAAGTCTGCTAAAACACTTTTTAAACCAGATGGTGGTAAGACCTCCAGTACTGTTGTCCACTGTGATCGACTCTTCGGCTGATCATGCTGTATGCAGTGCGGCAGAAAAGACAATCCGTTGTGCACTGGAACCTTATACCTCAACTATGAGCTGAACGCAGCCTTTTATTTTTTCGGACTGTTAGGCAATGTGATGTTTTCACATCGCAGATAAAGAATTATGGTATTAAAACATGAGTATTACAGGTAAAACGTGAGACTGAAGGCTGTTATAAAAATTTGGTGCAACCCTGAACTCACACCTAAAAAGAAATTAGTAGTTGAATCTTTTTATTGAATATCCAAATCCAATTTGACAGAATTCTGAGTTAGATTTAGTGCTTAAGAAGAGACTTTTCAAATTTAATAAATTATGTGTATTATAATGTGTTTTTTTTCTCTTTTTTAATATAAAAAATGTGTGAAGGGACTGCTAGAATGCAACTTTCTAGTCCTTTTTGGCTGCTTTAAGCAGCTGTACTATTACATCAAGGACAGACGCACATTAAATTGAAGCAGTACCAGGCTTGACCAGGTTTTTGCCAACGATGGCTCATTTGACCACAGTGGGCTGAACTCAGCAAGCTGCAGCCTGGCCAAGGGTGAGTTAAGGCTTTTTAGGGAGGGTGAAAGTAGGTTTGGCAAGTATTGAGGTATTGCGTTACACCAGGTAAAAAAGACTGAGGCTGCCCTACTGTTATACTAGTCTGAAGATCTTTGACATTCAATCATAGAGGTAATTTCTTCTGTTAACAATAATATTTTCTCAGGTTTTTTTGGCAACGTACAGTGCCAACATCCTCTTAAGTGCCAATATTCTGAAATCTCACCAGGATGCTTTGTGTTACAAATCTGAATCCACAAAAGTCAAATTTTCCTCAAATATCTTTAGACCTTTATCTTTGATGAGGGAGGGTCTGCAGTCACATTTATTTTCTCCTAACATTCAAGGCAATAGTAGAGTGTGTGGTATAGAGTGTGGAAAAGCAATGTAAATGCATGCAAAGAGATACAACCCCAAAAGCAAATTATAGAAATTTTGAAATTCGTAACAAGTAAACAGTCTTAATTCATCCAGAGGTCCAGTTGCACCGAACTGACCAATTTGCTTACTTCCAGTGGAGATGTACAATTTGGATTTTTTCCTGCCAAAATTGTGTTACCTGCTTCTCATGGAAGATGCTGATAACTTATGATTCACAATTTTTGAATTTTGAGAGAAGTTTATAACCTGTATTTTGTGTGCATCTGAGGATAAGAAAAACAAAGATGTGATTCAAAGATTCCATATCTCTGACATAGTCAAATCTGACATCACTACTTTTTCCTTCTCTTAGTACCCTTGTGGAACACATATTACAAATTGTAATTGTGTTGTATTCCTCTAAAACTGTAAACAAATGCCCACAGTGTTGATGAAGATGACTTCTTTGGCTCATGAGTCTTCACTGCTTGGCTCTACCCGGGTATATGCAACGGCATGCTCTTTTTCATCGTCATCTTCTTCCTCTTCATGTTTATTGGCAGATCACAAAATGACTTTAAAAGTGCATACTACCACCCACTGTATATGAGTGTGTAGATGCTGTCCCTTTAAGTCAAGCAGCGGTTACAGCAATTGGGCCTGGTACTAACGACAGTATTTATTGGCTCCAATTTGATTTTAGCTGACAACATTCGGAAATATTATTTTACGGATGTTCGACAATAATTGGTCTGCACCGATAAATGTTGCTTGTCCCTAATTATTTTTGAGCCTTTTTAAGATTTCCTCAATTAGTTAACATTAGCACAGAAAGAGCTTACTGTATGTGTAACTGGGAAACCATACCATGGCTACTTAAGCCTTTCCAGACAGACTTTAAGCCTCTTTATTTGAAAATAGGGTATTGACCAAGGTTCTGTGCAGCAGGAACAATTATATAAGGATATACAGTATTCCCTAGTGTGCTTTTTTTCCCATCAGGATCAATTTTGTTTTTCATTGAAGTGGGTTGTTTTTTTTTGTTTCCAGATGGATATGTAAGACATTAAATCCTTTATCTGTCTAAAATATTATATTAACTTGCTTTTATGCCCATTACAACCAAATTTGATACTTTTATGACTTTTTTCCAACTGACTTACTGGATATGTCCTAGTCAAAGGGTTTTGTGCATAGAATATTTTTGGATGACTTGCTTGGTAGGAAAGTGACCTTCACACTCAAGTAGAGATGGTGGGGTATAAATGAAGATCACTGAAATGGAAAAGAAAGTATTAAGCAATTTTTAAAAACATTAAAAGTTTTGTAATACCACAAACTACACAGGTCCCTAATGATGAACAAAGAAGTTCTTCCAGTGTAAGCTGAAGCTCAATGAATGTTTGGGCCCTTTTTTGTGGGGTCACGATGACTCCCAAAGGTGGCACCATTTGTGCTCAAGACCTTTGTTATGCGAGTTTGAACCTGTGTTGAATGCTGTTCAGGTGTTGGTTTTGTGTTCCTTTGACTTTTTCATTGGTTGAGCACAAGTTGGAATGGTTGACGGAGAGTTAATAGCAGAATTGATCTGTTTCCTCTGTTTTTAGGCAGCTTAAATTCTGCTCCAGAGATGTGCATATCACAATATAGCAAATTTATAGTTTGCATTTTATTTGGACCTATTACTAGGCAGCTGTCAGAGGATAGTCTCAGACAAATATTTTGGCCATTTATGTTTACAAAGACAGCTCACATAGGTGATGTTCGTAAAACTTGAGGAGAAATATGGATTTGAGTTCTTGTCCTGCCACTTCCCTTTTTTTTACGCTACCTGGAACCACTTACGGTAAAAAAAAGGGTTGTGACATGCCTCCATTTCCTCCCGATGTAAAAAATTTAAGTCATAGATTTCTAAAACAGTCATTTGTGATGTGATTTACAGCCAGAGCCTATGCAGTAGTTACATGGCTGAAGCCCATTATTAGATGCGTCTCATAACAACTACCTACTCAATCGCAATCGCAATCTTTTAATCATAACATTTAGCGAAAAAAAATTAACATACACCAGCTTGCTAAGAACTATCCCAAAAGACCGAAACGATCATTGGGAGAAATTTATTTGACATGTACTGATTATTTAGTTTGACCTATCTGCTAACATGAAAGGCCGGGATTTACGAGCCAGACACCAAGGGGCAATCAGTCTGTCACGTTGGCCATCTTATTACATTCAATTCTTGCAACAGTATTTCCATAAAGACTGCACACAACAAAGTAAACAATAGAGCATGAAAAGACAGATGTTTTTCTTTGATCATATGGCACTGTCCTGCTTTTATTCAATGTCACTATCGCTTCAAGCTGTAGGCTACCTTTATTGAGTTGTATTTAAAACAGACTGAAGACTGCAAACACAAATGGTGTTTATGATTTTTAAAGTGCCTCAAGCCTGAGTCTATGTGCTGTTGGCTCCATCAGCCGAGCGTCTGCATCTTTGAGAGGCCCTGCAAGTGTGCATTTGTGTGTGTATCTTTGTGTGAAGAGGGTGGAGCCTCATGATTACACAACATGTGCTAGCCTTTGCCAGCAGCTGTATGTGTGCGAGCGTTGTTTTTGTTTGGTACGTTGAGTGCGGTATCTCTGTGTGCAACGACTGATGTTGCCGTGATTATCCACCATGTGCTTTGAAAGACTGACAATTTGAAAGCCTATGACCTTCCTGCTAAAGAATACAGCGTCACAGCTCAGAGAGAAGGAAGTAAAAGCAGGTTTATGATATTTCCTGGCAGTGTTATAGGTTATTAATCATTAATCAACCCTTAAAGTTTCCTTTTATGAATGAGTAGTGAGAGAAATAAGAGTGCATTATTAGTTAGAGAGAATAAGACAATGTGAAAATGTGTGTGTGGTTTGGATTCTTCATTGCTTGGCTGCCTTCTCTCAACTGACGCTCAAGAAAGCAGTCATATCCTGTTTACTCTGGCTCTCAAAGTGACAATACTCTCTTAGGGCCAAGGGCCCTACAGCTGAAAAATAGGTTAATGAGCATTTCATTCAGACAATTTCTGTGCATTTTAATTTGTTGCATCCACCTCTCTCTTTGGAATTAAGCATGTTATATCTTTGACCTTGGAATAAATTTTAAAAATGCAGTCAAAATTTGGTTAATAATTGACAGTGATGTGCTTAACTATTTATGCTGCTTCAACACCACTGCACAAATGTGCCTGATTCACTTCACATGTTTATATCTCAAGGTAAAACAAGCACTATCCCATTTTTGGATAATTTTCAGATAAATAAAGCAACATGTGGGGTAATCTCACAATACTTTCTGAAGTTTAAATTATTTTATGAATAGATTTTAATCGAGCTTTTTAAGCAGTCATGTTTTCCCCACTAATAAGGATAAAGTTAGCACAATACATAAACAAGGAAATTTCATTGTGCTTTACAAACATCAAAAGACTAAATAAATGCAACAACACTGTGTCATGACTGTTTCGGAGGAGCCTTATTCAAATTACTATACTCTGCAAATATGTTTTACAGTTAAACTATTCTTATTTAATGTCAGGTTCGAATTTGCGACAGGATGACTAATGTTAAATATAACAAAAGCAGAACTCAGCACTGAAAAACAATTGAAAAAGCCTGAGTATAAATTCTGAGAGAAAGGAGTTAAAATGTTTAAATATCCTTATCTCAGCTTGTTTCAATCTTTTTTCAGCTGCAGTTCAGTTGCAGAGTAGTTGCTGAATAACGCAGCACTGGGAGAAGTTAAATCTGCAAGTTTTACTTTTTTTATTATTAATGTGCACAATAAGGTGCCAACAGTTCACCTGCAGATTGTGTTCTGTAAACACTACTGACCTGTTTATCTGCACAATCTTAACAGCCCAGTAGTGAATAGAGATGAAAATTAAATTGCTTCTAATCTTCCTGCTGCATGACTGTTGATCAAAGACTTTGATGCTCAGCGGACTGTGTATTCCTCCTAGTCTGAAAATGGAGAAAGCTGTCAACCTTCACACGCTGGGCTTGCGGACGCTTACTCTGATACTGTAATGCTGTGGGTTTGGCACATCTTGGGGAACCATGTGTCATGCCTATGATCGGATCGACATCTCATCAAGCCTAATAAGATGTGGCAGGTGTAGATGGAGTCACGTCTTCACCGTCGTAATCAAAACTGACGCAGCATTTCCCTCATGGTTTATTTTTTCAGACGGAGGCCTGCTAGTCGCTCATATTAACTTCCTTAACGATGCATTGTTACATTGACTGCAATTTTTTGTTTCATAGGTATGTAGTGCATCAGAACAGTAATGACAAAGCATTTTTATTCATTTGCAAGGTGCAAGAGACATGAAGTCAGTGTTTTGAGTCTATGTGCCATGTTTTATTGCCGTCTTGTTCTTGTCAGGGCATAACTTAAAAAGTGACCAGTATGTAAGAAACTAAGCTAATTGTTCACCTAATACTGATGCCTTTCCACAGCAAATAAAATATATAAGAACATTATTTTCAGTCATCTTTGAAGTAAGAATTAGGATTTCACTTTACATTTGAAACTTCATGCAGTTGATAGTGAAGTTTCCTTGAAAGTTGAACACAAACAGTTTCCCAGTGTTTGGCTCAGTCATGTGAGCTTAACACTGTGGTGGAAAAAAAAAAAATAAAAAGAACAAGACCCACGCCTAGGTCCTAACCTTTGCTCTAGTCCCTCCCCCATTCCCTCTCTCCTCCTTTTTAACCCATAATCAGCAGTAAAGGCTTCATTGTTCTTGTCCGTTCCTTGGGTATCTGATCATTGACCTACATTTAGAGCAGTGGCGGTAGGCTTCTTATGGCTCTCTGAGTCTTTCTCTTTCAGGCCAATTTAATGGGCGTGTTTTAGTGGGCTGAGCCCTTTTCTCCTGCCGGTTAAGTTAACCCTATGTACGCCTTTCGCTTACAAACATTAGTAATTTTATGAGGCTTTTGATTTGTGTGCGAGCCATGCCCTGAACCTCTCCCTTGTATATTTAGAGCTACTCCTCTCTTTATGGAAGCTTTTAAGTGATGGATAACACTGTTCAGCACTCAATCTTACATAAGAATACACATTTAGGACACATAAGAACATTATGTCTGGGTCTTACAACAGTTTAATGCTTGGATTATTATGAATTAAGCCAAAAGAAAAATTGGTATCCTATTTTTGCCAAACTCACACGATGTATCCTTGGTTAAAAAATATACTTGATGTACTACAGATTGGGCAGAAAATTAACTCTTTATTCTGCTTTGGTGCAATTAGTTGTCCTGTGTTGGCTTATACATTTAATCCCTGTTTCCACCAAGCAGTCTGGTTGGTTCATTGCATTGCACATTTGATAGGTTATTTTAGTGTTTTCATTCAGTTGTAGAACTGCAAAGACTCACACCAACCCAACTCATTTTTTGTCACCCTTCCGGGGTGCCTAGCAGATTGATTTTATCTTGTTACCTGCAGCAGTTTCTCACACAAGCTTGTCACCATATGGCAATAAATGACCACATATCAAGAAGAAAAAATGCAAAACATGAGTGCCTAGTAGTGTAAGTTACTGAATGCAGACTGTGTTTCTAAGTCTGCCATCGGACAAATACTCCAGTTGGCATTTAATGTTCTCCTCCCTTTCTGTTACCTACTTAGTTTTCAGAACCTCTGTAGCTGCATCCAGTGCTCAGCAATGCCCAAGACAATTGTGATTTTGTTAAAAGAAATACAAATAAGATAATAATGCTTGGTGCGGCAGAAACTCTCCATTGTAGACATGATATTTTATAGATACTGTAAGGTAGAGGCTATGTAAGAGTACATGTACAGTGAGTGTGTGGTTGAGTAAGACAGAGAGAGAGAGAGAGATTGAGAGTGCTCTACTTGATAGGCCTTGAGACATTATTGGCCTATATTCTCTTAAATAGTTTGATCAGGTGTGTCGAAAACAGGGCAGAGCAGAGGAGCCAATCAGATAATGCTGAAGATGCCACAGTTTTTCTCCATGTTGCTAAAATGCTAGCGTAGCAGGAGCTTGGAACTATTCCCATCATCCCAATCACTGATGAGAGAAATGCATTCGAGATGAACAGAAATCTTTCATGGCATGTTAAAGACAAAAGTGATTTAAGTATGTTTGAAATAATGTGTAACTTTCACTCGGCAAATGACAACCTGGACCAAGTGCCAACTACAAAAAAGAGCATGTCTTCTCATGCTGTTACTGTAGTTGCTCCTCAGCCAGCAAAAAAATAGGACGATTCTGAAACGTCCTCACAATACCTGTCTTTCTGTCCCCTTTGTCATAAACAACTTGCTGGCAGGCCCTCAAAAATATATTGCACTGGTTTAACCGAAAGGTCACTGCAGTCTGTGTTGAAATCAGCGAGAGGTAATCTTATTAGCTTTTACCATTCAGTAAGCAGCAATGTGTTTAGTTAAGAATTACAGACAATTACATCAGTTTCCATTCTACCAAATTTCTGACACGGATGAAAGCAGTCAGTAGTGACCAAGTGGTGGTTTTAGGGCCTCATGACCTCAGTACAGAGACGCACCATTTTTCCCATTTTTTTTCCCGATTTAATACCGCAAGAAATAACTATGTGCAGATGCTGATAGAATAAACAAACTGCATTTTGTCCTCTGATCTGTTTTGGCTGATACTGCTTCTGTTTTGACAATAAATTTACAGTGTTCATTAATAAATCTTAAAGGTTCTCAAGACCAAGTAAAGTCTTATCTGATATTTCCCAGTTACTGGAGTCAAGCCCTTGAAAATTGATTACATCCCCACTTCCAAATAAGAGAACAGTCTGTGTTGGAAATGCAGATCAAATCCAGGGTTTAGGTGCATTTGTGAATGGGTAACCTACAAGTTTCAAGGGTACTAAACCAAAAATGTTAATTGACACCCGACTTTACTCACCACTGTTGGCAATGATAGCCCATGCTTTTCCCATGTGTGAGAGGTTGCTCACAGCCTCCTCCCAGGAACATGACTGTCTCATTTATGCAATGAGACAACTGCTGGAATGAAGGCCAGACACCAGGGGTTGAAGGAGGCGTGTTTTGTCTGTCTGGGGTTAGGGTAGGGAGAGGTGAACAGACGCCTTGAGGCATCCAGTGTCACTTGCTGTTTGTTTGTATCTGTTGAAATGTGCCTTCAGTTCAGACAACAGGAGGCAAGAGGAGAAGAGCTGCACTTACGTTGTGCATTAAAATTGAATACTTTTGATTTTAATAGACAGTTGAGGCAGAGGGATTGCATGAATGTGGCTAAATAACATAACTAGAAAAGTGATTTAAAATGATTTTTTAATTGTATTTTTTAAGATGAATTCAAAGGTTTGTGGTTATTTACATTACTCGGGTACTTGTATTTATGCTAAACACCACAACAACTTACTTGGTTTACATGTTCGCACAGTTATTCCAGGACATACTGTTACTTTTATTCATAATGAGTCAGTTTTTAGGGTTTGGCAATATGACAACTTATTTGTACAACAATTGAAATGTGCTCACTGGGAGAGATTTGGCATGCATGCTGTTTCTGCTGTAAAAGTGTTTCTGTTATATATTTGCAACAGGCTGTGAAGCAACTATAGGCAGGATTCACCTGTGTTTTTGTGAAAGTTACCTGAAAATTACATTTTCTTGTGACATGAAAGTGACAGTTAGTGGCATAATGCATCTCTATGCTGGTTTACTAACCACAGCCAAACTTGAGAGTGACAAGAAAGCATGGTGGAGGAGACTAGTGAAAATACGAATACAGAGCAAACAGTCAGATGAAAAGTTTCGTCTTCGTAGTGGGTGTAGGTGAGTAAGCGGGTGGTACAGGCATTTATCAACAACACTGAATCTGAAGCTAATCTGCTCCTTTAGCTGACTGACTGTTCATGACTAAAGATCAGTTGAACTTCTTCATTTCAAAATTTTAATATGGATCCTTTCTTTGGTTCTGTTGGCTTGTTACCTGAAAAAAGCTGCATCCAAATAGTTTTTGTTCTCCAACTATGATTGTATTTTAAAAAAATGGAGAAGGGCCTTTGGTGTTAGATCTCCAAATCACTAAAACTGACTCTGTGATACAAAATTGCATGTACCATGGCAGAATGTTGAAAGATTTACCAAATCACCAAACCTTACAAAATATTCTTTTATTCATCAAGTTTTTGCTCCTGTAACTATGAAATACATGATGATGTTTTAAATTAACTTTGTTAGTCCAAAAGTCAAATATTCAGTTTATAAAGAACAAATTTAGCCAAAAGATATTTTGTATTTGTACATAATAGATAAATTAAATTCATAGATAAACATTCATCATTAAAACATACTCATAAATAAACTGAATGAAAATTTAATTCTTAGAAAAAGGGGCGTTTTAGGTGTTTTAAAATAAATTTGCCTACTGACATGATAAACAATAGGATTCTGTTTTTGTGTCATCAGTAGGAAGGTAATTGGACAAGACATTTCTAGGGCACATGACAGATTTGGCATGCAAAGTAAGACGTATATATGTATGATGCATTTACATAAATTGGTCAGTAATTTAAAAATCGTGTGATCATGTTAAAGATGGCTGGCTCTTTGCTTTGTATTACTGCCTTTTCTGCCAGTCTCCTGTAGTCTAGGGATCAGGCCTTTGCGCTTGGCTTTGTCCTGCTACTCATTATGGGGGAGGAGGAGGAGGAGGAGGAGGAGGAGTCGAAGGCAGGGAGTGGATGTGCAGCTGAAGAGACCTCCCCCATCATTTAGCCTGATGGCGTACTGGTCCACAACCACGTGACCGGCTGTTTACTGTTGCAGCAAGCGTAGTGCATCTCCTTGAGCGTGTTACAGGATTTGCCTGCCTCCTAATGTATGAATAAAACTGATTAGCTTTAATGTAAAATTAAAATATACTTGTGAATGATGAACTTGGTTTGATTTTCACCGGTATGCTACATTTTAAGAACGGTGGTACATTCAGAGCTTTTATTTCTCTTGCAGGTCTCATTGTGTGTGCAGTCGTAAGTGCAGCCACATGGGAGACAAGGGGGGAAAAAATCACATGTATTTTCCACATGGTGTGTGTGAGAGCTTACAGCAAAAGCAGTGCTCTGGAAGCTGTAGTGGAGTAATGCTGCTCCTCCTGCTGCTGTTGCTGCTGCCGCTGCTGCTGTTGCTGCTGCTGCTGCTGCTGCTGCTGCTGCTGGTGGCGTACTCTGCGCTCTGTGTGTCAGGCTCAGTGCTATTCTTAGCCCTCTTCCCTCCCTGTCCCATTCTGCAGTCTGTGGATCAGGTTACCGTACTGTGTGTGCTCTTCATCTATCCCAGCTACACCACCATACTCTTCACCACTCCTCCCCCCCAGCACACATCCCTACACCAACTCCCCCCTCCCCAGCTCCTAAAACCCCCCAAACCGCCACACTCACGCAAGGACATACACTGGAGCAGCCGCTCTGCTGTCAGGGCCAACATGCTCCAGCACTACAGGGAAATGGTTGTTATTGTTGTTAGTCAGGAACCAGTGGAGTTAAAGTGCAGGAACACCAGGTTATAAATAAATACAGAGACATCTGCTACTCAGGAGGACTACTGGGACAGCCAGCACACTTAACTTTGGATTTCACCGACTTAGTTGATATTTAGATTTTTGAAAGATTCAGAGCCATGCTTTTTCACTCCAAGTGTTTTGTCATATCCAGGTTTTAAGGATAATTTAGAAACTGTTATATTTAGAATTCACATGATTTCTAAAAGTAAATTGACCTTCCCAGCCCTGTTGGCCACCACATGTTGGCCATCCCCTAAAAAAACTCTGTGGCTACGTGGCAAATAGAGCCCAGCAGATGAATTCGATCAATTTGAGCCTTGGATTAATTTCTTTATTGTCTCTACCCTCCAAAACATCTGAAAATAGCTCTACAGTCCAATGTAACATCTTCAGATATCCTGTTAATTCTGAGTATGAAGCTTAAGATATAAAATTAACATAAGGCAAAGATAAACAGAGAATGTTTACAATTAAGAAGCTATAAATTTAGCAACTTTGGGCATTTTGGTTTGAAATTTACTAAATGATTACAGAACGTAAACAAACCCTCAATGACAAAATGAATTATCATTTATTAAAATAGTTTCAGAGTTATTTTCCATAGATGGTACAATCCATTTAATGACTTGAATTTATCAAGTTGTTGCATTTTTTTGACATTGCTGTATTATTTGCTTTCTTCTCTTTGTCTTTCTTTTATAACAAGAATGGCAGCCATTCTCTGATTGCACCGTTTCCAATTCAGGGACTTGCTGCTTTTCCCTGTTTTTGTTTAATCATGAGCTCAATATTTTAATTTGGAATAAAACATATGAAGAAATTACATTGGGAGCTGGATAAAAAAACTGGACAGTTAGTATTTTCTGACATTTTAAAGACAAAGTGTTTATTTTATTGGGTGAAAAATGCTTGGCAGATAAATCAGTAATAATTCAGTCGCTTGTTGCAGCCTTAGTATATTTTGTTTTGTCTCTTCAGTGTCCTCTCCTTGGCTGCTAAATTATTCACCACGTCACTGATGTTGAGGCTGAGGGAACCAGCCATCCCGAGTGTCTCTGGTGTCACATCTCTCTATGTAGCACTCCCACCCCTTCACAGTTGTGATTTTGCAGTTTGATTGTCGGTTTTATTGAAATTACGTGTCAGAAAATTGTTGCTGTCACTGTTTTCACAGCAAAGGATCCAGTGTCACACTAATCTCAGCTTTAGTCTCTGTGAACTGTAGTAGTCATGAAGGCAGGGTATGATCTAGACTTGAAACAGCCCAAGGTTAATGGCAGAGCTTGCAGGGGCTTATGCAGTCCTGAGCTGCTCATGAAACGCAGTGAATGCGAATGCCAAACTGTCGAGAGCCCAAATACCTCTGTAATTATAGTCACGCCCTCCTCGCCTTGTCTCTGGGCCAGATTGGAGTCCTGTCAGCGTTTGTTTTCTGGTCTGGTCCTGGGCTGTCCATACCGCTTTAATACCCCCGATACACGAGCCTCTTTACACCAACGTGTTCGCTGTGCACTGCTCAATTCCCCCTTTCAGCTGACTGAATGACGGTGCTGCTGCATACTTGCTATCTGCTGACTAATGATGGACCTCTCACTGGCCTCTGCTGAGCAGCAGGGCTGTATGCTGGAAAAACGATACCTGTCAACACTGTGCTATTACTCAGGATCAGCAAAGGTTGTAAAGATATCTGAGGAAACCAAATGTTGGATTTGTCTGAGAGGTCTAGTATTCTCATATGTAATATAATAAATCTGACAGGATTCTGTCTGGAAAGGCAAATGGCAGGTGCAACTTTTTAAATGTGCCCTGTTGTCTAGTGTAGATTAAACCATTTTAATAGTCTTGTAGCATTTTAATATGTTTTAATCCCAAAAGTATGATTAGGAAGGATTAAAATCATATTTTGTTACACAAAATACAGTTCCATGAAAAAACAGTAGGGCTCAACTGAGTTATTTTCTTCATTGATTTTCATCATAGATACTAATTATTTGAATGGTCAATAAATTGTCATAAAAATATATATTTTTTTATAAAGCCCAGAATAAATCCAAAATCAAATCATTTGTTTCTTTCTGACTTAAAGTTCAGAACCCAGAGCTTTTAATTTAGATAAGTACAAACAGTCTCGATTAAGTAACTGAAGCTAGAAAAGGTTTGATATTTTTCTTTTTCTCCTCCTTCACTGATGAATCGATTATCAAAAAAGTCACATATTTCCTGTTGTTTGAATAATAACCTCATTGATTTATTATTCAAGCACTGTATCCAAAATGTTTTTACTATGCAGATAAAAGAAAACCCATTATTCTCCAAAGTTTCCTAGCTAAATTAAGATTTGACAGTAACAAACATTATAAAACAGCAGTTTCCTTCTCTTTTTTGATTGTGCGGCAGAACAGTCACTCTGTTGATGTGTCTGTTTTGGAGTTTTTCAGCTACTTAAACTTGTAAGACTTGCGGCTTTCACATAAGTCCTCGTTACCCCACATAATTGCCCCATGTGAATGTGATGTGTATGAAATGCCATAACATGCTTGTTATCTTGATGACATCTCATAATTGAAGGTCTACTCTGTGTTATGGTCCATTTAACTTCAGAAACGTCTTTTGTTTTACTTTTGTTTCATACATAGGCTATGATCAATTGTACTTTTTGTGGTAGTGTGGTGTGTTACTGTTGCCTGAGTTGTTTTTAGGACTGGCGTGCTGTTTCTCATATCATAACCTCAACATTTTAATCCATTTGCTACTCAAAATAATACTTGTGCTCTTCGAGCCTTTCTGCAGTAGTTGTGATTGAAAAGCAACCACTTTTTTCCATGATATTGTTTACATTATCGGTGGTTAGCATTGCAAACCCCTTGCTAACCTCATATGTACTGCATATAGGGTAGTGTGGTGTGTAGCTTTGCCACAGGTTAATTGTTTTGCAGTCCTGTTGTGGACACAAAGACCAAAATGACAGAATGGGATGACATAGATAGAAACAGTACATGTAGACGTACACAGAGTGTTTCTAGAAAACCGGTAAGGTAAAATTGATTTTGAGATTGTTATATTGTGGTGACTTTCTGCTTAATGTGTTAGTATTTTAATCTTTTGACCCGACAATACAAATCAGATGAAGATGCCACCTTGGGCTTATTTACCGTCATTGTTGTATCATAGAATTCTTTGCTCAGTTATTTTATTAATGTAACCAAATGAGGGAAAGTGAGTTCAGGTTGATATCATCAAATTGCTTGTTCAACCTACATTATACAACCCACAGATATAGTATTTGTCATCAATGACTTAACGTTTCATTTAAGGAACTTGAACTAGCAAAAAAAAAATAAGCAGGCTAATTTTTTTTTTACTTATCACATACAACCATAACGGCACGTGTTTCAGATCCACTGAAACTAACTTCTTTTGGGTTGAAGTCCCTATTGTTGGCACTTTAAATTTTAGCAAGGTATGTCACCACAAATCTTATTTGCAGCGTGAATAAGCACAAAGTACGAAGGGAACAATCACACTACTTCTTTTCCTGGTAATTTAAATGGTAACTTGCAGATATGGTTGAGTTGTAATTAGATTCATGTTGAGTAATGGGGCTGTCCCATTCATTTAAGAGGCTGCTTTACAATTTATCTGTGGCTCTCAGGTTTCCTAATATAAATGTTACCGTTTGCAGTACTTTCATGTCTTAAAGAATTGCTATTTCTGTGGAATCAGATGCAGTGTGTGTTAGTGTGTGTAAAAAGAAAAGGGCGGGGAGAAAGAAGAAGCAGGGAGAGTTCAGTAAAAGTACAAAAGAACAGGGTCTTGTGACTGAAAATAGCAATCTTCATGTGACAAGATAACTGACACATGCATGCGATTTTGGCCTCATTGCGCATGTTCAGCTGGGTGTTATACTTTTTTCAGTCCCTATAGACGCATTCAGTGCCCCCATTGACTATGCTGCGTTTGTAACTACACTGACACAAACCACATCAGAGGGAAGCTTGGTTATACTGATGAGTAGGCCGTAGTGACAACATGCAGGGGGGACGTTTTTCGTCACAGAACACTTGGTGTCCCTAAAGCTGTGATTCATGCTGCCTTGTATATGTTTCCTGCTTTATTTTCAAAGTCATTCTTAAGAATTGGAATGGAAATTTCAGTAAAAATCCCTTACTACTGATCCACTCAACCTACTACCTGAAACACAGCTGAGTTACACTTTGCAGCACTCCTGTTTCATACTCTGCCACCACACTCCTCTCTGGGGTTAAGTGACATTTCCTTACATAGCTCTTGTTCGTCTGTGATGCAGATGTTTGGTGAAAGCCAAGCATGGCAAGAGCAGTGAAGAGTAGTCATTTATTTGCACCTGTAGGGCTGTACAAAATAGTACGAAGCTTTGAAGCTTCATTTATAATGTTGACAGTCAAGTTCAAAATAAACTTTCAAATGCTAGAAACTTTGTTTAATTTTTCTGGCATGTCTTTTTATTATGTGAAACCCTGTATTTTCAAAATTCATTGCATGTTTTGTTCTTTTTATGCCCCCATAGTGAAACATTCTGCTTCATTTCATATGCGTTGGCTTTTAGCCTTTTTGAAAAATAACATTTTCACTTTCAAAAAACTGTAAAGGAGCAATTATTGTTTTTCATGATTACTTTACGCCTTAATAGGATTATCCTGCTGCCTACGTGTATTTGTGTTGACAAGGCTGACAAGTAATTTTCATTAAGGGAAAGAGGTTCCATGAAAAATACCAATTTATTTAATCCAAAGAACAAAATTCTACAACTTGAGGATTTTTCATTTTTTTCAAGGATGATGGTGTCACAAATTATGACGAAAGACATAAAATAAAAGTTGGTACAAGTCTATGAATCTGCATTTTAACATGTCTTGTGCACTTACAGGTGTCTGCTGCAACAATATAGGCCAATCATCCACTCTAACTGCTATTTAATCCTCATTTCTGCTGTTTTCTGTTTCCAGGTGCATGATGAACCTATTGTGCTTTAGCTGTCACAGCTAGTCAGGTGCCGCACCATGGCCAAACCTGGGAGCGACAGAGATGGAGCCATGGTGGATAAGCAGGCGGGGAAGAAGGTATGTGTGATTTGCCACTTAAAAACACTAAAGACAACACCATGATAGATGTTTATTTATGTGTTTATTTACTTTGCTTTCCTCTGATGTGACAAAGGTACAACGAGCTCCATGAATTTTTTCCTTACTTTCTTTCAATCCAGATCCGAACCATACAGATGTGTAGCACAGTATCAGATCCCAGGTCAAAATCCAGTCTTGATCTTGAAAGCAGCTGTTGACAAAATATTCTTACCTCATGGTCCATTTAGTGCAGGAGGTTAACGTTACATAATCTAACTCAACAGATGGAGTTTGCCCTGTTATCATGATATTGTGCATGTCAAAATTTTTAAATTTTTCAGATGGACTTTTCAGATAGACATAAACAATTAAGATTCAGAGTTTATTTTTGATCTCGGAAAATGCAGCTGACAAAACAATCTCACTTCAGGGCCCATTAAGATGTGGTGAGGTACCTTTACCACCAAAAACAAGCACGGTTGAAAATGACATTTTAATGTGCTGACACATTGTGTTTTTTAGCTGAGCTTAACCACAGAATATTTTGTCTAAAACAGATCAGTGAGACTATTTTGCCAATTATTCTCTGTGAAGTTTGTAAGTACAGCTATGCAGCCCTGGTGCGTGTTATGTAGATAAGCACTGCACCACAGTTTGATTAAAAAAATAGCCTTTAAATGCAACAATGCTTGTCAGCAACTGGCCATATGGTAACTTTAGAGGTAATTTGGTCTTGTGTGCTCTGATTAATTTGGCATGCAGTTAAGACCACAGTCAAAACTCCTGGCATTTGCTCCTCTTGTTCTTCAACAGTGTTTTGAAGCAGGAAATAACAGAGTAACAGGCAAACCAGCTTAAGAGATGACATGTTTTCTTTTCAAGTTTAAGTGCTGTGTGGTGGGTGATAATTTATGCTTTTGTGAAAAGGGGTTCATGTAGAGTTGGAAAAGTAACTGATAGATATTCTTCTGCTAGTCTGCACTGGCATGTCAGCAAATAAACTTTAAAGTGTTACATTTGATAACGCAATATTTTTTTATATAAGGCAAAAGTGCTTTTCATCCTAACGCTCTACTACTTTCAACACTGCCAGACACTTCAGCTTTGCACAGCTGGCAACATTGCTTCACTGAGATCAAAGAAGCACCACACTGCAGACATTTTTCCTCCTGCCAGAAATGTATTTTACTGCACCAAAGTGCAGCTCACTAAAGTACTGGTACTGAAAGAGCTTTGTCTGCAGATCAGAGTGCAAGAACCTGGTAACTGAATAGTAAGCAATTTCAATAGTGCAGATATTATAGGTGTTATGTGTATAAGTGATACAATGGGTGCTATCACCGGTGGTATGTGGTGCACTGATGTACTTGAGGATTTTACTCTTAGTGCCATCTCTACCACAGGTTTAGTGTTTTTCTCAAGAACCTGGATAATCTCCTCATGCACATGCAAAGTCATTGTAAGCTGATGCATAAAAATACACAGCTATATACCTAAAAACAAGTAGCAGCTGTAAGTGGGAGTGATCAAATTTTACATTTTATGTCTTGTGATGTAGGAGTTGTTTTTAAGCTCAACTGTTGCACAGACTTTTGTTGCACCAAAAATATTACTACCCCGGTGCAGCAGTGCTCCTGTTTAGCATTGGGTGTACTTTTTTGTATAGACAAGAGGGGGTGTTCATTGTATATATAGTTAATTTCTCACATTTTAAAAACTAGTCTTGACTCAATTATTTAAACTTCTGTTATATTTAGCTATAACAGTTTTTTGTTTTACTGATTTTTGAATGCCCAAGATCCGCCTCAAACTTGTCACCTCTTCTTTTTTTAAAACATCTAATGCATGTGTGAAATGTTGTCTCAGCATGACATATTACAATGTGTCAAAAGGGTAGCTTGTCCATCTAATAATTTTCAGTCACTCTGACTTAAGGGGAGTCATTTATCTAATGATTGAGTATTTAACGCTATTTTAAGAGGTTGACTTGCACTAGTCACTCCAGATCTTTTGCTCTTCACTTGGCAGAGAACCTGCCATGGGAATAAGATTTTAGTGAGTCATGCAAGCAACTTTCTGCCTGCAGGACCCAAACAATATGTCGCACAGACACAACACAGACTGCAATATAATAATCTGCAAGCTTTAGTCTATTAAATAAGGCAGCCGCAGTTTATGCACTGTTTTGACTGTTCTGTTTACATACATATGTGGCCACACCTTTGCTGCATTTAAGGGTTTTTTTTATGTCCTCTAACAGAGCAAAGACAAGTTGTCCCCTTTCACCAAAACTCCTAAGCTGGACCGGAGTGAATTGCTGGGGAAGGAAGGAAAAGCCAAGTCTTCCATGAAGCGCAAGCTCTCCTTCACTGCCAGTCCGCTCCGGACAGAGGAGCGAGACTCTGACACCGGTAAGAGCTGTTGCTTCTCTTCACTGCCCTTTTTTTTTTTAACAGCCATGCTGCTGGCAAGCTGCCATGTCTCCACACTGCCCCCTGGTGGCCTGTTGTTCAGCATATTTTTAATTGACTCTGTGTCAAAGGGTTTGGACGTGTTAGACAACAGGACACAAATCTGACCACTCTGAGGAAGTTGCGGTTTGTTGTGCTGAAAAACAAGAATGTACACCAAGAGGCAGAATAAGACTTGAGAAAAAAAAACTTGTGGGAGCACTTGAATGTGAAGCAAAATCTTTCTAAATGTAGTTTGAGTACTAACTGCCTCATGAGAGTAAAAATTAGGGCCTCCAACTGTTCTGTAACACTTAAAGTAAATGAGAGTCTAGTTTTTTTATGTGCTGCTTTACTATGTTACGTTGGAGGTAAATTTGGCTGTTCTGTATTTTCCTTAAAGTCATTATATCACATGATCAGAACGAAACCAAAAATGAACTGAACCTATTTATATATGTAGTCTGCATAGCCAAAGCCTGATATAGATCAGTTCTTTGTCTCGCAGAGCTCCATAAACACATCAGGGAGACTCACTGTTGCAATGGCTGACATGTTCCCTCAGTTCTTTGACATTGGCACTGCAGTTTATTTAAATAAGTTGCACTTCAGCTGCTGCTGTCACTACCAGGGCTACCAGGGCTACCACATGTGTATTGATCCAGTGCTAAAATATAGTGGATTAACTTCAACAACAACAGTACTATTAACTCTTTTTTTAAAATAATGTTAGCTAATAATGAAGGTCTAAGAAATTACTGAGAGTTTTATGAACTAAAACTATGTATGTATTTGTGGCCTGTTCTTAGAGATGTACATAGTCAGTAGGAATGAGTGAGCTTTGGCTTTAGAGCCACAGAAAGGGTAAAAACTTTTTATGAGGTGGACTAAAGAAAATTGTTTAGTATATTTTATATGGAATTTGTTGACATAAATATAAAACAAAAACACAAAACTACAAAACTGCATCCTTCTGCTTTTATTTCTGATATTTTCCATGCAATCATAACACTTGTGATTAATAGCTGGTATATGAGTTGCCAGTTCCTGCCTTCATGCTGCAGATCACTGCTCAGCTCCACCTTGGAGACACTGTGAACTTGATGTCTTAATCCTGCCTCTCTTACTTGTGTAAATAGGCCATTCTGCTTATGTCATTTTAGCTACAAGTTTAAACATATGTTTAAATGAGTAGTGGGAACTAAAAATATGTTATTGCATCATACAGCCATAATTACAGTAAATGAAGTACAGCAATGCGTTTTCCAGACTGCTTGAAGTCCAGCAGAATTGCCTTCATCTCCTCTGTAGAGCAAAGCTCAACATATTTATTTTCATTGTGTGGTCCAGCGTATTTCTAACAGACGAGAACCATCAATTTTGAATTTACAGAGTATAATTTATCTTGCACAGGTTATAAAGCTAAACTAGCGTGGAGGGTGGTTTTTCCTCCCAGCAGCCTCCCCCCCCCCAACTAGTGCCTTTCAGCTCCTGTGTTGAGCAGCTGTAGGAATAAGGGAGGTAATGACTCCATTGACCGCCTCAGATTGGATCTTCTGTCCTTTCTCCTGTGTTGCCATGACTCATAATCTGTGCGTGGAGTGCCAGTCTGCCTTTGTGCCTGTCTGTATTTGAGTACATGTGAGACGAGGAGGGTGTGAGAGAGAGAGAGAGAGAGAGAGAGTGAGCCTTAATGCAGTGCTTTCCCACCCTTCCGCCCACCCCTCCTCCTCCCATCCCTCCCTCCCTCTCCCCCCTCCCCCCTCCTCTCTGCTTTGCACTGTAGATGACTCAGACCCAGGCCAGTCGAGTGAGACTTGGGGAGAGAGATTAGTGCCTCCCTGCAGGATATACGCAGGTAATCGCTGCAGCCTGATCCTCAGCCCCTGTGTCCTCTACAAGTCACGTCACCCACTTTGCGCAACTATGCTGCTGCAAACACACACACACATGCACGTGTGTGTGTTTTCACTCTGCATCTGCCCCGTTACAGCTCACGCATGTCTGTGTTTAATAACAACCGACTGATGGAGACCTGTGTGGGGGGTGGGATTCGAGCAGTGTTGTCTGCACTTGGCTGGCTTAATCGAATGCTTTCTCTTTTTTTTGTCCCTTTTTTTCCCCCAAACCCTCATGCTTGTCATCTGTTTCCCTGCGTGCAGATACAAGAGAAGGAGGAAAACGATGTCACTGTGACGATGAAATTGCTGCTTGAAATGAAACTGGACTTTTTGTGGGGGGGTTTTTTCTCCTGTGCTGCTTCTTCTTCTTCTGTGTCTCTAAAGCTCTCTTGGTTTTGTTGCAGATAAAGATGGACCAGACAAGAAGAAGGTGAAAAAGGAGGCTGGTGGCAAGAAGTCCCAGGCCAACCTTTTGTTCGGGTATCCTCTGTCAGAGCGCAAACAGATGGCTCTCCTGATGCAGATGACTGCCAACAGTCCAGGTTTGTGCGACTTCCTCCTCACCTTAACCACATCCTCAGGATGGCACACGGTATATTTACTGTTGGATGAGCTGTGCTTTTTGTGAGCGTTTGACAAACATGGTCTCCTACACTTCAAGGATGTTTGGGTATAAGGGCAGCGTCTCATATTTAATATAGCTGCTCAACTGGAAAGAAAGCTGCTCTGTATACTTTCCCAGCGATATCGTGCTGTTGACATCTAATACATAGCTGGCAAACTTGACTGAGATCATTTCTGTAAATAATAGGTTCTGAGTAGTTGTTAGACAACGTCAATTATACCTGCTGAACATACACAGAAACAAGTAGGCACAAGTTTTGAGTAAAACCAGTGTCCCTGTGGTTGCTCAATCCAGGGCCTTGCTCATTGAAAGAACGGTTTGACATTTTTAAAAATAGCTTTTCATGTATAGGCTTATTCCATGAGTCATTATGTTTGTCTCATTCTTGTCTGTTCAATATAAAGCTGGAGCCAGCAGCCAGTTAGCTTAGCATATAGATAGAAAACAGGGCAAACAAGTAGCCTTGAATATCCCTTTTAATACCAGTTTCACCGTGGTTGTTTAATGCATGTTAATGCAGGACAGGCAGGCTTTTGCTTCAAGCAGTGATTAAGTACTTTCCTGTCCTCCTGCCTGCTCATGTCCAGACTCTACTCCCAGTCACCCCTCACAAACGACCCCTGTGCAGAAGAAAGTCCCGAGCAGCGCCTCATCTCGACAGAAGGACAAGGTCAACAAGAGGAACGAGCGAGGGGAGACTCCCCTTCACATGGCTGCCATCCGGGGAGACGCCAAGCAAGTTAAAGAGCTCATTAGCCTGGGAGCTGATGTCAATGTCAAAGACTTTGCAGGTATGATGCCCCCGGGAGTTGATCACTTAACGGCTCTCATCATGTCTGTGTGGTAGCTATTAATAACTTGAAGCTAGCTAACAGCTGCTCATCAGAAGCGATGACATTGCAAAAACCAGACATCAGTGAGCATGTTATTACCTCGTGTGCACACGTTGGGTTTTTGATGTGAAGTTTCATTCTTACTCCCTCTTTAATTTTTTCATTTTATTCCTCTACCTGTCTGATTTCCCATCAGAAATCTACGATAACTGTATTTGTAAGACATTCTTTTTGCAAGTTTTACTTCAAAGAGATGGCTTGTAAAAGTTTAAATTCGTTCTTCAAAAAGTTAAAGTCCTTTGAAATCTGAAAAGCCTCGGGTGTTTCTGTTTTCTGTCCTCACCAGGTTGGACTCCTCTTCATGAAGCCTGTAATCTTGGTTACTATGATGTGGCCAAGGTCTTAATAGCAGCTGGTGCCGAGGTGAACACGCAGGGTCTGGATGACGACACGCCACTCCATGATGCCTCTAGCAGTGGGCATAAAGATGTAAGAGTTTTACTTGAAAAAAATTATCCAGCAACAGAAATATAGAGCACAGCAGATTTGCACAGATCTGACGTGTCTTGACGTGTTATAGTAATTATGTTTAAAAAAAAAATGTCCATGAACATGTAAAAAAAATTCCGACATTATAGATTATTATACTTATTTCAAGGAATATTCTTACCCAGTGGAGTGAAATGGCTTGGTCATAGCAGTCCAGTCAAGAATAATATTTGGAAATACAGAAGAAAATATCAGGAGCTTTTATCTGCTTTAAAATAAAACATCCAAACAGACATTTTGACAGCAAAACTGTGTTAATTGTGAGGCCTTCCTGTTCTCCATCTGTTCAAAATGGTGGATGGATACAACATTGATCTCCACAAAGACTCGTGATTGTGTGTACAGTAATCACATGTGCAAAATATTGCATTAATCGGTTTCTTAAGTGTTTTACCATGTTTTTCTGGCTTAATCTGACTTTAAATTTAAATTTTTTCTTTAATTGAGTCGCTGTGAAGTACAGAAGTAACATTTAAATCTTAGCTCTTACCATTTTGTTGTTCACTGTTTTGTATGTTTTTCTACACCCTTGATTTCTGTCTCGAGACTCTTCATCTCAAATCTCATGTTTTTTTTTTACAGATTGTGAAACTGCTACTTCGACATGGCGGTAACGCCTTCCAGGCCAACAAGCGTGGGGAGCGCCCGGTGGACGTGGCCGACTCTCAGGAGTTGGAACAGCTTTTAAAGGGAGAGGTGCCAGTGTCGGACCAAGATGACAGTTCTTCAGGTATGCAGAGAATGCTGCAGCTTTTCAAGTCAAATATTAACAAGCTAACTTTAATATTACAGGACGTTGACATCCACTGCATCTCACAGCTTAACTTCTGCATGTGGTTTTAATATAGATTGACCAGATGGAGCTTTAACATCAAATTTCAACTATGTGTTTATGGCCTGGCTCTACTTTATTTATGGCTCTGTATGTAGTTGCTGTTGAAAGTTTTATAAGCACTGCTTAACATTTTATTGTTCACTACAGTTCAATTCTGCAGTTGGGAAAAATTAATAAGCAGGGAAAAGCAATAAAATAATTGAACTTTTCATAGAGAAATAACTTGTTTTTGATTTACCTTGTAATCTTATTTAGTTGCTAGAGTTTTTATTAAAGTATAAATTCCCTGAGTGACCTTCATTGTGTAATTTTGATGTTTATCTTCTCCTCTCTGCAGAGTCTGAAGACCCACCGTCTGTTAATCCATCCAGTGTGGACGACAACATGGAAGACTCTGATACTGAAAAGGACTCAGATGGAAAACCAGCCACAAAAGCGTCTTCGTCCGTGCCGGGGCTTGATGAGTATGAGTTCAAGGACGAGGAAGAGGAGGAGGATCTCAGTAAAGCTCTGAACGACAGACACATCCTCCGGAGGGAACTACGGCAGCGGGAGAAGGAGGACAAAGATAGGAATCATGTGGCAGGGAAGCAGAGTGGCAAAGGGGATTCTTCCTCCAAGTCCAAAAAGCAGAAGACGTCTCGTGTCCACTGCAGCTCGGATACCTCCAGCGACGAGATGGAAAGCCTTCCAGAGAAAAGGAATTCTCCGACTTGTTCTCAAAGCTCAGAGAGCATAAAGGCAGAAACGAGGTCTAAAAAGGACAATGCTGAGCAGAAGGACAAGGGCAAAGTGAAGAGGAAGAGCAAAAGCCAGAATAAAAACAAGGAAAACCAAGAAGATGGGAAAGAGAACAGCAAAACTTTGGTCCTCTCTCTAGCGACTGTGTCTGAGAGCACAGAAAAGGGTCGTGAGGAAGACTCCTTCAAGATGTCTTTCAGTCCGAAAGATGACTCATCCGTCCACCTCTTCCATTTGTCATCCATTAAGTCTCCAAAACTGAACCACAGCCTGACAGATAAACAAACACCACTCAAGCAGGAAAATACTAAGATGTGCATTTCCATCAGTGACAGCTCATGTCCGGTGGACGGTGTAAAATACAACCACTACACAGACTCAGACTACTGCACTGAAGGCTCCAGCACCAAGGGGTGTAAGCACAAGGAAAAGAGCAAACATCAACAGAAAGATTCCAGCGTGGACGGAGACGATGGCCATTCGAGTCCTTACAAAGAAGGCAGCATAGGAAACAGCATAGACAACGCTGAGGGTGCCTTACGGAAGAGCGACTTAGATGGCAAAGTAGTAAAGAAGCATAAACTCAAACACAAGGAGAAAGACAAACACAGGAGGGAATACGAGGCAGAGCGGAGCCGCCACAGGCAGAAGGAGGCCAGGAAAGACAGCCACAGGAATCTGGAGTTTGACAGGGAGTTCTGGAAAGAAAATTTTTTTAAAAGTGATGAGACGGATGAATCTCTGCCAGTGAAAAAAGAAGGTGAAGACAATAGCTCACTTCAGAAGATCTCTGATTCCTCGCCTGTCAAAGATGAGAGGAACTCAAAGGAGAAACATTCCAGCAGCAAGGAAAAGAGGCCGAGAGAGGAGCGAGAGAAAGACAAGGCCGTGAAAAAAGAGCGGAAGGAGGCTGCTGCTGGTAAAGAAGAGAAGGTAAAGGATTCGAAGCTGAGTGAGCGTGACGAGAGAGTGGACTGCCATGGCTCAGGGCGGATTCCTGAGGAGACGCTGCAGAGCAACAGCATGAAAGAAGAGACAGAAGAGAAACCCATAAGCGGGATCACAGCTGATCAAGAACAGCTGGAGCCCTCTGAAAAAGGCTCACGTGAGAAAACTGACAAGAGGCTCCCAGGAAAGGAGAAGGATTCGGAAAAAATGGAGAAGAGGCATGCTGACAAGGAAAAAAAGGTTAAAACAGAACATACTGACAAAGCCGAACCGCAGAGTGTTGTAGATCGGTGGAAGGAGAAAGAGAGAACAGGAGCAATTTCTTCCCACTCGCCTGGTGATAAAAACTACAAAGAAAATGAGAAACTGAAATCTTTGTCCACAACAAAAAAGCATGAGGACAGCAGAAAAAATAAAGATAAGTTCGACAAACGGTCTGACAGGGAGAGACAGGACAGAGAATATAATGCTGGGGATCACAGGGAAAAGGAACGCACCAACTCTGATAAGAAAGGAAAACCTCTGGAGAAGACCACAGATCACGGTAAATCTGATAGGTCCAAAGAAAAAGACTGTGACAGGAAAAGGAGAGACAAAATAAAAGATGGGACTTCATCAAGCTCCAATCTCAAGTTACTTTTAGAGGAGAAAAAAAGTTATCTGTCCGAGAGCAAGTCCTTATCCACAAGATCAAAGGAGGAAGTTGTAAGAACGCCAGAGAAGGATCGTGAGCGGAGAGATCGTGACAGAGACTCAGATAAACACAAGGACAAGGATAAGGACCGGCACAAAGACCGCTCCCAGCAGGCCAAAATCAGCAAGGCCAAACCTAACGAGACAGATGCAGATAAGGCCAAATCCAAAGCCTCACCAGCAACACGAGACACCAAGCCCAAAGAGAAAAGACTTGTGAATGACGACTTGATGCAGACCAGCTTTGAGCGCATGCTCAGCCTGAAGGACCAGGAGATTGAGCAGTGGCATCGCAAACACCTGGAGAAAATCAAACAGAAAGAGCGGGAGAGGCTTAAACAGCGGCCTCTGGCAGATCCTGGGAAGTCCAAGCCTAAAGACAGAACTAAGACTGAATCGTGTTTGAGTAAAGAGCTCCTGCGCTCAAAAAGCTCTGAGGCCTCTGATGTCAGCAGCAGAGAAAAGCCCCAGAAGGATGGTACCAGCCCCAGAACGGTGTCGCTCGATGGAAAGAGTCTGCCCTCCATCAGCGCGAAGGTCATGTCAGCTGTGGAAAACTGTCTGACCAGATCGCCCAGACCTGAGATTGAGCGCTGCGGCCTCATGTCCAGGTCCGTGTCCTTGGTTTCTGTCGCCAGCTCAGAGGATTCCTGTCAGGCGACGACATTGACACCCAAACACACCGAATACGACTCTGACATGAACCTGGAAGCCTCGGACTCCCAGCCTGCATTCCTCCAGTCTTCCCTCGTCATTCAGGCCACCAGATCGCCGTCTGTTCACGATAAAGATTGCAACAGTCTTCCAGATGTGCCGCAAAGTAATCGGACGCTGCTGTCCGGCAGACATGAGTCACCATACCTCAGGGCTATTCTGGATGAGGAGGCCAACTCATCGACTGAAGGTAAAGCTGCTGAAAATCTGCAAAAGCCCAGCCAGCCTGCCGAGGAGCTGAGAACAAGAGAAACCCCAGCAGAAACAGAAGAGAGCCCGACAGGTCAACAGTGTTCAAATTCAGCTGCCGATTCTTTAGCAGAGAAAGAAGGGGGCACTCCTGCTGGATTAACACAGCAAATGTCAAGCAAAGACCCTGAGAGTAAAAACCTGACACTTCCAGAGTGCAGCAGCTCTCAACCAGGGTCAATAGAGCAGAAAACTCTTTCCTCCTCCTCTGATCCTCCCGTTTTGAGGGACGTCCAGTCTCTGACAGAGAGCGCACAAGCTGAATGTACTAACAAGGACTCTGATCCACCATCAACACCTACAGCCTGTCCGTCTGCGGAGCCGTCTGCGCTCACAAACACAAAAACCTTCCAGCAAAAGGAACCAGTGACTGTTTCTGGTGTGGAGAACGTGCAGCAGACAGAATCTGGTACCACACATGTTTCTGACCTTAAAGACAAACCTCTGGATGCCTCTGATGGAGCAGAACAAGAAAGCATGGAAACCGTATCAGAGAGCTTCAAAACAGATGGCGTAGGAAGTCCTGTGCCGTCCACCAGTTTGCACATTCCCAGCTCCACTTCGGGGGACTCCCTGCCAGGCTTTATCAAAACAAGCTCCGAGTCCGAGTGTCCTTCAGAAGACATGGATGTAAGTAACCAAGACTGCAAGAAATCAAGACCTTCCAGTGAAGCTGCAGGTTCATGTCTCGATTCTCAGATGGAGAAAAAGGACATTTCACCCCAAACTTCATCGTACAGTGCGAGCCCTGAACACAAGGATGAGGAGATGACTGATGTCCAGCAGAGCTCAGATGACAACGGCGGCGCTGCTGTTGTTTCTGTTCCAGTGGAAAGTTCATCAGCTGAGGGTAACCTGGCGATCAAAGCCTCCTCTGAATGTGGAGCAGAGGGCAGCTCAGAGCCGATGGAGGTGACCCCTGCTGACGAGAAACCAGAGTCATCTGGGGAAGAGCATTGTCAGAGCAACATCCCGTCGGCCGCTCAGTCCGACTCCAGCAGCGGCGCCTCGGGAAGCTCTTCTCCTCAATCTGGAGACCGGGATTCGGATTCCTCGGGGGCTAAGGTCAAGGTTCGCTCTGCGGACGAGGACGTGGACATGCATGTGCCACATCCACGCAAGAGAAAGATGCCTAAAATGTCACCATCTCAGTCCTGCTCCTCGACTCAGCAGGAGAAGGAGAGGGGCCAGCAGTCTCTGGCTGCTATTGTGGACTCAGTGAAGCTGGAGGAGATTGAACCCTACCAGACAGAGAGGGCCAACCCTTATTACGAGTTCCTGCACATCCGGAAGAAGATCGAGGAGAAACGCAAAGTGTTGTGCAGCGTCACACCTCAACCACCACAGTATTATGATGAATATGTGACCTTCAATGGCTCCTACCTCTTAGATGGGAACCCACTCAGCAAGCTCTGCATACCAACAGTGAGTCTGCATTTCTGTCCAGAGACTGAAAATACTCCGCCAGATTCTCCGTTGTGCTTTTTTTTTTTTAAGGACATAAATTTTCTGATGTTAGGAAACAACTCTTTTACCTAATTTGGGGCATGTTTTTGTGAGGTTTTGGCTCTGTGCATCAGGGAGATGTCCAATATAACGATTTTTTATTTTTAGCTGTGAATTTTTATGTTTGAGGTCAACTTGTTCGGCACTTGAAACTAATTTTAGATCATGTTGTCCTGCACTTAAGGGTCCTTTTATATTTAACCAACATTAGGACTTTATATAGTGTCATTAAATGTCCAGCAAAAGTAAACTAAGTAGACATAATATTTTTCTGACTGATATCTGGAGAGAGGCTCATCAGACATCAAGTATTGCATGTTTTTTAACTGTCTCTCTTAATGTTTTTTTGCACAGATAACCCCGCCTCCATCATTACCCGAGCAGCTGAAAGAGATGTTTAAACAACAAGAGGTTGTCCGCATGAAACTGAGACTGCAGCACAGCATTGAAAGGGTACGTAGTTTTCCTCTCTGAGCTGTTTGTTTTGGTTGAGTTTATTACCTCTAGACATTTTTGTGCCACTAGAAGCAGCTGAAAATAGCACAAATTGTAAAAACGCCTTTTTTGGAAAGCCTCTTGACATTTTTAAAGCTCTGTGTTTTGTTCTTTTACCCTCTTTAAGACTTAAATAGGACATCATTGCTCAATACACTTGCCACAGATGTTTTAATACTTCATATTAAATTGGATCTAGAGTATGTTTTGGACACATTTTTCTTTTTCCCCTTCAGGAAAAGCTGATTGTTTCAAATGAACAGGAAGTCTTGCGAGTCCATTACAGGGCAGCAAGAACACTGGCCAATCAGACGCTGCCTTTCAGTGCCTGCACAGTTTTATTGGATGCTGAAGTGTACAACATGCCTCAAGACGTCCAGGTAATTATGGTGGATTAATGAGCATCTGTTACACCTGTCAGGTTCTTCAGCAGCCTCATGTTTGGACATTTTGTTGAATATATGTTTTGTTTTTTGTTTCACAGAGTGATGACGGCAAAACGTCGGTGAGAGACAGATTCAACGCCAGGCAGTTTATGTCCTGGTTACAAGATGTTGATGACAAGTTTGATAAACTGAAGGTGAGATTTCTGTCACTGTCTTCTCTGCTCATCCTCCTTTGAAATAAAGAGAATTTGTTAAGAAGAAAACTCTTTAAAATTCAGCAGAGTATAAATAAATGATCTCCAATTTTTTTTGGCAATTAATACCAGAAATGTTTCTTGATCAAGTGCTGTTTTTTTGCCCACAACAATATTGTGGGTTTTTTTCTTTCTTCTTTTTCTTCTTTTCTTTTCCAAAATGGTTCAGAAATTTATTTATATTCTTTTAAATCTGCTTGTTTTGTTTTCCTAATAATCTAAAAGGAAAAATGTGTCAAATGTGATCAAATGCACCCGTTTTGTTCTCACTTGTGTTTTTTGATGTTGATATTATATAAGATCCTCCAGTCGTTACTGGCTCACATCATACAGGTTAATGTCTTACCTGATCACTGAATCTGTGTTTACCTGCTCTTGTTTTCTTCAGCTAATTGCTTAATTAAGTCAAGTTGTTTACCTTTTTATACTTAGGTAACTGACTGAACAGGGACACTTATTTTTAGGATGTTTCTTTCTCCTTCGGTGTCTCATAACTTGATGAAAAGTATGAAGAGGTGAAGCTCCTAGAACATTAATAAATCCAGCAGTAACCAGCCGACAGAAACAAAACAGACTCACAGATAACAGAAATGCCTCTAAAAAAAAAAAAAAACACCTTACAGTTATAGATAAAGAGTCTGAATTGAGGATTTGTGGCAGAGGAATGTTTTTACGCCACAGCAGCTCATTAAATAAAGAAGGGAGACAGACATTTTTATCAGATCAGTTTTCAAGGGGCCTATTTTGACAACCATATTAACTGAAAACAAGATTACTTGAGCAAACGGCGGCCGTGCAGTGAATGTTGCTCTCTGTGCGTGTGAACTGAGCTCCTGGCAGAGTTTCGACTGCTGAGAATGTAAACACTCTGAACTCAGTGGTATCAGGGGAAAACTTGTATCCAGATTATTGCGTAATCCTGTTTTTGTTTTTTATAATTTTACAAGATCGTGGTTGTTACCTAAGGTTGGTAGTTTCTTCTTCAGGATTGTGGATATATTCATGATAATGGATATGAATGAAGAATACTTGATACGATTCAATGATCATTGAGATTCACAGCTTTATTTGACCAATTTATCATTAATTTCCCCTTCAACCCCATGTATTTTTTGTCTTTGATATATATTTATACAATAAATTATAGAAAAGAAGAGGGAAAACAGTCATAAACGAAGCATACAAACCAAATTTGGTTCATGCACTCAGGTCCTTACGTCCATATTGTAATTAAAATTTATTCAGATCCAGATTTGTTTACATTTAAGGCGTTCTGTTTCTCCCATCCTGGGAATTTTCTCTCCCGAATTTCTCAGGAAAAAAACTCCATCATTTATCTCTTACCTTGCTCATCCTTTAAGGACTCATCAGTTCAAAATATTTTTATGCAGGCATAAAAAAAAACAAAGTTTCGCAATTTAAATGTGCAGCAGGTGATTCTGCAAACACATGGTTGGTGAAGTGTCATTCACAGGTCATCACATACAGATGTTTTGGGTTTGCTGCTGGATCCAAAGCATCTGTATTTCAGGACCTGGGAGTGACCCTCAACACTCCACTCACTCTTGTGTTGTTTTTTATTCTGTGGTTCCTTGTAAATGCTGTTACAGGCACTAGGAGGAGCCAGAGGAACCAGTTTTTTTTTTATTTTCTCCAAATTTTCCATCTAACACTGTCAGGATATGGTGACAGTTTATGCAAAAATGGAAAAAAAATTTTTTAAAGGTAGTTACTGAATCAAAGAAACAGTCAGGTGTCCATATAAACACTGAAATAGGTTTCGCTTGATGGAAAAATTGTTCTTTCTTTGAAGAGAGAACTTTCTATATCACTTTCAGTGGAAGTGACAGTCTTCATATTGTGTAAGAGTGTATTAAAAATGATCTAAGGTTAAAATGAGGCTGCAGCACAGAGGAAATTTTATTGTCTTTGGGCCTAAAGGCAGGTTATAAATAGAGTAATAATTATGGACCTTTTCCCTCCACAGACGTGTCTTCTGATGAGGCAGCAGCACGAGGCGGCGGCGCTGAACGCCGTGCAGCGTCTCGAGTGGCAGCTGAAGCTGCAGGAGCTCGACCCGGCCACATACAAGTCCACCAGTATCTTCGAGATCCCCGAGTTCTACATCCCGCTCGTGGAGGTCAACGACGACTTCGACCTCACCCCGATATGAGCTGCAGGACAGGCGTGCTTTTGCCACAGCGGCGGCCATGTTGCGGACAGGAGAGGCGAGTCTGCGCATTCGAGGAAAAAGGAAACGTGAAGCACTTAGAATGTGGCAGTTAAACACGAAAGAGCACTTAGAAAAAAAAGAGACGATTTTACTCCTGAGCTCTTAACAGTCCAAACCGGCGCCCACCACCACCACCACCATGAGGACGAAGGACGAGGACTGACTGCTCCTCGTGCAGAAAAAAAAAAAAGGGGGTCCGGGCCGCAGAAGAAGCCCAGGGAGCAGAGACCAAAAGCTGGGTGGAGCGATGCAGGAAGCTGCAGCACGAGGCAGAGTGTTGAAGACAACCACGAGCCTCTGCTCCTCATCGAGCAGAGTCACACAACTGAAAGATTTCAATTGTTTTCAAAGTGCGTGTTCATACATTGTGTACAGACTGTGCTCTTAATTTTTTAACTTATTTTATACATAAAAAACAATTGTGCATTTGTAAATAGTCATGTAATTATTGTTTTAAACTTGTAAAAACAAAAAATAATAGATATTTTGATTGTAAACTCGTTCTGTCTCCTGTTTTAATGGACCAAAGTTGGTTTTTATATCGAGTGTCCTCTTCGTCCGTGATGTTTCTTGTTGTTGTTGGCTTAAAGATCTTAAGCATGTGTTGGCTTTTTGTTGTGTTTTTTTGTTTTTGTTTTGTTTTTACTGTTTCTTGCTTCCTCATCTGGAGTTCCACACCACAGCTGGTGTTTTTTGACTTTGGCAATTAAATGCTGTGCATGCGTTGCGTTGTTTGTACTTTTTCTCAAAAAAAAAACAAAAAAAAAAGACTAGAAAAGAAAAGAAAAGAAAAAAAGCTGTACTGTGGAATTAATTGTGAGGTTTACTGAAGTGTTCCAGCTTTTTTTGCATCGTTGTGTTCTGTCCTTTCCGCGGCCTCACTCCTCATGTGTTGTCCATTGTGTCTCGCGCACATTAAAGTCTGTTGTGGCTTCCAAGGAAAAAAAAAACAACTTACTTTTACAGTTTCAATGTGAGATCACAACAAATCCTATTTTTTCAACATAATGCCTTTTGAACGATAGTTCTAAAAAATGTCTATTTTAATATTTACTTGTTACATGACTTGTACATATTTGTAATATATAATTGAATAAATTTTATTTGTTGTGAAATTAAAAGTGATGCTTTCGGTGTCATTGATCTTAAAGCTGCACAGGAAACTAAAGCTGAAACTAATAAGTTCAATCATTGATCAGTCAGTTGACAGATGGTTTACTGGCATACATTTTCATTATGTAATTGTTTTGTTTTTATCAAGCAGCACTGTCAAATATTCACCAGCTCAGCTTATCAAATGTGAGGATTTGCTGCTTTTCTTACTTGTTTTTAACACAAGTTGAATATTTTAGGTTGTACTTTTTGTTTTACTGTTAGTCAGAAACAACAAATACTTTAAATAAATCACCTTTTCCTTTGAGAACCTGCAGCAGAAACAGACTTAAGTGGCATTTTAGGCGCTAATTCATAATGAAAATCATCTTAAACCCAGCAAGGAATGTTTTTTCAATGTCTCAGATTGCAGTTAGCAATATTGTCGTTAGCCAGTAGGTGTCGCTGTGCACAGCTCTGCACATCCAGACTCATGGTGATGTAGCTGTGATAAGATTGTTGTAGTAAATATCAGACCATAGTAAGCTATCTTTCTGCTTTCTTCTTCAGGCTTAGTGACTTTTGAGGAGTTTGTTTTGCTGAAAACATGCAGATAAAGTGAAAGTCAGTGTTTCATGGTGCCGATAACAAAAATAAAACCACACTGAACATAAGCTGCTGTAACTGCTACACTGTGAACTTTTCAGCCACCAGTGCCTTTTTAAAAGCATAAAGCCTTTCAAATTAAATATGTTTGACCCTTTGACCTCAAGTATACATGTAAATGCATGTAGAGAGAGTGATGATCTAATTGTAATTGGACCAGTTTTGGTCTCTAAACTGGTTGTGATGCCACAAAATCCTGCTGAACTCAGATTTAAAGTGAGAGCAGATTAACTTTCTCTCTTCAGCAGATGAATTTAAAGACTGAAAATGCTTTTGAGTGAAGAATTTTACATTTAAAACTGCTTACAAAAGGTCACATCAGTGATATTAGTCTAATTTGTGAAACATACAACAGCCTGAATGGAGCCATTTTTCATAATCACTAATTTTATTTAAAATAATTGAAATACATGTGACACGTAGCTGCATATGAACCAACAGCTGAGTTTATTTTGGGATGACAATGATACTTTGGAGAGAAAACCTGGCACAGGATGGTGTTTTAAACCTGGTGTCATAATATTTGCTCATTGCCACAGAAACTTAAAGGCTGACTTGTTATGAAAAACGTCAGTGTGTGATGATCAGAACGAGTTAAACTGAGTCACCGTCTTTTTCCTGGAGCAGCAGCATCATTTTAACCCACAACCATCAATTTAAACAAATGATGACACACTTCCTCTAAACTCAACTTTATGACTCAAACTCATTTTCTTATGTTTACATGGAAGAACAGCTGTGTGTTTAGATGATGTGGCCTCTTGTTTTTTGGCTTAAATTTGCTTTTTTTAAACTGATTTTTTTCCCTGAAAACTGATTGAAACTTAAGTGTTTCCGCTTTAAATGAATGCGCGTCGGTTCCTCGCCGACCTTCCTCCCCTGCAGGCTGGAAGTGAGGCCTGCTGGGGTTTTGATGAAGTCTTGAGAAAACACGTGTAAACACCTGTGGAGTTAAATGGCCCGTCAGAGCATTTCTGCAGGATTGCGACAAATGAGCGCAGGGACGCAACTCAGCGGGAAGTCCGCTCAACTTCACAGCTTCCGAATCGCCCTTTTCTCACCTAATGAGCGCACTCACAAGGCCGCTGATAAGCCTGGAGACAAAGGGCTGTTTAATGGAGTGGGGGGTGGCATGGAAAGACAAGAATTGCTTGAGTAATAGAGGCCAAACAGAGCCCACCTGGACGACCAACCAACAACCGCAGTTTGAGCTTAGAGGAGATTTTTTACGCGCAAGACTTTACTTTTGCGCGCTGAACTGCAGCGAGGCGCAGTTTGTAAATGTCGTCTCTTGGTCGTGTTTATGACGCGGTGAGGCGGATCATGCATGCCCGTTCCCCTGCAGACCCTCAGCCGGTGTGAGTGTGTGTGTGTGTGTGTGACCCGAGGCCCAGTGTTTTGCCTCCGCAGACGCTGGGTAGAAAATGGAGTGTGTGCCTTTAAGGCGCCCGACTGCCTGTCGCTTTTTGCTGCGGAGAGACTGACGCCCTCTGGACACAGTGGACACTTGAGCGGCGGCAGAACACCATCCTGGAGAAGTTCAAAGAGAAAACAGCCACACTCCCTCCTTTCAGGAAAAGTCCAGATCTTTTTAACAGCGTTGTGGTGAGTTTGAAACTCCATCTGTCTTTATTATTTCGCACTTTTCCGCGCTCGGGTCTCTCGTAGCTGCGTGCGAGTGAAACAAAGTTTTTGGAGCTGCAGCGATGAACATAAAAGAGGTGAAGAAACGCGTTCATGACTGAGGGAGCTAATGTTCCTCACATGTTCTCTGTCCGTCATGTGAAATGGAACTATATGCAGCCAAGGAGTGAAGTGTAAAAAGCAGAGATTAGACGGTGTCTTAACGCGATACTCTTGGACAGAAAAAAAAAATTAATAGGTGAAGGAAGCTGATGTTGCCAGATGTGTGTGTGTGTGCCTGTGTGTGTGTGCGTGTGTGTGTGAGTGTGTGTGTGTGAGAGAGAGTGTGTTGTTATTCCACAGTAACGTGAGTGAGAGCTGGCTTTGAATGAAATGTGACGCAGGCCTTTTAGAAATGTGATGCTTACATGTCAAAGCTCGTGTTGTTTCTGCATGAAGAAACTGTGACTTTTCACCGTTTTTAAACACGTTTGCATCCACTTTTTATTAAGTTTTTTAGCTTTTGTGTGCAAGTTATAGCACCTTAAACAGGAGATCATGTATCTTGTACTGAATGAAGCACAAAAATAAAGGAAGCTCAGGCAAAAACATATTATTTATCGCTGTTGTTAAGTTTGAAACTGCTCAATTTTAAGAGGATATAAAGATAACAGGAGATTTTTTAAATATCAGATTTGAACTTTGTGGAAAGAGGAAACCTTGTCTGCTGTTTCACACATTCAAAGTGCATCATTTCTTTTATTTCCACATGTCTTTTATGCACCAACTGCAGCTCCTCTCTTTCCCTCATGTGGAATTTCATGGATGAAGCAGTTTATTTGTCTTTGCCGCGGTCTCTGAGGTCCTGTCTCATGTCTCATGTTGATGTAGGTGTTTCCAGTGTCGTGCTGGTGAGCCGTCAGGATGAGGCCCGGTCAGCTGATCCTCCCTGCCGCCGCCGCTCTCCTCTTCCTCCTATCAGGGCTGTCTCTGACCTCCGGCTGCAACAAAGCCCTCTGCGCCAGCGACGTCAGCAAGTGTCTCATCCAGGTAAAGTTCCTGAAGGTTTCCACGTTTCTAAACACACTTTCCTCTGACAGCGTCGGCTGCTGAGTGCTGGATTGTCACACTGACACAACTAACATGAGCTTTCATGCTTTAAATTTGGAATATAGTCTATGGAGTTTGGTTTAATGGTGTCAAACTGCTGTTGAACTGCACAAAAATGTGGTTTGCATCTTCAGAAATCCCAAATGATTGTTTTGCAGATGAACACAGACATGCAGTCGCTGTGAATTTCTTCTTCTTGGTCGCTCACAAACAAGCTTCACCTTGCTCAGTTTACTTTATGGTTGCAGACAGATAATTAATCTTATGAGTGTTGAACTTAACCGAGCTTTTCTGTCGATTAAAGCGCAGCCAAGTTGGAGCTTTTTATCCGACAGTGTTACAGCTGTTTTGTGTAAACAGAGACTGTAAGTTTCTCTCGACGAGAACACAAATTAAATGTCGTCCTCAGACGGAGTTTTGTTCGAGTGAAGAGCAACAGCAGAGTCAGGGCTCAACTTGTTTTAATACAATTTTAAATGAGCTTCAAACCAGCAGGAAGGACTCAAACCATCGCAGTAGCATTCCTGGGAAAAGAAAACATCTCTCAGCTGTTGTTTCGTCTTAAAGCGGCTCCGTTTTCGTGCAAGTTCTTCACATAAAAACAGATAAGTCAGCAGCAGAAGCCAGATTGGAGTTAAAATCAGCCGGAGTCCTGATGGAGATCCGAGCTGCTGGACTCAGATGTAATCTGCTGTGAAGAATGCAGATACATTCCTACGATAAGCCAAGTGAAGTCTGGGAGGAAAGTTTTCCCAGCATGCATCAGAGGAGCAGAGACTTGAGTCCTGTTTTCTACCTGTAACACCCCCACACCTGCAGGCTCACAGTGTGTTGAAGCAGCTCAGCCGCCACGAGGCCCCAAACTTTTTAACATATTCTCACATCAACCTCGATGACTTTTGACTTCTGTTGACTTTCTGGCATCACTTCCTTTGCGTCGTTTTTTCCGTCACGTCTGAAGCCGGGTGGGTGAGCGGTGATGACGGCGGCGGTGGCGGCGGGGAGGCGCCGCTTCGTTAACACAGAACTCTGTCATCCAGTTTTGTTGTTTTAAGAGAAAAGTCAGGAGAAGTGTTGGCTCGTCTTTCCACCACCTGTCAAGTCAAATTTGAGCTGCTGCTTGTCCCCCCTGTCCCTGTGTGTGTGTGTGTGTGTGTTTGGTGTGTGTGTGTGTGTTTGGTGTGTGTGTGTGTTTGACCCGCTGTGTGTTTAGTGGTCCTGCCTCTCTCATTAACATCTGTGAAGTACTGTATTTAACCTCAGTGGCCGTTTCACCTGTGTGACCTCAGTCACTGTGTGAGCGAGCTGCAGGTTTTCTGCTGCAGGTCGTTGAGGAAGTTTGAGTTCTCGTCTCAGGAAGTTCAGCTTCGTGTGCAAAGAAAGAGTCAGAACATGTGAAGAAAAGAGGATAACAATGTTAAATTGAGCCCAGACAGCAGCTGGAATGATTGACAGTGATGAAAAGTATTTTTATTATTATTTTGTTGACATATTAGCACTTGTTTGAGGCCCTATCTAGAATATTACTGCAGATATTTATTATAAAGTGTGTGTCTTTAAAATGAGGCTGCAAAGAAACTCTCATCAGCACAGTTTGTATGTTTGCATCAATTCAGATTATTGTTTTGTTGTTGGGTTCATTGTCAGAAATGTGCTGTTACCAAATGAGAGAGTCTGAAGCTTTTCTCTTTGATTAATAATTGTAAACAAATAACTTCTTAACTTTGACTTAAAAGACCAAAAATAACGTTGGAAATAGCAGCTTTTATTCTAACTGAAGGTAGTTTCTTTTAATATTTACGCACATGTTTCTCTTCATGGACATACAGAGTTTCCATCCATGCTCTGCTTTGTCTGTTTGCAACCTTGAAAACTTTCCCTTTTTTTCACTACGAGGCTGCAAATCTAGATAATGCTGCAGGTTCTGCCTCGGTTTAGTGGTTCAGATTCTGTAACAAATCTGCAATAAATTATAGAAATGAAAATCTCTGTGGCCTCGGGACAGACGTCCACGTTGTTCCAGTTGGTTCTGCCCCGTTCCTGTCCCAGTTTGCACAAAATAAACCAAAAACTTACATAAATTTTATGTTGCTTGAAGGAAAACTCGCCTTGCAAGAACAATAACATTGATGATATGCAATACATACGTACTTTAAAAATAAAATTAAGTTAAAAGAATTTTCCAAAAGCAGGAACCAGAACAAACAAACAAACGAAAGAGCAACAGAAAAGACACAAAACAACAGATTAATTTAATTTGCAGCTTCAGAAACACAAGAGCTCAGTTACAACGGAATTTTTACATTTGTTGCTTTGGATTTTAATGCAACTTTCCTTTGCTGTAGGAGTGATACCCACAATGCACCTGGCTTTGCATAGCAGAGCTGAAACTAATGAATAGTTAAATGATCAATTGATTCGTCACTAATTTTAGCAGATAAAACTTTCCCAGTGATGTCGTCTTCAAATGATTTTTGCAACCAAAGTCCAAAAATCAAAGTTTTGATTTCAAACCTGCAGATTTTCAAAGAAAAACCACTCAGTGTTCCAGAACATTTGCTTGAAAGACGCCTTTATTTCTTAATTGATTATCAACTATTATAATTCTTTCTTGTCTGCTTATCAATGAATCATTTGTAGCACTTCAGATCACAATGTTCACCCAGTGTCTGAAATGCTGTTTCAAAGAAAACTACTTAAATTTTGCTGTAATTTTCTCGTCTACTTGATGTCAGTCTTCACAGGAAGTAAAGTCTCCTGTTTTTTGGCTGTTTTTTTTGCAGATTTCAGGTTTTATTTTGAAACATTCTGTTGGCTCAGACTTTCTCCTAACAAGCCTCGGCTTCGTTAAAACCTCCACAGAACAGTCGAGCTTCTTCTTCTTCTTCTTCTTCTTCTTCTTCTTCTTCTTCTTCTTCACTTCCAGGTGGCTTGTTTTGCTTGATGAATCGTTGCTCGGGACACCAAAGCTCTGTAGCTTCTGCGACCCCGGCGACACCAACTCGCTAGCTGTCAGGGGCGAGAGCGATGGTGCGTGTGCCGTGGAGGAGAAACTTTTTCCGCCTCTCGCTCCTCCGTGGAAGCTCCATGTTGCTGGTGATTAGTGGGATCTGCCGTCGGACGCTCGCTTTTTTTACGCTCTGCTGCCATCTCAAGTCATTTGTCTGAATTCCCTAAAACCCCTGAGGGTGGGAGAACATGAGAGGAGGGGAGGGGAGGCTAAGGTCAGGAGGAGGTGTGTGTGTGTGTTTGTGCGTGTGTGTGTGAGTGTGTGTGTCTGTGGGGGGAGGTTGGTTGGTTGGTTGAGGGGAAATATACAGTTGGGAAAGATTCACAGGCTGCAGCTCCGTCCACAGCAGGCTGGTTAGCAGGGTGGGGCAGCAGATTTCAAAGTGAACACACACACACACACACATACACACACACACACACACACACACACACACCAGCGGCCGCCTGGCAGGACGAGGCAGCGCATGTTCACTTTCTCTCCAGAGTCGTTTTGTGTCTCTGCAGCCGGGTTTTGACTGATTACAGCTGTTTACCTCTGAGAGGGAGGCCTAATGAAGAGCTCTTGAAGTCCTCGCGATAACCACTTCCATTTCTGGGAGGAAATTGTTGTTTGTGAGGCTGCAACGGCCAATTGTTACTATAAATGTCTCAGTAGTTTCAAGGTTGGTTAATCTGTAAAATGTCTGCAAAGCTGATACATTTTAATTGCTTCTTATGTCCTAAAATGAATCCAAAACACACAGAAAAGTTTAATTTACCACGAATGAGACACAGAAAAGTTGCAAATACTTACTTTTGAGAAGCTGGAACCAGAAAATCTTTGCCATCTCCTGCTTATTTTTGGCATTTTGTCTTTATTGGAAAGCTGATAGTAAGAAGGAAGGCAGGAAAAGTTGAAGGAGACGATGGTTTGACATGTAACAAAGATCTGCAGCCAGAATGAAACTGTGCATGTTGTGGTTTGTCCACTCAGGCTTTGACTCGAACTGATTTTAGCAGTCGATGCCTCTTTTTACGCCCTGCATGTCTTTGGATGAAAGTCTTGTGCCTCAGAGTTTATCTGTTTTTACACTTTTACTTTCTTCTTCGCTGCTTCCAGTGTTCATGCAAACTTAGCTAATCCCCTCCTAGCAAGTGAAAGTGTATTTTAACAGTAATCTTTCACTTTTTGTAGATGGATAATTGTGCTTGAATTCAGATTTCTGAACTTAGAAGATATCCAAGCGAGCTGTTTCTTCCTGCTTCCAGTTGTCATGCTAAGCTAAGCTAAGCTAACCGCCCTCTGGCTCAAAGCTCTTAAATTTTCATTAAATGGTTTTTAAATTCTGATTCTGATTAGTGAAATGTGAGCTGCATGTTTCCTCTCCTCCCCGGGGGCAGCTGTTTTATTTTTATTTTTTTTTTATATTATAATTCCACCTCTGAGAGTCATAATTACTCATGGGATCAGATCCTGATCAGAGGTTTGGGGGATTGAGAGGCTGGTGATTAAGCGAACTGTGTGTGGTTTTGCAATCCCTCACTGGTGAGTCATTGGAGAGTCTTTTATCATCGCTCAGCCTGCTTACGTGTAGAAGATGGCTTCTGCAGAGATACAAAGGAGGGTCGGAGGAAGAGAAGGGGTAGAAAAAAAAAAAAATCAAAAAGGAAAGCGAGGAGGGAAAAGAAAAGAGAGAGGAAACATGAAAAGAGGAGCTTTAAAAAAAAGACAGAAGAGAGACTGAACGAGGAAGAAAAGCAGGAGGGAAAAGGAGTGAAGGAGGAGGGGGAGGAGGGGGAAAGTGTGCTGTTGGTGGGGAAGCAGCAGCAGCCATGTTCTGTTCTCCAGGTGTTTTCTTCTCCCTCCCTCCCTCCCCCTGTTTCTGCCCTCCCCTGCCTCCCTCATCGCGGTGACCTTGACTGGGAGGAATGTGCTCCCTGTTCTGTGTCAGGAGAGAACAGAGAGGAGGTGGAGGTGGAGGTGGAGGGAGTGGGGAGGGGGGAGAAAGAAAGAGGAACTCCTCTGGCAGTCTCACCCACTTTTCAATCCCACCTACGCGTTTTCAGTTTCCTTCACCGTCTCCTCGTCCCGCGGGGACAAACTGAAGTTGAGGAATGAAGCTTTTCTCTTTTTTTTTGTGTTGTTGTTGTTTCTCAGTTGTGAGCGTTTGCAGCAGAGTTATGAGCCCAGCAGAGCTTTCACCTTTTTTTGGATGTTTGCTTAAAAAAAATCTCATAATATCTTCCATCTATAACAAGCAACTTTAGAAATTCTCTTCTCCTCTTGAGCTTTTTCTGCTTTTCTGCTGACGAACCTGCGAATGCGACGTGATGCAAATATGAACCCAGCAGCAGCTGTGAGACGTCGCTGAAATCATTTTATTTAAACAGATTAAGAGAGTTATGAAGCACGTCGTGAGCCTGCAGTGTGTCAAATAAGACCGTTTTTATTCTTGTTTCAGTCGCTCTGTTGCCTTGTTTGCTTTGCTGACTGGTTGTTTCCTTCACAAAATATGTCTGAGCTCCACTTAATGTAAAAATGCACAAATCCAACCTTTTATCTTTTCATAATGATGCTGATTCTTCAATGCAGAGCTGTTGTTGTTACATGCGACTGATCTCTAATCAGCACTGTCTTTCCTCATATTTAAAAAATGCACAACACACTGCGTTAAACTTATTGAAATCATTTAATCATCTGGTGTCATAAATGTGGCTGATTGCAGAAAAACTCTAAATTCAAGTGTTATTGTATCTAATGTGGCCTGGTTCTTGCAGATATTGATGCTTTACCAGGTCAGTGCATTCCTGAATTTAATCATAACTCTGGTTTATAACAACTTTGGGTCTTGTTTTTGTAGTTTTGGCTTTCACTGCTGCCAGCTGACGGGAACGTGGCTCCGTCACGAGAACAAAGAGCCGTCAGGGCCATCAGACATTTTTCTTGGATTATCTAAACCTCTTTATTTATAAATAAAACTGAAAGTTGCTGCTAATAACCTTCTTATTGTACACAAATTCTTCATGCAGAGCCGGGGTAAGTGCCGCGGCTCAGAGTTGAACCATGAGGTCTGTAAACTGTGAGGGATGTTTACAGTTGGAGTAACTTGGGGGTTTGTTTAATTTGATTGTCCGTCCGCTCATGTTTCTTCACCCGCAGGGCTTTGCAGAAATGTTGCCACATCCTCAAAAACCATGAGCCTGAATTTCTGCATGAGACTTTTTTTTTATGTGACACTGAACTTTATTTTGACCTTTTTAAAATCCTAAAAACCATTAAAGTTAAACTAGAGGCATCAGACAGGTCTTACATTTTAAATATACGCCTTATTAGGTCTCCTCATCTGAAAGACCTGCTGCTAGATATGAGGGAAAAAACAGTTTTAACAAAAAATGTTAGAGTTAATTTTAGTGGTCGGCATTTTGATATGAAAAATAGTTTCATCTTGACTTGAACTTGCCTAAAAAAAACCAAAAGATTTCTCTGAATCAGTCAGTAAGCAGTCTGTTGGCAGAGGTGGAGGATGAACTCAGATATTTAAATGAAGTAAAAGTAGTAATACAGGGACAGAAAACCCAGTAAAAAAAGTTCTGCATTCAAAATCTCATTTAAATTAAACAATTTTTGGAACAATTGTAATTAAGTTATTAAAGTAAAATGCTCAATATGCAACCTAATTCCACTTAGTTTAACATTTATAAAAGCTAGTATTTGGATTTTACTCCTGATTCTTTCCTGCCTAGTTAGCATCTAAATATTGTCATTGTAGACCAAATATTACTTAATTAATGTTGGATAATTAAATTTTTAACTGCATATTTAATAAAATAAAAACAAGTCTTATGTATAAAATCCTGATCTGAAAAAACAACTTTAACTCTCACACAAATGAAACAGAGTAAAAAGTACAGTATTTCCCTCAGATATGTAGTGGAGTAGATGAGTAAAGTAGCATAAAATGAAATACTTGAGTACAAATACCTCATATTTGTACTCATGTACTCTGTGTAGTTACAGTCAGCGTCTGCAGAGCCTTTTTTTCTCTGAATGGTTTCATGCTGCTGCTGTAAAACCATTGAAGAATGTGAATCGAATGCTGTGACCTTTGACGTGTCTGAACCTGCTTCGTTCATGAGTGAAAACACAGCCGAGGTTTATTCCTTCCTCTTCGATAAACGCCGCACATGCCACACGCGGCACGCCGGCACACCGTCATGTAACTGCTTGTGTCCTGTAATAGTAACTGTACATGAAGGAGAAACCTGCTGTTGCTCTTTTTTGTTGCAGGTTTTAATTGCACGTCTCCTGTTTCGTGCAGCGTGTTTGCATGTTTGTTGTGTCTGCAGCTGCAAATCTCAGACTTAAACCTTTTTATATTTCAATTTATGAACACTTGCACTTCTGCAGTTTTGACCAGAGTTGGTTTTTGCATGTGTGTGTGTGTGTGTGTGTTTTCCTGCAGGAGCTGTGCCAGTGTCGTCCGTCTGATGGGAACTGTTCGTGCTGTAAAGAGTGCATGCTGTGTCTGGGGAACCTTTGGGAAGAGTGCTGCGACTGCGTGGGTGAGTGCAGCGTCTCATTTACAGGCAACACAGTCAGCATGTTATTTTGGACTCGGACAAACTTTATGGTTTTGCTTATGCTCCCGTTTTAACTCGACTTAAGGTGACTAAGAAGGCTCAAACTATAGACTGCATGTAAAGATGGGCTGCTTCCACCCACTGTAAAAAATGAAGCCAGACTGTCCCAGACACACCCTGCCATCTCACTCTTATGAGGTTTTATGGAGCCAGAATCATGATGCCACGCCCCCTTTAATAGTGTCAAATAAATAATAAAAACCAAACTTTTGAGAAAAATTACCTTTTGAACATATGTGGGAAAAAAAAAATTTTAATACTTACCTGTTTTAATTTTCTTTCTTGTCCTTTAAAACCCAAAACGTAACAGTCAAGTCAATGTTTTGAGCAGTATATAAATATATAATAAAAGTTAAAATGCACAATGTGATCTAGATGCAGACTTGAGAACTTTTTTATATTATTTCTAAGTCTTATTGCTGTAAAGGAATAAATTTCGTTACTGTGCATTAGTTTAACCATAATGTTTTCATTATCTGTACATATGACAGTCTCAACTTATTGGTGCCAACAGGAAGAAGTAAAAAACATGTGTTTCTGCTTACAATTACACTGTAGTGTTATGAAACACCTGATGTATAGATTCTATATATACTTTTTATAAATTTTTAATGAAGGAATGTACAAAATAAACATAAATCTGATATAAACAAGATGTACAGTATGAAAGAATGCAGCTTATATATATTCAATAATGAAGCCCACAGTCAGAACAAATATACAGGAGAGAGTCGGGTTTAGTTGCAATATAAACAAGAATCATGTATAATATGAATAGTTTATGAATAACGTACAGCTAAGTTGAGTTATTATGATCAGTTATGTGCAGATAACAAAAAAAATCCAGCAGGTTATGAGCCCATAACGGATCACACTGCTGTTACAACATATATAAAATGATTCTGGCACTAATCTCCCTCCATACATGTGACATGAGTCATGTCTCAGTCTGTTAATCTCTGCAGCTGAACACTTTCTCCCGTTAAAAGCATGAGACTTGTGGCTGTGATGCACTTGACAGCAGAGGAGCTCGCAGGTTTAGAAAAAAGGCCTCAGTTTGTTCGGAGTGTTGCTGCTCTGATACAAGATGAGTGTGAGGTGACTGAAGCCAGATATCGAATGGACACCGTGGAGGTTAATGCGAAGCAGAGCCGGGGAGAGGAGGGGGGGGAGAGTTCTGTGTATGAGAGCGTAGGAAATTAAAAGGAATATTGTCACTACTGAGAAGCACCTACACATGTGGACAGGAAGTCTCGAGGTTTTCCAGGAGATCAAAGGACGAGGAAGGGAGAGGACGAGGAGGTCGACCTGAACTCTGACTCTCAGCCTCCCACTGAGGTGTGTTGGGGGTGTAACTCTGAGCAAGATCCAAAACAACTGGATTAGTGGAAGAGGAGCTCATTTGGTTAACGCCTCTGGTCATCTGTAACCTGCTTTAAAGCAGCAGGGGCGGGGTGAGGCTCCTCTGAATGAGGAGCAGACTGAGAGCAATGATTCAAAGAGTGGAAACATGTTTGTAGAATAAGAAAAACTGTGTGCGTGTTTGAATTTTAAGAGCTAATTTTTAAACTATATGACAGATGGTTCTTGGACACTGACATTTAAAAGGCCCCCTGACTGCTGCTTTATCAGAGCAACACACACAAACTGTTGTTTTATGTCTTTTTTTCGCTTTTCTGATGCTCTTTTGAGACGTTTTACGCATTATTTGGTGTCATTTTAGTGGACACTCGTGTCTGTGTTCATTTCAAGCTTCTTTTAAGCATCATTTTGTGTCTCTTTTGGGGTATTTTGCATCTTATTCTAGTGATTTTGCAGTCTTTGCACACCTCTGTAGTTGTTTCGTGTCTCTTTTTCTTCAGTTTTTATTTTGTCGTTTTGCCTGTTCGTGATTGCTTTGCATCTCTTTAGTCATTCGTGTGTCTCTACACTTATTTTCCGTCTCTCCGTAGCTTTTTCTTCTGCTCTGGTCTTTTTTGCGTTTCATTGTAATCATTCCGTGTCTCTTCCTGGCTGTTCCGCATCTTCTGCATCTGTTTCACTTTATGACTTGTTCTATTGCTTCCTCTCAGTATCATTTTGTGTCTCTTTTGGAGTATTTTGCAACTTTCTTTGAGTCATTTTGCATCCTTTGCATACCTCTGTGACTATTTTGTGTCTCTTTTCAGACATTCTGGCTCTATTTCTGGTTGTTTCACATCTTTTTCTCATTGTTTCCCATGTTTGCAGTCTCTTTTTTATCTCTACTCTGGGTGACTTTTTAACCAGAAACGTCTGCAGTAAACTTAAACAGATGACCTGTCTCTGACTCAGGTAGACGAGGCATTAAAGGAGTGTGTGTTCCTCCCTCAGCTTCCCTTTCAGCCCCACCCCTGCAAACCAGTAGGCTCTCAGATCGGCTCTGACAGACAGATATTACTGTAGGTGCTGACAAGACGGCTTTATTAAAGCTCTGTCATGTGGAACAAAAATATAAGTATCTGACACAGAGCGCTGAACTCACTGCCGCCGCTGCTGCTGCTGCTGCTGCTGCACAGATGTTGTGGCGGTGGAGTTTTCCTCTTGGACGAGCTTCATTACAACACGCTGAGGAAAGCCTGTCGCTTTAAAAACAAGCATATTCCCAAATTTAATGTTTTGATTTTTCTTTTTTTTTTTTTGAAATTCTCACAGCTCTAATCTGACGATCACTTCGAGTAAGTTTCCACTCTAAGCGAGTCATCTGTGCCAAACGCTGCATACTTTGAAGTGTGTTTCTGCGAGTGATTGGAGCAGCTCAGCGGAGGAGCGATGGGAAGGAGGAGAGGACAGTTTGTATTTTAGAAGAAGGGAGGAGGAGGAAGAGGAGGAGGAGAGATGGAGGAGGGAGGGAGGACCCATGTGTATGCTTTATCTGAAACAGCTGCTCTGGCTCAGCTCTGAGCATTGGTTTGTAATCCAATTCCTCTGTCAAACTCCATTCCCCATTTAAATGATTTATAAATTTGCTATAATTCACTTTGACTCATTTAAAGGGTTAGGAAGATCGTATCAGAGGATGTGGAGACTGTGTCGACCGATCGCTACTGTGTTTGGAAATTAAATGAAGTGTTAAAAGGACCTCAGTTGAGACAAGATACTTTGACAGCTGCGTGGTTTTACTAAACTTCCCTTGTGAGTTCAAATCCGTTTTGCTGTTAAGTGTCTTTTTTTTTTTTAGTAAAAGTAGGATGTGCAAATAAACTCCCTGCCTTGAAAGTTTTCTTAAAGGGTCAGTTCACTCAAATCACAAAAGAAAAACAAACATCTCTGGTGTCTGAGATTTCTGCTTTCATCTCAGTCGAGACTGAAGCTGATATATCTGTGAATTAATGACATGAAGGGATTTACATTTTACTTTCCAGACTAAGTGTCTTTATGTTGTATTCTTTCTATGCTAAATTAATTCAGGTTAAAATTCACCGTCTGCACAAACATGTGATAACCAGCAATGCCATCATTTACACCTCAATGTACAGAGGAAGAACTGTGAGGAAATAAGTCAAATCAAAAGTGTTTCCTGATTAAACTTCATGTGATTTTTTAGTTTTTGGAGTTCAGTTTGGGCTTCAGATAGTCGTGTTTTTGCTGTGAGGAAATTCAATCTTGTGATCCTGAAGATAAGAGATTTTAATAAAATTTGGTTTGTAGTTCACATTACAGTTGAAATTCCAATAAAAACATATTGAACTGAAAAGAAATCCAATGTTTTCTTTGCAAGAACAGTGTCACCATCACTGTAGATAATTAACAGAAATACACAGAGTTTTGAAATGGATTATTTCTTTAGTGGGAAGTAGCAAAAACTGTCGACTGCAAGTAACTGGGACTTTTTTAAATATGTCATCATTCTCCTTTCTGTTTGGAGAAAGAGACAAACACGGTCTCAAACCTGTACAAAAATCACCCAAACTATCTGCATCGCTGTCTTGAGTTTAACATTTTTATGATTTTTCTTAACCTGGCCTTTTGTCGTGTCTCCGTCCTTATGTTTGTGTCAGGGATGTGTAACCCCAAGAACTACAGCGACTCTCCGGCCACGTCGAAGAGCACCGTGGAGGAGCTGCACCGTCCCATCCCCTCGCTCTTCCGCGCCCTAACGGAGGGCGACGCGCCCATCAACATGATGGTGGTCTCCTTCCCCGTCGCCGAGGAGCTCTCCCATCACGAGAACCTGGTGTCTTTCCTGGAGTCGCTTGACAACCAGCCGCAGAACGTCTCCGTGCCTGGAAACAGCATCCACGCCAGCTACGACACTCAAGGTGACGCTCGAATAACAGAAAAGACACGACTCTGCTCTCATGCCTTGTTATTACATAGTTTTCTGCTCCTGTCAGCTCCAGTCAGATTTTTCATTTGCATTTATGCACACTCACTTAAGCAGTGGTCATAAATTAAAGCCCAAACCCAGAGCTGAAGTAGACTTCAAAGTCCTGAACTCAGACGGGTTCGGGTTGGGTCAGGTTTCCATTCTTCCAAGTGCCAAAAGACGTCTAGTTTAGGGAATTGTAACTGGGTTGAAAGTCTCTCTGCTGCCCTTTCTTTATTTTCATTTGCAGCTGTTTTGGCTGTCGACCACTAAGCCTGTATTATTTGCTATAAAGACGTTCTCATAATAGCAGCGTTCCCACAGAGCCGAGCAGTTAACTCATTAAGCTCACCAACACATATGGTCATACTTAGTTGGAGCAAATTAATTTCACTCCTGTAGTAAAAGTAGGAACATTGAGTGTTGAGGCATTTACTTTCTAAAATGGTGCTTGTTTTTTTATGAACCACGTTTACTGGATCTTTGACTCACGCTTTTGTTTTTTTTTGTCTTCTTTGCCCGTCTGGTTTTGTGTTTTTCAGAAAACATGTGCACAGTGGTCTACTTTGACGACTGCGTGTCCATCCGGCAGTGCAAACTATACTGTGAGTCAATGGGAGGATCCAAGTACCGCTGGTTTCACAACGCCTGCTGCCAGTGCATCGGACCCGAGTGCGTCGACTACGGCAGCAAAGCCGTCAAGTGCATGAACTGTCTCTTCTGAAGTGCGGGCACATTGGTACCAAATGTCTGGACCATTACCAGAGGACTGAGGGCAGAGGAAACTATGACTGTTATGTGTTAGCATTCCTCAGTTACCTTGTAAAATACCCCCCCGCACCACCACCTTACATCCCTCCTCCTGCTCCTGCAAATTGTTTTTATTCTGCTGTTATGTTTCACTGTATATTTTTAGATATGTTTTCAATAGTGTTTTTTTTTTTTACTAGAGGTGTATATGAATAATGTATTTTTACAATCATGGTCTGCTAAATCCCAGTCTCATGCCAAATAAAGAAAAGTTTGGTGACGTGGACTGTTTTGTCTCACAGAAAGATGTCCGGTTCTTGTCTTTCCTTTTGAGTTTATTTCTTTAAAAGATGTGTAAAAAAAAAAAAAAAAAAAGTGCTGAGCATCAGTGGAATAGTAAATGTTTGTCTACCCAGTTGCCCGTGTCCCGCTCTAATCTTAGCCTTGTGTTGCCCCAAGTCAGGAAACGCATCATTTCCTGGGGAAACAAAGTTGTTATTATACCATTCTGGTCCACAGGTGTTCCAGTGCTCAGTGACCGTCTCATGCAAGCGAAGGGGAAAGGGAGCGTTTACTGATGCCAATCTCTCACCGCCACACACAAATGCCCTTTGTAATGCCAGTGCATTTTCAAAAGGCAGCAGGGTGCCCTATCACTGATTCTGTTCCCAATTGGCATGCAACAGCAGTTTGTGCAGACTAATGTACCGGACGCACAATGAGACCTTGTTTGTCTTCTTTTTTTCTTTTTTTTTTTTTGTATGATATTGAATCACGACCTCATTTCGCCATTGCAGCTGTGAGTTTGGTGCAGACGGTGCCAACAAAGATCAGAAGACTAATGTGTTTCATATGTCAGGATGACCACCAGCCCTCTGAGTTGAACCGCAGCGTTTGGGAAAGTACACATGATTCAGAATAGCAAGTGGTTTCACCCAATTTAGATTTCAGTTGCTATTCAAAACGTTGTTTGACAGTTTTTCCATGTACACAGGCTGGTAAAACAGCGGACTTGCGGTCAAGATGAGAATGATACCACAGCCTAAACATTCTCCATTAATTCCAGATCATTCTCGGCCGAGAAAACCTACATAGACTATACATTTGCGGTGAGGGATCCAAGCAACTGAAACATTTACTCAAGAACTACATTTCTCATTATGCACTCCGGCCGCCGCGCATGCGCAGACTGGTTTATTTAGTATACAGATATCCGGAAGCTCCACTCTGAAATTGACCGAACGGGATAGTGCTTGGTAAAGTTTCCTATCCGTTGTGTATTTTGTGTTTAACGACAGTACAGCGGTTGCAAAATAGAGATATGCACATGTAGCTAACGTCATATCTTATGTTGGTTGTGTCTTGACGAAACGGTGGCTTTAATTGTGACGGATAGGCTGGCTAATCAGCTAGCTTAGCAGGTTGGCAGCTAGCTGAAGTATCGTTAGCATATGGGCCCCTCCATTCAGAGGAGAGCTCCTACTTTCAGAGTGTTTGTGATGTAAATATGCTTAAATTCGTGTCTACAGAAACTAATCTGGATGTTATAACGGCAGGTTAATTGTAATTACACTTGGTGTGTTTGATAGGTTGTCGTCTGGAAACAGGACAGGGCAAGAAAATAGTGAGGATAATCTGCCCACAGCGAAAAAGATTAAGATTTCAGACAGACAGACACGCTTTATCAATAGTTTTTGTGTCGTGATTTCAACTAAGACTGTATTGATGATCCTAAAGCTGTTGTGTTATATCGTTTATCGCCTTTGTGTTCTCGGTACTGCAGCGTATCTTTTTTGGGGGAAACGCAGAATACATCAAATGTTTTGACTTTAACTAAAGGTATTTTTAATATCAAAGTGTTAGCAGGAAATCTGCAAACTACTGTCAGTTCGAGAAACAACTTAGCAGTAATAAGAAGATAAAAGTGAAGCATATATTTTTCTTTAAACACACAACACCTTTGCAGTTGTTACATAAATTGATTTACTTCCCAAAACATGTTTAACTTGACGGCGGAGGAGTTCCGTTTTATTCTGACATTAACAATGATCACAGCCTCACTGCTGTTTCAGATTGATTGTCTTAACATTTCACTCATCAGATAAACAAATATGTGCTCATCTGCAGTCATCAGAACTGTATATAAATGTATATAAAGGAAAATGAAGAGGACTGTAGTTTTGATTGTGCTGGATGTGGATGTCAGAAATGGCATGTTAGAAGAAGGATGTGATTGTTCATATAGCAGAGCCCCATCTGGTGGGTGGCCATCATTGTTGCAGTTATTCTGTTTGTACAGAGATTAAAATGATCAGGAAATTAAAAAGCAGCAGGAAAGAGCTATCGATTGTTTTCTTGTTCTTTTAACATTTTGTGCAGGAAATGTTTGAGTTTAGTGCACAGATCATTAGATTTTGTCTGTTGGTCTCGATGGAAAATAACTTATTTTGCCTCCATGATCATATCTTGCCTTAAGAAATAATAAATATTAGTTGTATCTTAGCTTTAAGATTCTAATGTATAATTGTGTCGTGTTTTATCCACTTGGTCTTGCGTGTTTTCTAAACCGACAAAACTTATTTTTCTAAGGCTCAACTGTGAATTGCCATTTAGATTTCCTTAAACGCTCTCTTACATAGTTATAAGTTACTTCTGTTGTTCTAAGCAGAGCTTAACAGAGCCACTGAGTGGCAGTTTTGTTTGGCTAAGAAAAACAAATATTTAACCTTTTTTTCTTTCAGATAAACTCATTTTAATGGAAATCTCTTGAGTGGGAATCCTCAAGATTGCAGCATTTTTTTTTGGAGGGAATTTATTTATTCTTTATGGTTAAAAATCCTGTAGAGCAGGCCTTTCAAGCTCAGTTTATTGCCTTAATTCAGTTCAAGTATGATGTTTAGGCTACAACTAAGAATCAACAGAAAAATATATACAAAAAATTATGTTAATAAGGGACGAATAAGATGTGGATAACAAGCGGAAGGAATAATTAAAGAACCAGTGTGCAAACCAGACCGTATTCAAAGATTATCTGAGAAGTCAGATACAGGGTTAAAATGTGTTACCATCTCATTTCTTCCCACTGCAGGTGTGATGGAGAGGTGATGAGCCAGCCAGAGAAGTGATCAGGCCGGAGCAGCCATGACCGAGTGCTTCCTGCCCCCCAGCAGCAGCCCTGCAGAGCAGCGCAGGGCTGAGCACCCAGGGGGCGTGGCCCGCACCCCCAGCTCTGAGGAGATCAGTCCCACCAAGTTCCCCGGACTGTACCGAACCGGGGAACCATCGCCGCCTCATGATGGCCACCACCACGAGGCACCAGATGCTTATGTCTCAGACGATGACAAAGAGCACAGCAAGAAGAAGAACAAGTTCAAGAAGAAGGAGAAAAGGAGTAAGAAATGTTTCTGTACTTTGAGCCTCAAGGTTTATTATTGACCTGTGAAATAACAACTTGACTAAAATTTCTTTGCACAATGCCACTTATCAGACATATCTTGATCTTTAGCAGCTTTCCAAGCTTTATCAGTGATTTGAGATATGGCTTAAATTTCAGAAATTGATTTCATGCCATAACTGCTTGGCAGACTGATCCGACCCTGTTTCCAAAACAAGTTAGACTCAGTATAAAATTGTAAACAAACTGTGTTTACAGAAAACAGTTGTAGTTTTTCTGAGCCCCATGTGGTTGTATTGTTTATACTTTACACGTTCATTTCCCTATTTTTGCCTATGCATGACCGTGCCTCATGGAAGCCCCTTTCATACCCACTCATGATGCTATCATCTGTTTCAAATGAGCTGGTTTACCTGTAGGATGCTCCAAACAGGTTTTTTTCTGTCTTTATTTTTGCTCTTAGCCCAACTTGTTTGAAACAAGTGTTTTCATACTATAAATACTCACATTAACTCTCCAATATTGTCTAGTGATTACGAAAAAGGCATTTTGGCAACCGTGCATGTGATGGGTATTCTTGGTTAATATATGGATGGCATTGTAGTTAGCACTAATTAAGTAATGGACAAGGTCTTAAAGTATTATTGGTAGCAAGATTGAACAAAATCAATTAATTCAGTCAAATCTAAGTGTTTTTAATCTAATTGGGCTACAGAGAACAATTTTCATGGAATTTGTTGACAATAAATAAATTGTACAAATTCATTCTCTTTATCTTTAATCATCTGGGAGCTGTAAAGTACGTACAAGTCACCCACCTCAGGCCACTGAGCTTAAGTTTAGTGCTTAGCAGCTGAGGACTGAATACATTGGTTGTGTCTCTGAAGGTCTCCGTAATTGTTGAGTAAAGAGAGAGCGCTTCCTACTCTCCCATCCTGCTGACTGTTGCTGACTGTAGCGATGAGATATGTTCCTCTACTGAGAATGTTTTTCACTGAGTGGTTGTCGGACTCATTGTCCATTTAGTATCAGGATTTTCCATGACTGGATTTAGCTCTAACATCAGGGTATGATGGGACAGAGGAAGAGATGGACAGTTTCAGAGCACACCCAGAGAGCTCAGTGAAGGTGTGTCTCAGGCAGCGATGTGATAAACAGGATCTGCTCTGTTCTGAAAAACCCAGAGTGGAGATAATTAGAGGAGACAACAACCGTGCTGAGGCTGCTTTACTGTCTTTGACACAATCTTGTACTCTAGTTGTTTGCTCTGAAGAAAAATATTTTAACGGAGCCTGTTCTGGAGAAGAGAGGCGTAAGGTGCAGTGGGAGCTATACTAAATCGGTGGCTGACCTCTTTTCTCAGTCCCCATTCTCCCCCTCCTTTGCTATCTTCTCTCTCTCGCACATCTCTCTTCCTGTTTCTGTTACACTGCTACTATCATTCTGTCGTAGGAAAAGGATAAGAAATCAGGAGTTTTTCTCTCATGTAACCTTGTTTTTGCCTCTTCACACTCTTTCTACACTTTCACAGCGGAGGGCTACGCTGCCTTTCAGGAGGACAGTTCGGCGGACGAAGCGGAGAGCCCGTCCAAGATGAAGCGCTCCAAAGGAATCCATGTGTTCAAGAAGCCCAGCTTCTCCAAGAAGAAGGAGAAGGACTTCAAGGTAAAGGAGAAGGGCCCCAAGGAGGACAAGGCCAAGGATAAGAAGTCCAAGGACCTGACGGCTGCAGATGTGGTCAAACAATGGAAGGAGAAGAAGAAGAAGAAGAAACCAACAACAGAGGCAGAGCCAGTCCCAGTGGAGACCCCCACCTTCAGGCCCATCTTTGGAGCACCTCTGGGAGAAGCTGTCAAGAGGACAGCTCTGTATGACGGCATCCAGCTGCCAGCCATCTTCAGAGAATGTGTGGACTACATTGAAAACTATGGCATGAAGTGTGAAGGCATCTACCGGGTCTCAGGTAAAGAAACTTTAGGAGGCTGTTGATTTTTTCCAAAAATCATCAAATTGCGAAAAGAAATCAAGATATAAAAGATATAATTACTATTTGAATGTATTTCATTATTTGCATATCTGATTTATACTCACATAAACTTCTCTCTTTCTCAGGAATGAAGTCCAAGGTGGACGAGCTAAAAGCAGCGTATGACCGTGAGGAGTGTCCCTGCCTGGAGGAGTATGACCCCCACACGGTCGCCAGCCTCCTGAAGCAGTACCTACGCGAGCTGCCAGAGAACCTTTTGGGTCGGGATTTGGCCCAGCGCTTCGAGGATGCCTGCGGACGGCAGGTGGAGGCCGAGAAGGTGACGGAGTTCCAGAGGCTGCTCGCCGAAGTGCCGTCGGAAAGCCGGCTTGTTCTCTCCTGGCTCGTCACGCACATGGACCACGTCATCGTCAGGGAGGCGGACACCAAGATGAACATTCAGAACATTTCCATCGTCCTCAACCCAACCATACAGGTCAGAGACGGAGGACAGATCAGAGGGGAAAAACGAAAAAAGAAAGTGAACAGGGGAGGGAAAAGGGATCATGTTAAGAAGTCAAAATGTTGCGGAGAGCAGCTGTTCAACAGCAACAGGCAAACCAAACATCAAATAGAAAAATGGGTCTCAGACTCAGGCTGTGTACCTCAAAGATAAGAAACCTCCCCTTAGCAACAAACCAAGTGAGATTTTATTGGATCAAACAGTCATTTCATCTGTAAACCCTGGCCCAGTTTAGTGAAGCTAATTTATTCCCGTAGGGGACGTCTCTGCGGCTGCTCCACTTATTCTGAACCAACAGCAGCAGAAGCCACATCACTGTAAAATAAACATTTCTTTCTATTAATGAGTGGAGCCCTGGGTCAGTTTAATCAGGCTGGGTAAATATACAGGAATTTGTGACGTGAAGAAGGTGACACAGAGTTGATTTGGTTTCATACATGCAGTTTCTGACATACAGTACAACTTGAACATTGTTTCACGTGCAACATGTTTGTGCAGAGCTTTAAATCTGTGTGCTTCATGTTAACGGATTTGTTTACCTTGTGTGCAGATTGGGAACCGTGTTCTTTACATGTTCTTCACACACGTGAAGGAGCTGTTTGGAGACGTAGTCCTGAAGCCGGTGGTGCGGCCACTCCGCTGGTCCAACATGGCAACGATGCCGGCGCTGCCTGAGACCCAGGAGAGCATCAAAGAGGAGATCCGACGACAGGTGAGTTCAGTCCTGCTGCAGATCATTTGTTTAATTTAGTCAATTAATATTTTGTGTTTTAGACTGTTTGTTTGACCAAAGTTATTTGAGGGCATAACTTTGGGCTTTGGGAGCTTGTAATGAACATGTTTTTTCACTTTTCTAGATAGTTTATGGACAAATACTTTACAGGACCCTGTAGCATGAATGGCATCCCACTGAAAACTAGAAAGTGTTTCTAGTTTTATAAGACAGTTTTGCAAGTTTTACTCTTTGTATCCCAGCCCGAATTTAACATAAGGACATCACTTTCTGTGGATTTTGCTGCCTGGGTGCAGCTAATGAAATATAGTTATATAGCTAAGAGCAGATTCAGGTCAAATCAGGTGTTGTGTTGCTTACTGCAGGTTTTTGTGCTGTTATGGAAGTGTATTTGTACTTTCTTATATCATTGTTGTCAAGCTTTGCTCTGTCTGATCAGCTGATCAGCCGATCAGCTGATGGGCCACCGCAGCATGAAGTCAGTTTAAAGTTGGCTCTGCCGTAACTTTCTGCAACAGTGCTGCTATGCTTTTTCTTTTTTGTTTGGACCCCCCTGCAGTCACACCGTCACAGCCCAAACAGACTACCCACATTATAGTAAATAGGAAAACATTTTGCAGTGCCTGATTTGGTATTGAATCGCCATTGTCCTTGTTAAACAAATAAAATGAACTTATATAAATAATGATCCTCATTTAAGGGTCACAAGGGGTCACTGATTACTGTAATTAAGGAAGTGAAGCTTGTTTGATCACTGGAGGTCTTTGTTTCAGGAGTTCCTGCTGAACTGCCTGCACAGGGACCTGCAGGCCGGAGTGAAGGACTTATCCAAAGAGGAGCGACTCTGGGAGGTTCAGAGAATCCTGACGGCCCTGAAACGCAAACTGAGGGAGGCCAAACGTCAGGTGAGTTGAGTCTGGACACTCTGTGTGTATATAAGTATGTTTTTTTATTTTTATTTAAAAAACAATCATGCATATACAGAAAAATACTGCAAGCTGTTCAGTATTATTGCTTGTTCATTACAGCGCATTATATTACAAGGTTCACTTTGCACTTTACTTTGCAAAACGAGAACTGTTTTGTTTTTTTCGCTGCTTTTGCCTTGTAGGAGTGTGAAAGTAAAATAGCACAGGAGATAGCGAGCCTCTCAAAAGAAGATGTGTCAAAAGAGGAAATGACTGAGAATGAAGAGGAAGTCATCAACCTCCTCTTAGCACAGGTGAGTCATTCAAACACACAAATATATACTTAGGTGAAGTATGTGCTGAGACCAGCAAAATGGTGCAAGATGCATGTTTTTAAAAAAAGAAAAACTTCTCCAGTTATGTGTCACTCTTACTAAGCTCCTTGTATGCCAACCCGACATGGAAAATTATGTGTTTTCCCTACTTCTTCTCCACAATCAGGAAAATGAGATCTTAACAGAGCAGGAGGAGCTGATCTCTCTCGAGCAGGTGCTTCGCAGACAGATTGCCACTGAGAAGGAAGAAATTGAGAGACTGCGAGCAGAGATTGCAGACATACAGAGGTAAAACAAGTCTAAAGCCATTTTAGGAAATTAAATAGCTTGTAATATAATGTCACAAATTCTTGTAAAGATCTGATCTGTAATCCAGTGTTGTGTTCCTCAGTCGGCAGCAGGGTCGCAGCGAGACTGAAGAATACTCTTCAGACAGTGAAAGTGAGAGTGAGGATGAGGAAGAGCTGCAAATGATTCTCGAAGACCTGCAGAAGCAAAATGAGGAACTGGAGGTGAGAAGAACCGTTACACAGAGGCGCATTTCATTTACATAAAAGTTTGACTCAAGTGTGTTGAGTGCTATAGAGTTAAGTACACTTGGGAATACTATTTGCGTTTATATACTTTTAATACGTTGAGAATTGTAGGTGTGGTTTTCCTTCTGGGATTGTGTTTGAGTGAGGGCTTGAGTAATCAAGAGTAAATGTTTTCTCTGTAAATATTGCCAGAGATGAACCAGCTGGTTCCTCAAGCAGCTGTATGTGTTTTTCCTGCCCTGTAGAACAAAAACACCCACCTCAACCAGGCCATCCACGAGGAACAGGAAGCAATCTTAGAGCTCCGCGTCCAGCTTCGCCTCCTGCAGAGCCACAAACTGCAGCAGGAAATGACCGTCCAGCAGCCGGCCGAGCAGGCTCCGCCCACGCAGCCGAGCCCGGAGCCCCGCAGCGAGGAGCAAACCAAACGCTCCGCTGCCACAGTGGCCACCGCAGCAGATGTTGCCACCTCGGCCAACGGCAAGGTAGCCAAGGATCCCTCGAAGCCCTCACCGAGCAAAGACAGACGAGACACCAACATGTGAGATGCCTTCTCAGTGATGCGTCTGGTGGCTCCGCTCTGCTGTATGTCTCCACCGCTGGTCAGTTGTCCTGTAGTGTCTCTTGTCATCCACTGGAGATTTCACTTTGCTGGATCCATGAGTTCATTAGTAAATGTGTCAAAGTGGCAGCCATGGAAAAAAAAAAAAATCTGTTACACTGTCTTTGGCTTTCTTACTCTTGTTAACACTAATCGAGTAGCTTGTTTCACATTTTCCCATGCAAAACATACAAAAAGAAGCACAGTAGCTGCTGTAGGGGACAACTGGCTGCTGCTGAGAGAGACTAGATGGAGCATATTATTAAATTCACAGTGCCAAGCCTGTATGAAGGAAGAAGGGGGGAGGAGGCGAAATGAAGGGATTCATAAAGCAAGGAAGAGGATGAAGGAAAGAGGAAGAGGTAGGCCCCTTGGGTTAGTGTGTGAGGAAAAGTTTATTTTTTACCGAGAACCGACTGGATATAAATTCAATCCGTGTGTCTGACACTGTCCCTGACCTAGATGAAAATTCGACTTATTAGGATAGAGACCACTGTGCCATAACTGAAGATGCCAGACCGGATACGTTTTCCCAGAGAACCACTAATACAAAAGCTCTTTGAATAATGAAGAATTTATGATTGGTCTATCTATATATTATATATTTAATAGTATTCTGAAGAATACATATAAATCTTCGAGAAACACATGGATTTTAAATTACAGCTTTTTAGTAATATATTAAAATATGTATAAATATATTGTAGATGCTTTCTTTTTTTCTCTGAACAGCAGCTGCACATAAACACAGTGGGGTTGTCCCTCGCAACTGAGCAGTGGATGAAAACATGAACAGATAATAAATAAGCAACAAAAGCATATGCATCACTGCAAAATGTAGACAAACAGCTGGAGGCAGCGTTGTTACATTCAAGTCAAGTAGTGCAATCATCTTCTCTGTTATCTCTGCCTCTCTTGCACAAATAAACATGGAAAATGACATTTATCCAGTTTCATGATGGGAGTTCACCAGTAGGGATGACTGTCACCAAAGTGTGTGCAGAGAGACGGAGGAAAGTTTTTAGTTTTGTTGTGTGTTTAGTTCTCTTGATGTGTGGAGTTACTGTTCAAGGCATCAGTTGGAAGTGAGTTAAAAAAAAATTATCACAAGTCAATCATTACATTTCACAATGGATCAATGACCATTGCAAAGTATTGTCATTGTTCAGTGATATTTAAAGCAAAAGGCATGGCTTGACTTACCTACCATTTGTGTATATTATTGTAAAATTGCATAATACTGTATTTTCAACTCTTATGTTTTGTCATATGTTCTTTTTTTATTATTAATGACCTGTATGGAGTATGCTAGTGTGACTGCCCCTGCTTTGGTCATGGGCAAATCAAATCAATCTCATCTGGACTCATGATTCAACATGTTTTTAATCCTGTGACTGAGGCATAAATGCTAGATTGGACTCAGAAGCTTCTCTTAAGGTTATTTTCATATTGTTCCAAGCTTTTGTAGCTTATTGTTGCAGACAGAATAATGCTGTGAAGAATAAATTGTCAATCCAAATAATTTATGTGATTCTGTGTCTCTTTTGCTGACACACAGCCCGGTGTTTACTTTTTACCCAACTATGTTGGCCAGAAGTGAGGTCCATATTTAGTGCTTCCTATTTTCCATTACACATTCTCTGAATATTTTCCCTCTTCCAAGCTAATGGAGTTATAAATAAATCCTATGCCTTTGTATCTTTTCTGAGGAAGTGATTTGTAACTGTTGGCTTTTGACTCAAACTCAAGGCTTCATGCTATCTAAGAGATAGTGGAACCACCCGACTTTTTTAGTCATTGCTTTAGCTGGTTTCCGATCTGGCAAGTAGCCCTGTCAAGTCAGACAAAAACATTGAAAAAAGACCGGATGTGAGCAAAGATATTTTCAGAATGAAAGTGCACCTTTAACCTTAAAGAAATTTGTTTACAAGACAGGGTACCTAAGTGTAGAGTTTTTTGCTGTGTTTTGTTTCTTTATGATGAAACTACTACAACCAAGCTGAAAGTAGTTTATTTATTTAATATGTACTATGAAATTATCTTAAAAGTTCATAAGTGAAACACAAAGTCTTTCTCTATAAAGATTATTTTTATTATTATTTCTTAATTTTTTTATACAATATGAACATAAACTGTATAGTTAGTACTGGTATTAGTATCAAAGGTAAAAAAAAATGCCATAAAATTACAAAAGTGTTGTCTTACCTATACTTTACTTAATGTTTGACTCTCAGAGAAGAATGACCTACAACTCTGTACATTTGGGTGATTCTCACATTCAACCTCTGTTGACAAACATTTTCACTGTGCTACCTCAAAATATTTAAGATGTAAATACACTAGCGTGGCTTATCACTACTGTTAAAATATAACTTAGATAAGCATTATGCAAACTTGTTCATACATGAAAAATATGTATGCCTACGATTTAAAGTTTTGAGATTAAGTGTTGAGAGAGGGAGAGTACATTTCATTTAAAACTTAAAGAAATGGTGTTTAAGTTTTTTAATAAAAAATTGTGCCATTATTCCAACCGCAATATATTTACAGTAAATGTCTCATTACGCCTGGAAGACATTGAGGTCTTATTTTGAAAGTCATCACCGGAAGCTCTGCTAGTCATTATCAGCACTTGGCTCTCGTTTTGAGTAGATGGTCAGTCTGTCTGTCTCAGGGGCTGGGTTTCTCTTTTATCCAAGAAAAGGGGAAAAAAACCTGAGTTTAAAGCATGACGGGACAAAGACGCTGAGTGAACACTGACATATAATGATTTAAAAACTTTTACAACTTACCATGGCTATAAGGGAGCTCAAAGTTTGTCTTTTAGGGGTAAGTTGCAGATGTTTTTGTTGATCCACTTTGGGGAAAAAATTCCTTCAGTCTGCTGCGAGTAAAACTAACCGACAGCATTTTGACGTTAACCGCAATTATCTGGTCCAGCTGACACGGTGACTCTGTAAATGTCGGTCTTTTTTTTTTAAATAAGAGTCTTTATCGTGTTGTTCATCTGAAAACTTAAAGGTTTTTCTGTTACGTTAACACCTAAGTTGTCTGAAAACCAACACAGCTAATCGTCCGGTGGGCGCAGCAACTCCATTTACATTATGTTTCATCATTGTTTACATCTGTTTTTTTCATCGTCGAATCGAACGACTTGAATATATTTCATGTTTATCGATATTTTTTTTTGTAACGGTTCTGACAGTTTATCACCCATTACGTCATTTCCAGACCAACAGCTAAAAGCAAGCCGTTAGATTTCTTGCTGCGTTAGCAAAACACAGCGGTTCGTCCTCGCGGACGTGACAGGGATGTTCACGGACGTTTTGGGAAAACGAGTAAAAGTGGTTGTTTATCAATGAAGCACAGGGGAACCGGGGACTTGTAAGAGCTGCACGGACGTTTTAAAGGCCTTCACATTCCTCCACAGGCCACTGACATGCTCACTAAGCATTTAAATTGCTAACACAAGTTACAGTAGACTGTTCTGACCGAGCTGTTGCATCTGTTACCAATCTGAGTACCTGTGTGATATATATATGCGACTTTATTCATAATTAAAGTATGTTAAGAAAGATAAGAGCTGATCACTATGAACACATGGAGAAAAAGGGAGATTAAAGCCCTTAAATGGCCATTAAAGCCCTGAGGGTTTGTGGTAGTTTATTGTTATTTACGGGTCTGTAAGATCCAGTGTGTTGTCCTGGTTTAATAAGAAATAATGACATCAAGTTTAAAGCTAATTCTGTAATCCTGTGCTAACATGAATCTAAAGAGATTGGGTCAGTGGCTAACTGGACCATAGCCTAATCAATAGGGATCAATGAGGACTTTTCACAGTACTGTGACTCATGTGTAACCATCTGTTTTCAGGACACTGGAGTTGGGAAATCCAGCATTGTTTGCCGATTTGTTCAAGATCATTTTGACCATAACATAAGTCCAACGATAGGGTAAGAGTATTTTTGTATTTTTTTTGTATTTTTAATCACAAAATACAGTCCCAACAGCAGGAAACTGATCAAGAGAAGGCTTTTGCTTAAAGACAATGTTTACTATCAAATAAAGTCCAAAGTCTGAATTGACAGTCCAGTTTAATGTGATCATGTGAGATGTCCAGTCAGATAACATTTTTATGATGAATCTTCAGATCTTCAATGTTAATGGTTAAGTCAGCTGACATGCTGATAATAACATAACTGATTGAAGTATTTAGAAAATCTCCTCAGTACTTAAACCCCATTCAAATAATTATTTTTAACCAAAACAAAAACAGAATAAATGAAATCTGATATCATTAAAATGGATAATGCCACCTGATATAGGTTAAAAATGAGAACATGCCACCGTATTTAGCCAAGAACTTAGAGTTGTGTATATTTTTGAAAGTAATAGTTCTCATCACTCTTTGCAAGAGTTTAAAGCCTAACACTGGGATTTTGCATAAATTACAAATATATATGCATACACTGTAAACTAAACAAATGCAAGACAATTGCAAACTGAAATTGATTTGTAAAGTTGATGTTTTATTAAGTTGTATCTTTTCAAATGTTTGAGTTCACCTCAATCCCTGCTTTCACTGTGTGAGCTCTGTCTTGTTTGATGGTCGTTCTGTGGGCCTCTGATCCAACACTGCATTACTGTTGTCAGGCAATATTGGTTTAGTGACAAAGTGTTTAGTGTTTCCTGCTGACTGGTACTGAATTGTTTCCTGTGCCTTTTTAAAGAACATGCTTAGTAACATTGTTGTGAAATGCTCTTTATCATCCACAGTGCATCATTCTTAACCAAAACAGTGCCTTGTGGAAATGAACTGCACAAATTTCTTATCTGGGATACAGCCGGACAGGAAAGGGTGAGTACGCCCTTAAGAGAAATTGCTCCTATACGTACTATGAGCTTTAAGTTAACACTCGTGACTAAATGAATCACGTTTTTTTGTTTAAATAATAATTTTCCATCACATTTTTAATCAGGAAGTTAGAAGTGACACAATCATTTCACTGTCAGTGGTCCTCATGACACAGAGTTATTATTAAGCATGAAACAGAATGAGTTACATAAAGTTCAAAGGTCACAAGACATTTGTATCATCACGGTGATTCATTTCATGCAGGGGTGGGGGGATTGTACGGCATGTAGTTGAACCTTGTCAGATGGACTTGCCGCATGAAAAACTTTACAGATATTTGCTGCTTGAGTGTGACGAAACTTCTATTACCAGGTTTAAAAATAATGGTTCACATTGTTTGCAGTCTCCTTGCATAAAACACATTCTTTCTTTCAATTCAATTATCCAGATTTCTTTTTACAAGTGTACTTTCAGTGTATTTAAATTCTCTTTATCACTTAAATTTACTAGTAACCCTCACTAATGTTAAAATCCATCTATGTTTAAACTTTTTAAATCCACAATTTAAACTTATTATTGTTCTCAAAGAAATCCTATGAATTTAAAACAAATGAAATTCAGCAGACTCTAACATAATAAAAGCTGGCAGTAAGAAAATAAAATCTAATCCATGAACAACTTAAAAAAATATTTAATATAACATATATAACTCTGTTTCTGAAGGGATAATGTCACTGGACTAAAATAACTAAGATGTCATTATGACCTCTTTGCATGCAGTATAAGGACACAACGTTTTTGACCACAAGGGGTGCTGTGGAGCAATGTTTTGACAAGTGCCTGCGTTTATTGTTTGTACAGCATGTGTTGCCATGAGCACAGGGATGATGTGGTACACATATCTGCTGACTGCAGTTGATGGTAACGCACATCAACAAGACTACAAAAAGATGTAAACAACCCAGGTTTTGAAATATTAAAATGAAGTTTTGGCTGCTTCCTGACAAAGGAAATGCAATCAACATGTTTTTATGACCTTAAGAATATAAATAATAGATTTTAGTGTAACGTAAACACAACCATTTCTAATGGAATCACTGTAGGTACATTTAAATACAATGTATAAATTGCATGTAGAGGCTGCACACATGTCTCTTTAAGGACATTCTTCTAAGCTCTGGAACAACCTTCAGGGCGAGGAGTTGAAACTTGTAAGGACATAACTTTTTCCATCGGCCACTCATAACTTAAGAATGTATGGGCAAAGTCTACTCAGTACTCACAGTACATTATACAGTGTTAGTCTCCTGTAAGTTAACACAGCATTTTTAAATGCTGTGGTCCAGATTTAAGATTGTGTTCAGTTCAAATGACAAAAGACTGTTTTTTAAATCATTTTTTTCAAGCACGGTGGGTGATGTTTCCATAGAATTTTGCCATACAAAAGGACATTTGATTTGAAATATTGATTGATTTTGCTTATAACTAATATTATTTTGTTTTTTTTTGTTTTGTTTTTTCAGTTTCACTCATTAGCTCCTATGTACTACCGAGGATCAGCTGCTGCTGTCATTGTTTATGACATTACTAAATTGGTAAGTATAACAATCATCATTCTTATGTAAAAGAAGTGACAGTAATTGAAATATTTTTGAATGGTGACACTGTCAGTGGTTTCAAACCAGCAAACCAGATGAAAAACCCCTGAAAAAAAATGAATAACTGACAGCCCTTTTTTGTCTCGCCTTACAACTCTTGAGGGGCTTGAGTAGGGCAGGGCGCTACGGCCTTTAATGCACCACTGCAGCAGAGGAGAAGCTGGTTTCACAATACGAGCCTGATGTACAATTCAATTACTTTTCCATCACTCTGGGCTGCCTTGTTTTTGTGACCTACAAATGTCATTTTTTCCTGTTCTGTAAATGGAAACTTGTCTAAAAAACACCTTTTAATATGATGAGTGATTAACGCAAGTAGTAGAAAACGTAGGTTTTCTGTTATTTTATTTATTTTTTGTCACAAAGAACCTATTGTTGTACATGATTTTTTTTTTTTTTTTTGCTGTTGCTGTTCAGGACTCTTTCCAGACACTGAAGAAGTGGGTGAAAGAGTTGAAGGAACACGGTCCAGAGGACATCGTTGTAGCCATAGCAGGGAACAAGAATGATTTAGGAGACATCAGGTGAGTTTTCTTAAGACTGTCATAGCTGTAAAGAAACTGCCTCTGAGGAGTAATATGATAAAAATGAAAAAAAAAAGGTTTTAATTTGTCTTGAGTCAACACAAACACAACTCTATGCAGACTATATAACTGTATAGTCTGTGTTCTGTTGCAGATTTTTTCTGTGTTGCTTCATCACTTGCCCCCACAAATTGACTGCAGTCCCAGTTATGACTCTTGAAGTGTGCTGTATCACCTCCTTTTAAGACCTAAAGCACAGCTGAGTCTTACTGGTTTGACAAAGGAAGTTTCCGTGTCGTAATTGACAACAGTGATGCATTGTTGTGAACAAAACAATTAAGTAATCTTGTTATTCCTGTTATGTAGCTCATGTTAAGTCCTCTGGACCATTGCCATCTCTAAACAATTGCCATCAATGGCAATTATTGAGATATGGCAATGCTGCTGTTCTTAATATTTTCATTAAAACCTACACTTCTCTTCCATGTCTTGCTGTCTCCTGCAGAACAAACTAGTTAGAGATGGGTTGGATAGAAGTCATTGATGATGAAAGTGTTGATTGGCCATGGGACCATTTTTAACTCTTTTTAACCTCATTTTTCACTTAATGTTCTTCTCTGTCACAGGGAAGTTCCTATGAAGGAAGCGAAGGAGTTTGCTGAATCAATTGCAGCTATTTTCATCGAGACTAGTGCCAGAAATGCTGTCAATGTCGAGGAACTTTTTCAGAAAATCAGTGAGTTTTATGCGTTTATGTTCTGTTTGCAAATGCTGTCTTGTTTTTACAAGTTTTAAAGAAAAGGAGGGTAACTGAAAGGCTGGAGGAGCCTCGCAGTCTTCAGTCTTTGGATCATGCTGGAGCTTTTATTTACCGTATTTTCCGCACTATAAGGCGCATCGGATTATAAGGCGCACCTTCGATGAATGGCCTATTTTAAAACTGTT
>JAQMCX010000009.1:8544843-8584283 GCA_029814765.1 Acanthurus leucopareius | reverse complement strand
GCCCCCTGACTACGGTAGCCATAATTATCCAATATTGATCCATATATAAGGCGCATCGGATTATAAGGCGCACTGTCCGTTTTTGAGAAAATTAAAGGCTTTTAGGTGCGCCTTATAGTGCGGAAAATACGGTAGTTTTGGTATGTTATGGTTTTACTAGCTGGACAAGAAGAAGTAGACCTGTTATTTTTCTTTGGTCAGTAAATGTATCATGTTTTGTTGTAGTGTTAGTAGTGGATATTCTTACCAGGATGCACTGCCAAATACACTACAGTAGAAATAACACAGCACTTTAGCCTCTTAAAATAGTTTAATCTGTCATGGCAACTGTCTAAAATGAACCTCTGCTTTACTGTTTAGGTAAACAGATTCCACCGCTGGAAAACCCTGAGGTGGACAGTAACGAGTCCTTTAAACTCACCAGGCAGCCCGCTCCGTCCGTCAGGAGGTGCTGCTAGTAGCAACAGCGGCTGATGAGATGACTTTCTTCAGCACCACAGACCCCACCGGCACAGCACATAGTCCACAATGCACACAGTGTCTTACTCCTGGGAAAGACAAGACAAGACAGTGGACAGTCAGAGGTCAGCTTGCACGTGTGGTCAACTGCAACATGCAACAGAAAAACCTACCAATAGTATTACATGTGTCATTGCACATTTACTTCATTGAATTGTAACAGTTTGGACTCTGATGAGGTCAGGAAGCAGAGAGAGCTCAGTTTGTTTCCCCCTGGTGGTGTTTTACCTGCATTACATTAGGATTTTTTTTCTTTGTAGTCTGCTACTTAGCTCATTACAAAGAGACAGTTTTATCCCATTTTCCATAGTAACTTTAAACTTCAGCACAAATTAATAACAAGCGATCTAGCTGATGTGCTTTTTAAAGCAGATTTTGGCCATTGATGCAGTTTAATTTTCATTTCAAGAGAGAACTGCTCCGTAGATTTTCATTGCACTGTGGCTTTTACATGGCACACAATAAAATGAAAGTTTTTTTTTTATGTTATTTTTTAACAAGGCTCCACTATTTTGTGTCACTCTTGTGCAGAATTGAATTAGAATATTTGAACAAGAGGTCATCAAGATCAAACCTTAGACCAGCATTCAGTTCTATAGCTTAAATGCAGCAGCTTTACATTCCACTTCGTCATGTGTCTGCACACGTATTTGCTGTATAAGGGTTAACTGTAATGCTGCAGAATTAACAGCTTAGAGGCCTCAATCATAATTGCAGAATGACACCCCCTGTTGAAACACTGTTCGATACTAGAATTGTTTACAGAGTGATTTGTTTAAGATATTTTCCACATGCTGAAATGTATGGTATGAGATTTCACTACAGGGAATGACTATACGACTGCCAAACATGAGTTTTCCATGTATTTTCACCTAAAAAAAGGGTTACATTTATACTGTTAAGTGGAGGAAAAAAAATGTATGTATTTTACTCCCAATTTGCCTTTTTCTGTCTTGTTTCACAAGTTGTGTGCGATATACTAACCAATCTTTAAAGTATCTGGGCAAGTAACTCTTCACTAATCAATTTCAGTTTGCAAAAAAGTTGAAAAGAGATAACAATGAAAACGCCCACAGACCAGAAATTGAAAATAAGATCATATTTTATGGTTTTTTGATGTTACTATGGCAGTAGTGCCAATGGATTTCACCACTTGAGAAATTTATAACAGCACCTTTGCAAATGTTTTACACAGTATTGAATTAGAATTACTTTGTCTTTATAAAAAGTTAGAGTACCCCTGAACAGCAGTTTTTAATAAAATGATAAAATAGACATGAAGGCTGAATTAAATACACCATGGTTCCCTATTAACTAACAGTATTTTTATAGCTTAAAAAAAAACTGTTTACATTTGTACCTGGTTAGTGCAAAGTGAAAATAATTCTACATGTACCATGTTTATCAACATGTTTGATGGGATAACAGAGTTAAGTTTATAGTTTTTATTGCCATTATTGTGTCATATTGCCAATATATATACCGTTCTTTCATTAAAAGTAACACCAAACTCCTTTAAAAAAACTGCCAATTAATGCGACCTTGCTTACTGGAAAAAATTATGCAGATGTGCAGTATGTTGGGTTTAACAGCAGATTAATGAAGAATTTCATAAAATGTAGATTTTCCAATGCATTTTGGCATCATTGTACCTCCATATTAGCAAAGTGTCATCTTGAGCGGGAAATGTTATATGTGAACATTGTGAAGAAATTTCACAAGTATTAGATTAATGATACAAGTGCCTTTTTTATGTTTTCTAAACAAATGTATGACTCGGCTAAAACATGCATATTGTTAGAACAATGCATGAATTACTCGACTAATTCAGTACAGACTAACTGTATGCATAACAGTCATAACTATCAAGTATCTGCAGCCATCCTTATACTGTATGCCTAAGTCATGCTTCCCTGTATCCTCTGTAGTCCAGATTCAATTTTGTATATGAATAAAGTAGTAATTATTCTATTTTTCTGGTCCGTTTTTATGTTACATTTGCCCACTGAAAGGATAAAGTATGTTTTTTAAAGTGTCAAAGACACCGGAACCCTCTTAAAGGATTACAGTGTCGCCTCTTTGATTTCATGTTAAAGTTTTTTTGAGAGAGAGATCAGGAAGACGACTGAGAGAAGAGAGGATTCACCGACAAGAGGTCATGGCTTGGATTAACCTCCTGACATCATGAAAACATGGTTTGCGTCTCAACTAAGCCACCTTGTCACCTCAGAAACCCAAACAGCATGTGAAAATGACACTCTTGGGTTGCGCAGTATAGGTGAAGCTGTTATGTCGGTCACTTTGAATCACGTGACGAAGAACAGTAACTTAAGTGGAAAAAACAACTTTTAAAAAGTGCTATTGCTCTCCCACAACTTATTAGTGTTAACACACAAGTAAGAAACACTTAACAAACTCATCTTGTGTTATTTTTGCAAAAACATGGTTCATATAACCTTTTAAAAAGCTGTAAACAAATCACATGTTGAGTAGAGTATCTACAGAGTCCTGTTCAGTATGCTGGATTACCTCTTCAGCAGCTTACAGAGGGGAGGTCTACACTTGTTATGAAGATGGATTTTTCAATAGCTGCTGTTTTCAATGGTCTCTAAGAGAGTAAACTGGCATATTAATAGTTCAAACTGAACAAACACACTGTATGAAACACCATGATTCTCATCCACAAACTTTTTAAATCATTTACTTCTAATTTTCCTCTCTTTTTTTCCTCTTTTTAAAGGTCAGGACTGACATTATTATCATACAAGAAGTTTTGAGGGAAAAGCTGCATATTTTTCTGTCACTTCACTTCATTCAGAGTTTTCCTACAGTCAGCCTCTGACACCCATTAGAAGAATTGTATCCAGATGCTTTGCTGCACTGGCCTCAGTTTTCAGAAATGACAGTCAAAACTATCCAACATGTTGGACTGTTTATGACTGGAATTTAGATAGTTGTGAAAGTGACCTGCTCAACAATGACAACAGCTAAAGTAAATGGTAAATAAACTGCATTTTTACGCTTCTCTAATACATAAGTTCTCATTGTCACACAAATTACCGGTAAATATTTATTACTGTTTATACCTTTTTCTATCTGCCTCTTTTACATCTTATACCTATTTTTTATAACTGCAAAAGAGGACATCTTTGTTGGTGAGCTCACCATAATGTTTGGCATCAGAGGAACATTGAAAACAATAATAAGTTAATTTTTTCATAATGAGCTGTCTGAAAATGTAATTGCCCTTTTAACACCCAATCATCCACATTTAGCTGAGGAATGTTCCAGGGTGTTTTTGAATATTTCACAAGTTTATCAGTCTTTGTTGATTCTGTCCCAACTTGTTTAAAGCATGTCCCTGCAATCAAATTCAGAATGACGATAAAAATTCCAGAAGTCCAATAAATAATAATAAGTCAGCTTCTTCTCCTTTGAGATTGCTTGTTTAAAAAAAAAGATCGATTGTAAAACAACAACACCAAACTCCATGTCGACCAACATATTATTATGAGGTTTTTTTTTAGATTCTCAAATAATATTGCTGTTATAATACATTTACATTTCATAAAGCAGAGCAGTGAGGGTGGTTTATGCCCTGTAACATCACATTAAATGTAGTAATTATGCCAGTAGCTGCGCAAATCAATAAATGTTATTTTTCAAAAATTATTTTATTATTAAGTGTGTGGGTTCTAGCCAGTAGAAGTTTCAAATAAGGCCTCAAAAGATGGTCACCATGTGTTTACAACGTGATTCAGAATTTTTGAGGTAATTGAAAGTGAAAGGAAAAAACAAACAAGTCTCACGTGCTAAACTGAAGTTTGGGGGCTTTTTAGGGTCTTTTTTAATCCTGATATGTATTTAAACCTAAAACACAGAACAAGTACCTTACATGACTAAAATAAGAGTCAAAACAGAAAGTTTTTCTTCTCTTTTCAACAAGTAATTTCTGTGTACACGCAATATAATTATGTAAAAGTAGTTGACTTTGACATAATCACATCAGTTGTTTAGCCGCGAGGGCGCGCAACAGGGTTGTGCGCTCGCGCGTTCAAGTATTTGTACCCACATGCTCATTCGCAGCGCTCAGTCAGCGTTTGACTCAGTAGTGGCAGGGGATCCAGTGTGTTTCCACTTGTCAGTTTCTCCCTGATACCGAAATCAAGTGCATCCCCTCACCAAAAATGTCAAAGTTGGATCAGGTCCTTATTCTCGACCCTCCCTCCGACCTCAAATTTAAAGGTAGGTGAACACGAATTTCTTTGCTCGCGAAAATGTCCAGCGAGTAGCGGCGGGGGGAAAATACCTGACTGAAAGATTTCACACTCCCTCAAGCAAATTACGTTGCTAGCAAGCTAACTAGCATTCACCGCCATTTTATGTTAGCCAGGGACAAGACGGGCCGCTGCATCCCCGCACTGTAGTGACGTGGATAGCCGGCGTGGCGTGCATCTTGACCGTCTGCCATTCATGACCAGCTAACTGACAACACCTAGCAAAGAGGTGCAAGGATGAGGGACTGTCAGTGGTTGTATGACGGAAAAAATGTGAACAAATAACGCATAATATCTGCCAGACTCCTGATTTTGGTAGCAACATGAGCCAGTTACTAATGTCATGCTGTTGCTAGTCATGTTAGCAACAACAAACTGTTGTTGCCTATTCCATGAAATGCTTAACGTTAACGCTCACAAGGCGGACTCAAAATTGGAAGAAATGAACTTTTACTGACAAATATTAGAGTCCGACTTGAGACATCTCTGGCAGACATTAAAGCTAATAATAACAACGTTAAAGTGACTGACAATTGATATGACAAACTTGGGTAACTAACGTTAACGTTAACAACCCACACAGTTTTAAGCAACATTTAGCTTAATGTTACGGTAGTTCGTTTCTCCTTGACGTTACTCCACTTGGATATCAATGCTCAGAAACACGTATTATCGGATAGTATTATTCTCACATCCATTAGCTAGAAATACAAGCAGTACACACGTTAGGTCACCACTGATTGCTTCCCTGGCAGTGATAACATTCAATGATGTGTCACTTAAGCGTTGGCTAATGATAGCTAGGCTAGCTTGCTAACGTAAAAGTTGAAATCTAGCTAACACAACGTACAATGTTAGCTGCTCTCCAGCAACAAACTGTCATGATTTAAATTTTTCCTCATCCTTCAACCCTGTTTCATTGATTTAGAACATCATAGATATGATTGGTTTGCGATATTTTGATTCCCTATTAACCTGCCATTACAATGACTGAGGTAACACCTAGCAATAAAACTATATTGCACTGTGATGTCAGTACAAGTTTCAATGAAGCTATTGTGCTACCAGCCATGGTATTATAAATAATGCCAGCAGTTGAACTCTTTATTACTTTGTCCATTACTCATTTTGATCCAAAATTCTTCCCCATATTTCCTGTATTTGCCCCAAATACTAGTCTTTTTCTCTAATAGAGGCATTGTTATCAATAAGACAGAGACACAGTTTTATTGTTGCTGAATATGCCACTGTGTAGAACCAAGAACATCCCAGCCCATTGTCTTGCTGAACCTAAGAGGCTGATTGTTGTTTAGTACTAGGTATGAGTAGATGGTGATTGTAGCCTAGACTTGACAGGATTGTTAGAAAGGTCACTGGTTCACATACCAGAGCCAGAGAATAGTTTCGGGTGGGGTGAAGTCACTGAGATGTTTCAGTGATGAGTTGTCCTGTGTAAAAGATAAGTCACATCCTCGTACACGTAACATAGTTCAGATCCTACACCTGACTTAAGAGGTTAGCGGTATAGTCAAAATCTTTTATCAACGTATATGTACTTCTACATTATGATAACAAAATGAATGAAAGGGATTTCAGGAATAGTTACAGCCTTATTAACTGTTAAATCAAATCTCTACCACTGGTCATGTTTCTACCTTTGCATGGTATATATTTCATATCACATAACCTTACTACCTGCTGCTGTTTGGTCTGTGACTGTGTCATCGGTTGCATGGCTTATTGTGGTAAATAATGCCTTCCTGCAAGATGAATAGTTTGCATACAGGCATGCAGGTAGTGAAATTTCATGAGGGTACAGCTGAAAATCAACAAAGCCTACAGTGAATTGGATTTAAAACTGGCAGTTAGTAGTATTGACTTTAAGCTTGAGTATCTGATCAAACTTGGGTTTAGATGGTAAGATAGTTTAAAGGCTGAGAGATAAAAATCTAGCTGCACTGGTTAATCCAAGCGATTTGTTTTGGATAGAGAGAGTTTTGGAGAGAAGAGGGAAGAGTTCATCCCAAATACATGAAAGAAATTTATATATCAGCTAAACTGTAGAGTGATATTAAGAATTAGTCTGTTGGCAGAAAAATGGTCCATAATCTGATCATGGATCTAATTTTATCAGATAAATTTAATCTGCTTTATTCAGACTTATTCTCCAATTTCACTTCTTAAATTCTGATTACTGATCAGTCACACGGTTGGTATTTCATTAAAGAAAAATAAACTTTTACCCTTGTATACCCAAACGGATGCATGGCTAACTTGCAAACCTAAATTGCTATAGTGATGTACATAAATGCCATCATCAGTTGTGGGGGTCTACTGTTTTGTCCAGACCTATTTTTTTTCATTCATGGTTCAATTCATGCCATATTTTTAGTTTTGTCATTATTTTGTGGGTATTTGGATGGGTTGAAATAAGAAAATCATAAGAACCATAAGAAAATCTTGGGAAAATTTCTCTGTTTTATATAATCAACTGTGCTCAACTACAGAATATTAAGAACACTGAAAAAAAGTTGAATATGAATGAGATAAGAATCAAGGAGTGTCACAAAAGAGCAGCCCCTGGACGTTGGACATGCACGTTTTGTATCAAGACTTTTGTTCCACTTTAAGAAAAGTTACACCCCTAATTAACTGATAACAAAACAGCTGTGCTATTGCAGTAGGAACAAATTATGTAATTTAAAGCATGAGGAAGAAATGTGAAACAAAATGCAAAACAGTTGCAAATATGTTGGTATATCTGCCAAGTAGTAGGATAGCAATATTTGATTTAAAGTTACACTACTACTGCATCTGCACTACAATTTGATAGTACTAATTTCTTATCTCTTTTTATGCAGGCCTGTCTAGATCCAAACCACTATATGAAAAGAGAAAAGATTACTCAGATAGAATGGTTTTGTGTATTTAAGGAGGAATAGCAAGGGAAATGAAATGGTTCCTATTCTGTCTTTGAGAAGCAATATGAGGAGAAGGAAGATGACCACAGCTCCTTTACTGTCACAGAGGCCGAGCTAAATCGGTCTGCGTGTATCTGAGAGCTTGTCTGTTTTAGAGCCTCTGTTGGGATTCCTCCAGCAAGCTAGAGGGGGCAGCCCTCCTTTCCTTGGCAGGTATTTTTAGAATAGGACTGGCCTGGGGGACCCTAACTCAGCATACATGCAACGAGAAGAGAGAAACGGTACAAACGGTGCTCTAGCAAAGGTGGCATCTCAGAGTCAGGCAATGGATGCAGGCAATGTGGGTGTTTATCTGATGTCCACAACTGCTTTCTGATGTTTTTTCTTTTTCAGCCTTGGTTTTAGTAATGCATACAGTGTATAAATCACGGTGTAGCAATGTACCTCAGTCATCCTTTAATTCATTTTTGGGGAAGCAGTCACTTATTTGTCTAAGGACTGCATGTTATTTATAGAGTCTTTGTGACAGAAGAGGGTTTTATAACCTGAGTCAGAGTTTTTATCTTCCTAGTCTTTCTTATTTACAGAACCCATGCTGCTCTTGATAACTTCATCTATGGTGCAGTAATTAAAAGGGTCTGTTTCCTGTTTATCTACCAATCAGGTACGGGAAATCAGAAAGGCTTCAGGCGTGTCCAAAGTCATAAAGAATGGATGACAAGCTGTAATTACCATGCCTACAATGCACTATTAAACTATGCCCAACATCTCAAAGACCATTATTTTGACTTAAGAAACTGACTTATATTACTGCCTTCTCACCCCTCTAAACATTACTTAACAATCCATCAACATCATTGCCAGGTATATGATGACAGATCAGACTTTATTGCATTAACAGTTTTGTTATATCAACACAGTGCCAGTGACAATTTATTTCAGGTTTGTAGGAATGTCTTTGTGAGCCTTGTGTGTTGAAAACAACACCCCAGTTATCACCATAACTGTACATGTTAGCTTTAGCTGGGTGGAGCCACTCCAATCTGGTCATGCATTGCTTCTTATCTCTCTGAGCACTTTGAGAGAGGGAAGGATGAATGTAGGCTTTGTGAACTCAAGAGTTACAAACAAGCAGAAAAATTAAGTGCGAAAAATAGAAAGAATTTTGAATTTTTTTCTACTGTTTTGTTTTTATAAAAACAGTGCTAAGTACGGCAGCTCTCATGTTAAAAAAATTTGATTATTATGGTCAATATTAATGATGATTTTTGCTCTTTGGAAACATCATGTATTTATTGAACTGCACTATGAACTATCCACTGCACTGATGCACTATACAGCAACACCATTATGGATGTCTGAGATGATGTAGTTGAAGATGAAGTACGGGGATTCAGTGAGGTCACATTAGGCCAAGGAAATTCAATTTGCACTGTAATTTAATTGAGGTACTTGTTCAGGTGGTTAAACAAGTTGGTTTTGTCGTGTTGCACAGACATTGTTCTCATGCACTCTTTGCATATGTTGTATTGTTGCTTAATCTGAGATATTTCCTAACAATGCTGGATTGAAGTCTTCCATCTGCTGTTACTCTTTTACTCTATAATGCTGCTGCAGGATGTGCACGCAGCGGTATTATCCTCGCCAAAAAAATCTCAATAGCCTCCTTTTGGCAGGCTTTTAGTTTATGTAGCATTTTAGATTTGATATGAAGAGGAATTTTCTATGAGCAAAGCTCATTTTTAATGTCAGTATCACAGTCATGAACATTTAACTGTGAGAAGCCAAAATTGTGATTGGAATTCATATATATATATATTAATTTGTACAGTCCTACTTATACTTTTACTTTTTTTCTCTCTTTCTTTAGTTTCACTTTCGTCACTGGATATATTATTCTCCCAGACTCCAGGGCTATTTGTGCTGACAGAGATGTTGGTACCTCTTGGCTTCAAATTGTGTTTTTGACATGGCATGGCTCATCAAAGCTGGGTGTGCATACCATGGTTAAGGAGCTAATTTGTAGCAAGCTCTGTCACAAGATGTTGGACTAGCTATTGATCTCTTGATATGTGACCTGAGTAGTGCCAGACCTTATTTTCCAATATGCACATGAGACAGCTCTATGAAATTAGGAGTCTGGAAAATAATAGTAATTGATTCAGGTGGTTTGGCGCACTTCCTTTAGGCAAGGAGAGAGGGAAATTTTGGAGCTCCTGATCTATATGCGTGTCATATGCTAAACCTTGTGTTTAGAGGTAATAGTATTCCTCCTTCAGGGTTGAATGGTTGATTTAAATATTTTAAGATGCAGTTTTAATATTGCAGAAGAGTACTCTTAAAAAGGATGACCAGCTTCTCCTTTTAAAAAAAAGCACTCGTATGCTACATAAAACGTCAGATAAATTGGAAGTAGCTAAAAGTTCCTTAAAATCTTTAAAAAATCTTTAAATAACATAAATTTCAGGCATTTGTGTGCTTTTCTAAATACCTGAAAATCTCTGGCAGGTCAAAACTGAATGTATAAAAGTAATGCTCAGTAACTCCATCATCATCTTACTGTGTACTGGTTCTTTACCTTTTCTGTTTGCAGGATAGTTATGGTAAAGGCGTCTTGCAATCCACCTTTAACCAATAAAGCTGCTATTGAATTAGCCATCTTGATCATGCAGACCTAATGGAATTATAGCCTTTCCTAACTTACTTTTCAGCTAATCTTTTTAAAGTTGTTTTTTGGGTTTAATTTTTTTTTCAACTTTTGCACCAAAACATTGCAGCGCTATTTGTCCTCCATGGAAGATTTGTAATTTGAAATATTGAATTTTCTCTTTTCCCATGGTTTCACTGTAAACATATTCTGTTTATAACCAAATTTCTAAATTCAGCCAGTTGTTTCCCTTTTCCCTTCCCAAAATATTCAAATTTTAACATTTCCTTTCACTCTACTTCGATACAGTTAATGCATTATTTACTGCTGGTTAAAATCTTGTTCTCTGTGTTTAATTATAGCAAAATTAAAGGGTTAAAGTAAGGACTGCACTGCTTGGTGTATTTCCCTTGGAGAAATATGGCCATGAGAATATCCTTCATTTTTTCTTTTATAGTTGTGCTAAGGTAGTGTGCCCACAGTGGTGGTTTCCACAATGCAGGAAAAAAAAAAATCACTTGTCATTCTGTGTCCGCCAGGTCCTTTCACAGATGTAGTCACCACCAACCTCATACTGAAGAACCCCTCTGACAGAAAAGTCTGTTTCAAAGTCAAGACGACCGCACCGCGCAGGTACTGTGTAAGGCCAAACAGCGGCGTCATTGATGCCGGAGCAACTGTCGTTATCTCTGGTAAGTGTAAATCAAGAGTTTTGCAGGTTGTAGGTAGGGATGTAAACATTAAGCAATCGATAGACACTTTCATAACAAAATTTATTTTCTTTTTACAATTGAAAAAAAAAATCACTTTGTTGGCTAAAATGGACACTGACATCCAGTAATTTAGCAACAACAAAAATTAATTTTCCTAACCCATAGTTGAAGACACTTGCTACATATAGCATCTTGTAAAGAGACAAGGCTTGTTTCAAAAAGTAGATACTTCAGAGGAGTTATGTTGTTTTCTTTTTCCCTTTTTCCTTTTTTTTTGAGATCATTTTTTGCCATTTCTGCTCTGTTATTTGGAGAGTGATAGCTAGAGATAGGAGATGAAATGCAATACAGTACTTACCACATGGTGTATGCTACAGCTGTGGGATGAGAAAACTCAATAAAATATATATCCATAATGTTTTGGGAGATTTGACAAATATGACAACATTCTTCCACTCTCCAGTGTAAAGACTGTTATCAGTGTAAATACTGAGATCTGATTAAGAACTCAAAGCTCTGTCCAGCATCTTCTTTTCATGTTGGTTTTCTTCTTCCTTATACCCACCACTTTTTTTTGCATAGGTCTGAAAAAAAACAACAAAACAAAAGCAAAAATTAGATAGTAATCAACCATGAAGCTGCTCTATTGTATGGACTTTTGTTTGCTTTCAAAGCGGGGGAAGAAGTTGCTTTCAACAGGAATCTCAAAGACAAAAGCAGAGGAGAAAGCTGTTTTATACAGCTGCTTTTATTTTGGCTGTCAGTGCTACAAGACTAGTGGGAGAGGACGGTGATGGGAACCTTTACAGGTTAAGTGTGGGTGTCAGTGCAACATATGCACCATGAAACCTTTTATTTGCGGACAACTGCAATTGGGGTTACACAGGAGAGGCATGCAATGTGCTCTGCCAGGTAAGCGAAGAGTTGGAGAAGAGGGTTGCAGTGACCATTTGGTACCTAGCAACAGGTTGGTGTGTAGTTTCTTATCCACTTCCACCCACGTTGTTGTTATATCTGGATTTTAAACCAACTGCATTTACACTTGTGTTCAAAGTGGTCACTCTGCATCCCTGACCCTGACCTGAGTGCATTTACACCTGTACTTCTGTGTGATCAAGCACTATGAGATTACAATCTGATCACGTAAAGCACATTTTAATCAAAGGTCACTTGTTATTGCTTCCTGTGAAGGAAGTGAAGGTGAACATGGATGTAATGAGTGTAAGAAAAACACACAAAAGGGACTTTTTCTTCTGTCTTTGCACTCTGATTTGCCTGCATTGCTGCCTGTTGGCACCTAGGTGGGGCTGCTGAGCTCCACACTGATAAAATGGCAAGGAACAGTCACCATTCAAAACTATACAGGAGAGATTTTTCAGCTTTTCTTTTCTGTAATATTCCCTGAATTAAATTTGGATGATGTTCAGACTGAATAGGAAATAACCATTATGACAACATGATGTTGGTCAGACATTAACCTTCAGCATTCAGTGTGCATTGAATGCACAAAGTTGAGATTGTCACTTATATAGAATATTGTTACTATGTTAGATTTACACATTTTTAATTTTAACAACAATAGTGCATTCACTGGGTTTTTTATACTGAATATGTTGGTAATCAGATTTCCTGTGAGGAGATGTGTTCAGTCAAATGCCTTAACATTGTTCATCTTTCTTTGCAGTCATGCTACAGCCCTTTGACTATGACCCCAACGAGAAAAGTAAACACAAATTCATGGTGCAGACGCTTTTTGCCCCCCCAAATGTTTCTGACATGGATTCATTGGTGAGTGATACTTCTTTTTTTCACAAACTTTTAGGCTTTTAGCAAAGACATTGTTAAATGTAAACCTCTGTATTTTCTGTTGCTCCCCAGAGTGTTAGCTGAAGCCTGCCCCTCCCAAAATAGACAACCCATCCCAGCTGCAATTTTTTAACAAGCAATTTTTAAATAAAATATAGTAGTGTGTGACTTCCATTAGAATCAGAGCACATTAACTCTTGCGTTTTTTAATATTGTAAGGAACTCGATAAAAACCTCCTAAAAAATATTTGATTGGTGATGATCAATTGTGCACTACTAATTTGTGCTTGCATAAAAAAGTTGTAATAGACCATTATGGCAGTCGGCAAAAAACTTTGAGACATTCTCCATTTGTCCAGCAGAGGGCAGCAAAAGCTTTGTCAATTAGGAAAACATGCTCAGCCGTCTGTCTGGCTTGTGTTGAATGACAAACAAAATCAGGAAGTGTGGAGGAACAAAGGTCTCACTGGTTTTGATAAGTCACCTGCAATATAATAAGGTTACTCTCATATCAGACTAAATGGTTTCATGGCATTACCTAACCCCCATGTATCTCTGTGTGATACCTTTCACTGAGGACAGATTATTTGTTACTCAACCATTATGTAATTCTGTGCTTTATGTACACTTTAATTACAAGGACCTTTGTTGGTCAGGGAATAAAATCACAAAGTAAATGTCTCAGAGTTAAAAGGGTGACTTTTTTTCTTTCTTTCTTCTTTTTTTTTTTTAAAGTAATATTCATAGTTTCAAGGCTGCCTTGCATCTGAATGGTATAGAGTAGTTTGTGTGCATGTGTGTGTGGATATGGTCCAGCTGCTAGCAGTTTGAGCTGATGAATAACATGCCCATTTTTCATCTCCACCAGTGGAGAGATGCAAGACCGGATGATCTCATGGATTCCAAGCTGAGATGTGTCTTTGAGCTGCCTTCTGAAAACGATAAAGTGGTAAGAGACACTGCTGCTCGTTAAATACTTCTTATTCACACATAATTTACATCATGACACAAGGTATGATTTTTGTGAATAAAGGATTGTGTTTATTACTCAACTATAAACCTCCTCAAAATGTAATAGCTTTCCATAAAGCAAAAACCTCAATCTGCCGCAGATACATAGAGAGAGCTGTTTCAGTTCAAACAAAAAACAACAACACATGGTAAAGGCATCTTTCACAGATGCAAAACCATAAAACTTTATCATTCTGTTTTTTTTGTCTCCTCTCTGATGTATATTGCTCTTGCTTACTCTCTGCAATCAATTAATTATCAGCTGTTTCCTTCCAAGCCCTCATCCATAATACTTCTCCTTCCTTTTTCACATGGTACAATGTAATTTTGCCAGACAGATCTAGAGGATTGCCATCTTGACCTTGCTGTTGCTGAAATAATAAATCAGTTGTGTCAGATGTGGCATACTCCACGGCAGATAGCACTCCTTCTATGTGGGCAGGACTGAGCTTAAAATTCCCTTTCCCTGCGTATGTAAATGTTCTTTTTCGGGATGCATGATTTTTTTTTTGCTGCATCTGATTGTTACTGTGCACAAGAATCACAGCTGGTTGGTGCCTTTTGCACTGCATTTTGTATTTTAGCAGCTAGCATCACCTATGCAGCCAACTTTGAGCCTAAATGCACTGCTGTGAATACCAGGTGCAGCTGTTGAAACCAATGCAAGGTGAGAAAAGAGCTCTCACAGATGAACAGTTTGAATCGTGCGATTGCTGTCTTTGTTGGTGGCTCCAACCGCTAGTTTACACTCACGTATCAAAGTTGTGTGCCAACAAAATAACTAGAGACATGGCTCTCAGTACAAGCCCTCAGTGCAATCAGGATTTAAATAAGCAGTGCTGAGTTAGACAGTTAAGAAAGCCCCCACAGTTCAGGTGAAAATGTCTCCAAGGCCTCATTTAGCTCACGCTAAAAAGCTGCAGTGTAGATATGTGGACTGCTGAGCCAGCTCTGTATCTGTTTTCTGCTTTGGCACGTGTAGCATGTTTGAAATGTGAAACATGTCGAGTATGTAACTTTGCAGGATGGAAACCATAAGTGTAATGTTATAATATGGGAAGTATGTTTAGAATCCTCATTTTAGAAGTGTGTTGGAATAACTTCATGTGTTTGTATCCACATACTACGTGAGTGCTTTTGTAAAAATTACAACAAAGTTCTTGCACACCAGAAAATCTTCATAGACAAGTGGATTGGTTCAAAAACTAACTGTGAAAAAACAGAGAAGCTCCAGGCTCTCTACCACTCTTTTAATCTGATCTGAAATGTTGTGAATTTAAGGAAGAAAAAGTGAAAAGACACAGTTTCTGGTCAGATTATAAATATTATTGAACCTTCTTAGATTATATCGATCTATTGTTTTTACCAATTGCTAGTTTTAAACTATTGAATTTGAACAATTTTCTCGTACATAAGACAAAAATTTAAAAATCAGCATTGAATTTGTCAGTTTTTACAACATCATTGACTTATTATGGCACATATTGATGACTGCACTTTAGTTTCAGTTGGTTTAAAAATACCTGAGACTTGGAAAGCTTCTGTATGAATTCTTACTTTTGACTGTGGCACAAGGGATAATAACATCATATCCTGTCTGTGTATTGTCAACCTTCGACTACAGTACAGTAGTTGTATTTCCATTACAAAGCCCTTCATTTCCCCATGCCGTCATGTTGTCTGACCCAAAAAACAAAGCCACATCAAACATAACTTCTGGAGGGTTGCATTTCCTCCCTGGTCTCTTTGATCTGGCACTGTGAGCTTCTGGGCCTCGGACAAGGCTTTCTTTCTTTGGCACAGGCTCCCGTCTAGAGGCTAACCTCCCTACTTAGCTCAGGGCATGCTGGATTTCACTTCAGCGGTTGTCTTCCTTTGCTTGTTGAGCAGAATGACGTGGAGGCGTCCAAAGCGGCCCCTGCGATGAACTCTACGAAGGCCGACCCATCATCATCCTCGGTGCCTGTCTCTGCCTCACTGGACGATCCAGAGATGAGGAAAGTGCTGGAGAAGTGCAAGAGGCAGCAAGTTGAGATCAACAAGCTGGCTGAGGAGAACAGGCAATTAAAGGTTAGATGTGTTGATGAATTGTATTTATAACATGATGAAACATTGTGGTTTCACTGTGCTTTTCATTCCGATACATTTTACACAGAGTAAAACTGAAACCAAATGTGAATCAGTGGAACATGTTGTGAAGCAAAATAGAGCCCGCAGAGAGAATAATTCCCTTGGACTGAATCCACCCTGAGTCAAAATAGTCAGAAAACTGATGCCACATTACTCTTTAGGGGTTTAGACTGTAGTGGTTAAGTCTATAGAGGCTGAGTTTGGCGACCAGTGCTTCATGTGTGCCAGACGTTTTCTTTAGAATATGGTCAAATTGTACAGATTGCATTTTTAGCTAACAGAGATCTGATTACAAAGCGAGCTAGACCTCCAGGTGTGGTCTGGATGGTGTTGAATAGATTTTGATTGCACTGCCTTCTGTGTTTCTAACTGGCACACTTCATACAGACCTCAACTCTAGTTCATCCCAAAAAACAAAAACCAAAACAAGAAGAGGCACCCTATTGAGCTGAACTAATCAGCTATCCTCAGGCTCCTGCTAACTAGCTGCATGCTGCTAGCGCTCCAATTACACCTGAAAAATGTCAGCTCAGTTAGTTTGCATAAAATCAAACTAATTCAAGCTCACACACTGAACTGTACCACCAAAACTCTAGTGAATAAACATCTACCAGGCATTCAAAGTGGACAAAACCGCACTCTAGAAATCTTATCTAGATGATATGTTTAACTGCACTAAAAGGATGCATGCTTCTGTCTCCTGCAGCAAGAGGCAGCAGAAAAGTGGACTCAGTCCTTTTCTCAAATGAAACTGTTGATATTTATACAGTTAAAGGAACAGTCATAAGAAAATTGTTGGAAAACAAAATAATTGTCGTACAATTTAGATGAAAAAAGAAGATTCAGCTGGAATTCCTCAGTTAATGGTCTATGTGATGTGATGATCGCATCAGTGAGGAATTTGTTTTCTTTGATCAGCTGCAGGCACCCACAAAGACAGATTAAGGCGCCCATGTGAAAGATTTAAAACTAGATTGGATGAATTCTGTTAAAATCTGCACAGAAGGGGTAGGCAGTATGGCAGAGTGTGGATCTTGGTTTGTAGCTCATGTGCTTAGAGTGATGTTCAAAGTGAAAACCGCACATTGTATTCTTTGCAAAGACGCTTTGGCTTCAGTAAAGTTTTTGGCTCAGTGACCTGCATTGTACTGATCTGTCGACTGTTTTCTGCTGCCAAATGACACGTCCTTCATTCCTCTTCTTCCTCTCTTACAGGACGAAGGTCTTAGAATGAGAAAGGTACCCCGCTCAGACCACATGACATCAAACTCAACCAGCCTCCTCGGCAGAGAAGCCACCACCGCCTCCTTGCCCTCCCTCCTCGTCGTCATAGCAGCCATCTTCATCGGATTCTTTCTAGGGAAGTTCATCTTGTAGACTGGGAGATGCATGCCAGCCGTATCCCCCACCCCGGCTCCGGAATAAAAACAGGCCTGAAAAAACCGAGAAGTCTTTCTGTTGACTTTGCCATATCATTGGTAGTGTGGCCTACAGTGAACACATCTGTACAGCATCATACGAAGGCGTTGCCTTTTTACAGTCTCACACGGTTAGTACACAGAGAGAGTTGAGAAAAGAAAGGTGGCAAAAAAAAAAAAAGAAGTTATTGCTCCCTTTTGTTGTTTTCTGTTTTTTGATGGCTGGATTATACAGGTAATGTGCCGGGACAATGAAAGTTGTATACTATCAGTCAACATGGAAGATGCACCTAGAGTGAACCATGGGCAAGAGGCATTCAAAAGACTAGATTTATTTTCTCTTTCTCTCTCTTACTCTCTCTTACTCTCTCTTTTGCTCTCTGTTGTTTTTAATAGGAATTGAATGGAATGTTAGGTGTCTTGTAAATGTTGTTTTAAATCCTTTTAAACAAAAAGGAAAGAACTTCCATCAAAAGACCATGCTACCTGTTGCTGGATTGCCTCTGAAGTTAATTTGTTTTTCTGTAATTTCTACTTCTTGTCATGGAATGTTCAGGTCCAGCTGGGGATATAGGTGCCTCCTTCTTGTACATTTCTGTCCTTTCCTTTTTCTTCACAACACCAATGCAGACTTTATATTATTATTATTATTATTATTATTATTATTATTATTATTATTATTATTATACAAACCATACATTTTCTTCTGAGGCAAATATTGACTGATATAAGGTCCTGTCCCATGGTATTGAGCATTGAAAAAATAAAAATGAAAAAATGTGGTTTTGATAGCCGTCTTTTCCTGTCTCCCTCTTAAATGATACATTCTGAGAGTATTTTATTACTCTCTGTGCCAAGTTTTTGTGCTGCCCATATTTTGTAGTTGCTACAATTTTTACAAGGACAAAGTGCAGAATGTGACTTTCTGCCAGAGGTCACATAATTAGAAAATGCTCCTCAGCCTCAGACATCTGTTATGAGCTCATAACAAGGAAGATTCTGTATAAAATTATGATATTTTAAACGCTTTATTTACTAACCGGAAGTTTGGATCTCTTTGGGATTCTCCTACTCTCAAACTGAGTCAGGAAGGGAGGAGTTACTTGTACATTTAAATGGTTTCATCTTGCACAAATAGAGACTGTCGCTCAGTATTTTGAGGTTTTTCTGCCAAGGTAATTTGGTACATTTTTGGGACATTATGACATTCTGGATGGCAAAATCTGTAGTGGTCATTTGGCCCCAAACTTAACTCATTTCAGCATGATGGCTAAAATACAGAACCCTCTTTACAAGATGCTTATTTTCCCCAAAACTGAAACCTGCAATCATTTTATTAAAGTGTAAAGTAATATGATTCATACTGACTCCTCGAGGACAGGGTAGCGTGGGAAAAGTCTGTTGGTTTTTTTTATGTTTTCCACTTGGCAGTGGAGAAAAGGAGAATAACATGTTACAAGCTTTGCTCTGACTGTATGGAGAGAGTTTCAGACAAGCCGAATGTTACATGATTGTAAATATAAGGTATCTAAGAGGCAGTGAGTTGCCTCATAGCTGCAAGTTCTTGCATCTGGAAAAAAAAATGAAATAAAATATCAGCTTAACACAGATCTATCAGTTTTTGCAAATGCAGTATTTTGGCTAAAAGGAACTTAAAAAATGCAGTGATGAAACACAAATGCTAAAATATAAGTTTGCAGTTGTTAGTTGTTAGTTTACTGTTGCCATTACAGTAAAAACAGTCTACAACAGAGGATTCCTTCAGCAGCTGTGGGAATAATTGACTGAACAATCGTGCTAAATAAAAACTACATATGTGCCAAAATTTGAGGAGGAGGTTCCTTTAATTATAGTTCTTTTGTTGTTTAATATAAATAACAAGCCAAGCTTTTGGTATTACCCAAAATCCATGCTAAACTGAAATCATAGTACACTGTTTTAGATACTGTGTTTGGATACTGCATTAATATAAACAACTTTGGACGTCAACCAAAACACACATCAAGCCCATTTAAACTTCATAGAAAGAGAGCAAAATGTATAAAGGAATAAATGCGTAAACTGTAAACTCCTTCGTTTCCTTTGTGTATTATATTTTGGGAAAGAAGAGTCCAACAACACACTCATAAAACAACTTTATTTGCTAAGAATTCTGTGTTGCTTCGGTACACTTCATTTTATAGCTCTTGTAAGTGTGAACACACTATACTATACCCAAAACCTGTTGGAAAAAATATAAAGGTATGGCCTCAGGTCACACTGATTTTGTCATGCCATTTAATTGTAAATGGCTCACAACAGCGGTACAGTAGATATATGCAGTAAATTACAAAACATGTACGTCCTGGCATCTGATTTTTAATTTAATTATTTTTTCACAAAATAATTTATTTTGTTTACATAGTTGTTTTTTCGCCTTTTTGTCTTTGATTTGCTTTTGTATGAACTTTTCCTGCACAGCTGTTTAGTTAATGGTTGCCATGGAGTCGTAATAAATTTGTTATGGCTAAAGTAAGAGGATAAGGGAAACAGGAGCCAACTGTTGATACACTAGGGGGCGTTGTTGAGTTGTGGCTAACTCATGCTGACCCAGCTTCTTCTGACAGTAGAGGAAGAAAGAACGACATCCGGGTTGCGTCGGAGTGGACGCATGAAACAACCAACCAATATAAGACACCAAACATCAAGATACATATGAAGACAAAAGAAATTGTAAAACTGAGTTTTGGTTTAATCGATAAAGTTTTGGGTGTTTACTCTTTTAAAAACTGCACGAGAATGAGGACGAACGGGCTTGCCATGTTAACAGATGACCACCGACGTCAAAGGAGGCTGGCGGAGCTAACGCTAACCTGCGGGTATCCAAGCTAGCAGGTAGGTCCAAATTAAAGTTCTATTAACAAAATGTAAAGTAATTTTAAATTTATATGTTTGTACACAATGATGGTTTAATGAGCCAGTATAGCCACAACAATGGTTGCATTGACCTGCTACATATGGTTATCGGACAAAGGTGAGCTAATGTTAGCATAATAGGAAAACACGCTAATTTTAACTAGATTGCGTTAGCATGATACATTTAGCATTAGGTAACTAAAGTAATCACCTTGTTGCCAGTAACCCTCGAAGTCATTTCACTATTTTTCCTCAGAGATAAGATCTAAGAGAAATGCTGATGGCGTTTAAACCTCTATGTCTATGGTGGCCATTTTTAGTAGCCACATTATTTGTTTATGTTTTAATATAGACTACTTGGTTGCTAACATGAATGTTAGAAATCACTTAATGAGAGTGTTCACACCTGAAAAAGTTAATTGTAGTTCCTCCAAACTCCTCCAAAAATTATATCTGTTCCATATTTGATGTGTAGAAATGTAAAAGTCTGCAACCTGTTTATAGTCACAAAGTACAGATCAACCATGAAGAGTATCAAACCTTTAATCTTATACATATATCCAGTTAAAAAAGACATTTCCTGGAGTCTATTACAGCCGCTTTAATCTGGGAACACAATTCAGCATCAATGACTGACTGTAAGAAAATCAGTCATTTAGGTTTCCATTGCAGAAGCAGGAATACGCTTTGTGGTTCAGTGTCTCTGTAGAACGGTCTGAAAGTTATGCTACTGTAGAATGATGCTGTTAAGATCCAAAACTGTGGCTGGTCCATGATCCAGAAATGATGGTAGCAATGAATTCTTTACACTTAAGATGACATCTTGGGAACCTGCATTTGGATTGTTGAAAATTTTGCATTTATTTCACTTATCTTTAAGTTTAAAAGTGAAGATCAATAATTTATTTTTATGGTATTTCATAGATTATTGCTGAAAGACTTCCACCTCAAGGAGCTGCACAGTCTGAACAGGTATTTAATTTACTGCACAATACTAACCACTTTTGAGGGAGTTGTTACATTTTGAGAAAGTTTCACAGTGTGAATATTCACCCCCAAAAACCTGAAATATCTCATCAGACCTTAGGTTTCAATATTTGTTTAAATACGTAATTTGACAGCACAGCCTTAACTCACTGTAGAAACAGTGTTTATTTGCTTTTAATGTCATATATCATAGTTAAAAGCACCAACCCTTAACAAAAATGAGTGCTTGTTTATGTCTGAAAAACATAGTATTCTAGTAGAAAAGGCTGGTGAATATCAGTGGGCCTTGGTGATTTACATAGTTACTGCTTGCACTGACTTGCACAATAGTTGACTATAAATATTGATGATGATAGTATCTTCACTTTAATTAGGGTAAAGCTACAACTAGCCCCCAAAACAGGACCCAAAATGTATGCATTTGGGTCATGTTTCATGTTTTCCTCTGAGAAAACTGAAGTAAACACCCACAAACTGCAAAATTTTGATAAGTCCTGAAAACACAAACCTACTTTTATTTTAAAAAATGTTCTTTTATAATTGTGCTACAGCTATGAGTTGCACAACAGATGAGGTAACAATTATTACATTGATTTGTATGTATTTATATAAATCATATTTTAAGGATAGGATCATTTTGTTGGACTTGTCAAATTCTGCTGCTTATTTAGCATGTTAAAGCAAGTTGTAACTGAAAAATTAATGCATTTTTCTCATGGGAATCATGTGAAGCTGGATCAATTTGATTATTTTGTGATTTTTCCCATATTTACAATATTATATAATATTCTTGTATAATTTTATTGAGTTTAGCCATACAGTAACAGTGAAAGTTTCACAGTTTAACTGAAGTCTTCAAATTTTGACATCACTAGTATTTAATTTTCCAGGTGCAGTTTTCTCATCTAAGGATGTCAAAATTTCAAAATAGCGCCGACCAAACAAGGTCAGGTGTCAGGCAGAGAAGATACAGCTATCTGATCACTGAGGGAATGAAAATGCATCTTTATACTGAAGAAAACTGTCAACAGATAAAAGATTTTTATTTAGTCCAAACTAACATGATCTTAATGTATAAAAAAATGACAAATAACAGCTGCTGAATTAACTGTAAGTAAGACAATATTTAAAGAAAATGTTTTAATATAAGTAGTGTAGTTCCCTTTTACTGTAAACAGTGATTATCCACAAGCGTATCCCCCAGGAATCGGGAGCTTCTTGTCAGGAATTCATTACAGAAACAGTTTCCACACATCAAATCTTGTCTCCTTACAGTACCAAAAAATTATTTACTAGTTGTGGGTAAATAAACTGTATTAAACATACTCTCAAGTCTGTGTGGATATGAAGACATCTCTGTATTTGTGGTCTTTGGTTCCACTCTAAAGTGCAGTTTCTGTGGTGCAGCAGTGTCAAGTCTTTGGTAGCTGTGAAAATGTTTAGAGGATAAGAGGCACCAGTTTCCATCCTCTTTCACACGAGAAGTAAAAAGTTTAAATTGCCTGTTATAACAAGCAGTCTCCCTGTCTCTGTTGATCCACACTCTTGTCTTTTTGTGTCTTTTTATGCAGGAAAAGCACAAACTTCTGTCTAGCTTTGCCAGCAGAAAAGCAGAGACGTGATGAATGCGACCAGAGCCACTGTGAAATACTTCTGGCTGCCTCTGTGCCATCCTGTGCAGTCATTGTGGTGCGGCAGAGGCCTGTCGCTGCCATCCGCTCTGCTGTGGTCGGACGGCTGGCTGCTCGCTGAGCACTGTACCAGGGGCATCTGGTAGGAGGTGGCCCGCTTCTCCGGCCTGTCTGGGCTGGAGCCATCACTGGGACGCTGGCCGTTGTAGAGCAAGTAGCGGCCGTGGGCGTCCTGCTCCATACGGAAAAGCTCATACTCTGTGTGAGGAAGCCGGATGCCCAGTGCCACGCAGCCGTTGGTCACGGTGACGTCCTGCTCCACCCCAACCTGCCAGGAGCCCTGCACTCCACACTCGTTACCATTGAAGACGTTGAGGAGGGAGGTGGTGGCCAAGTCCATGGGAGTTACTCTCATGTGGTTCACTACAGGAGAAAAGACACAAGAAGAGCTGTTAGCTACATTTGTTTCTGAGTTATCAAAACTAACACTAGCCAAGCTAAACATCCTGCTTTGATGACCTTCAGAGGAGTGAAGTGGTACATAACCTCCTCTGAAGGTCAACAGACTCCAAACTTTTAACTGTGAGCGAGTCAGTGACGCAATGTTTTCTGCTTGTTTTTCCAACCTCTGTCTTACTTTTAGCCATCATTTCTGTTATGACAACACTGGTAAGATAATTGCAGAGATCTTGAAAACACAAGCAGTTAGAGTAAACAGGTAAACAAGCACAAAGTTAAGACGGATTATGTAAACACTTTTTCTTTTACAAATTTGAAGCGAGTGCACTGGAAATGCTGGTAATGATCCCTTACAGTTCAACAATAGGCTTACGGAAACAAACAATGAGGTTAAGTTTTGCTTTTGTTTAAAACCTGAGATCATCTGACTTCTTTTTAGTAATGTTGCCATGTTGAAAGATCCCTGCAATTAACTTGATTAGTACAGTTATAACAGACAGAAAACTACCAAAGCTACAAAAACAGGGAAACAGCTAGAATAGCTCTTAAAAGTTACATCTACTATAAAAAGACAGAGAGACATAGTTAAAAGGGAATTCCAGTATTTAAAAATCTGGGTACTATTTTTTAAATGTTTCAGTGTGTAAATGACTAGTATTTAGAAATGTTTTGGAACTGATTGAGTATCCCCACTTTATCCTAAGTGTCTAACATGACAAAAGTGTCCTTATAAGAGTAGACTCTTTTAATTTATTTAGAAATAGCGAAAAATGCTGCTCTCACCGAATCAACTGGACTCTAATGAAAAAAACTCAGCGATTTTATCATTGTAAAACACTTCATTTAAGTGTGACAGACACAAAACCAAACTAAACAAAACCAGCTCTGCTTACCTCTCCATTATTTCAACATCATCTGGTTTGGTTGAAAGCACCCCTTATTTTTTCCACAGATATGCCAAATATTCTGTAAATTAGAGTTGATATCTACCAAACCAGAGTTTGTGGTTCGTAGAACGATGAGCCAACACGCTTTTTGGTTAGTTTTGTTTTGTTTCTGTTGAACTGAAGCAAATGGAGTGTGATGGGTTTAACGGGTGCAACTTCGTGGCTGTTTCTGGTTAAACAAAAAGAATCTTACTCTTACTGAACAAAAAGGGTCTTTATCTGAAGGAATCCTTACCATGATGTTGTCAGGCACCTTAAAAAACATCATCAGCCCGTAAGTGGCAAAAACAAGCAATGAAGTGGTTATTTTATGTTAGAGAGCAGACTGGTCTTAGTACACATCTGTCGTAAGTGCTGCAAATTAAAATCCAACAGCACGGATCACAAAAAGTGTGAATGCAGACTTAAACAAGAGTTACAATAGAGTATTTAATATCTACATCATTTGAATAAGAGTAAAGGCAGAAAAATATTTAGAAGAGGAGGATTTTTTTCAGATACATAATGTTTTCTGCTCATTAGTATTAAATTAGTTAGTATTAAACTCATAAGAAATGAAAAAATCAAGCAGTTACCTTTGAAGACAAACTCAGTCCCACCCATGACGTGGGTTGAATGGAGGCCTCGGCTGTAGCGTCCTCGGGCGTAGATAGTGAAGGTGGGGTGTTTACAGACGGGGTCAGAGTAGTGGTAGTAGTGGCCCTCCCAGGTGTGGTTGTTGTCATGGAAGATGAAGTGCCGGGTGAGGAAGAGGACCTCAGGCCGAACTTCGCAGCGCTGGCTCACCCACTGACCGTAGAGCCCGACGGTGAGGTCGGCCCGCGGCGGCAGGATGGGAGGGTGGAACTCATCTGAACGGTAGATGATGCGACAGGCGATGCAGCCGTGGTCATGATTCTGGAAAAAAAGAAAAGGACGGTGTGATGATGAAATATGGCCAACTGAAAAGAGTACCTTGTTCTGATTTAAAGTGACCTAGTTTCTTCTCAAAATGTAATGACATTGTTAAAGTACCAGAAAAAATTATAAAAACTTTGTGTAATATTAAAAACTGCTAACATATGCCATATGCTTTACATGCATTTTTCAAAAACTGTTAGAGCAATAAAATTATATATATATATATATATATATACACACACATATACACACACATTAAATCAACTTTGTGTAAGTTTTGATATGTTTGGCGCCCCCTAATGGCAGACAGCAATAGGCATCTTTTACTTGACATAAAAACAGTCTGGTGAATGTGCTCGAAGCAATGCAAACAGTACAGATCTTCACAGTAATTGCATTATTTTTAAACAAACAGGATGCATAACATCAAAAATAATTATAAAAGTATGCACACAGAACGACTTCAAAGCAAATGACTGAAAAATTTTATCCGCGGTTCTAATTTTGGCTTAATATTTTGCATTATTAGGCAAACTAGCTTTTACACATCTAGCAGATGAAGCAACATTAGCATTAACCTGGAGTCCTGTATCTAAAGACCTGATGAATTTGAGTTCAATATTCCTTCTTTTAGCTCCATTTTGTTCTCCACCAACCTCTGAGGCAAACATCTGTCTTTTTAGCCACTGAACGCTCCACTTTTTGACCAGCTCGTCCGATTAATTTTCCACATTAACAGGTACATTAAAACTCTTAAATTATGCACAAAACTAGAAAATGAACAAGGGGACAAGATTATTTAAGGTAAAAAAAATAAACTTGTCAGTGGCCCCTGGTGGACAAATTAAGTCATGAAAACACTTTATTTAGAGCAATTTCCCTTTGCATTGTCTAATATAGACACTAAGATATATCTGCAGTAAGCCAAAACCAGCTAACAATAATAGATCAAACCTGATACAAGCTAATTTTTCAGGTGAGGCAACAAAATCACAGCTTTAATGACAAAGCTCATAGCTCATATGACAAAATCATTTAGCTGTTGAGGCCATAAATTGTTCACAACTCTAAAGTTCCCACTTAGCATAACTTTATTTAATCCAGCCACAGGAAATCTGTCAGCGAAAGCTTTCTCAATCCATCATGTGTATATTGTGTCATGAAATCCTCATAAAGGACCTCTGGCGTCTGTTCAGAGAGGCAGAGGAAAAACTATTTCCTTCAGTCTGAACCTCTCGAGTGTTGGAAGCAGGACAAGGTTCCAGCATTTTCTCAGGGTGATCACATCATTTCACCGTAAAAGACAGATGTCTGGTCGAACTAAAGCCGTGACAACAGGAAGTCACACAGCGAACAGCGAGCCGAATTTTCACGCTACTTACAAAACAACACTGGGATCACTTTTATTCACCCTCATAGACAAAAAAATTTTTTTTTTAAAGTCTATAAAGGGACATTAATCATATGCAAGTCAGATCATGCCTGCTTGAGCGAAGCATCGGAGCAGCATGTGATCATGGCATCCACAGTCAGGACAGCTGTGGCTATCCGGACGGAGAAAAGACCCGATACTTTCGTACAAAATCTCCTCCGTAGAACAAACTCCAGGGAGGCGGTGGAGTTGTTATTTGAGGGTGGTCAAAATTTAAGACCAAACCTCCCCAACCCAATCACTCTTTTTCCAGACAACACTACGTCTGCGTGGGATTTATGGGGGGTTTTTAAAGAAAAGAAAGAAGTATTCCTACATGCTACAGATGAGATAATCCCAGTGCAGCGCCATAACTGCCTCAGAGTGTGAGGTCAACGGGATGACTGCAAGCAAAGCCTCCTGTGAATCCAACTCTGTGTGTGTGTGTCAGTGTGTGTGTGAGAGCCTGGTGTATTTTTATTAGCGTGTTTCTCAACACTTGTGCATCTGTGTTTGTGTGTATGAGTAAGAAATATAGCAGGGGAAAAAAAATAAATACACTGGGTAGAGAGAAAAATTTGTGCGCATATTTTAACGTATATGCTGTTAGGTATATAAAGACACATGTATAAGAGGTTGGGAGAGTTTATGTTGCAGGTGTGGAAAACGTGTTCCAGATCTGCGAGAATGAGGCGCCTGTAAAACACAGAACGTCTGTCTGAGCTGAAATAAAACGAAACTGACTGGATCCGAACATTACGAACATATCTTCTGTTTATTTTTTCTAACTTCTTTTATTTTTAAATAGCACCTTTTCTCATCTAATTCAATCTGTGGTTGGTTTGGTTTTAAAAGTAAGTAAATGAATATAGTTCAAACAAGCTCAAAGTGTAACAAAAATATAAATTCTATGTAAAACTGTGATTTAATCCTTATCCTTATTTCAAATCATTTTTTGTCCTTTACAGATACCTGATACTGATAGTCACTGTTGGATTTTCATCTTAGCTAAAAAAAAATCTCTGTGCCAAATCATCACATTTGAACTGATATTAAATTCTAGTGTCTTCATTATTAAAAAATATTAGCTGTAAATAAGGATATGGAGTAGAATAAATACTTTATAATTAAAAAAAAAACTTGTTTTCCACAAGCAATAAAGGCAGGGTAGCCTGTAAATGGTAAATTTTGGTAAATTGACCTCATTTATATAGTGATTTTCTACTCTTTTGACTACTCACAGCACTTCACTTCAATCCATCCATTTACACACACCTATACATTTTTAAACTGTTCCAAACCTTCTTCCTATACACACATTTTCACACACCACTGAAAAAGCCATCAGGAGCAATTTGGGCTTGATTTGATTTGATTTGACTTGATTTTGTCCCAGGACACTTTGACATGAGACCCAGGTTGGAGATAAAACCTCCAAATTTTTAATAAGTGCGACCTGCTCTGCCTCCTGAGCCACAGCCGTCATGTATATAGCCTGAGAGACAAAACCCAGGGCAAAAAGGGGCTGACATTCATAGCTGTTGCTCATTAAGCTCATTTCTCCAGGGACAGTGTAATAACTGAACATAAAGACAATGTTAGAGGAGATTTTAGTAAGAAAACCAACCTGAAACAATAAGAAAAGTAAGTTCTGTGTATAAAAAAGTGAACATGTTAGTTTGTAATCAAGAAATAATCACCATGGCTGAACGTCAAAGCCAATTCAGAGATGCCTAAGGCTAGTTAACGCAACTCGATGTTCGTACAATTATTAGCATGTTGCAAATAAAAGTTTTACTGGTGTTGTGACACCACACTTATTTCAAACAGTTAAAATAATGATTAAACCTTCCTATGGCCTCTACTGAACAGCGCTTTAAATACTTCTATCTCTCTTTATTTTAAAGAGAGACCTGGAGAAGAAATATGTAAAACAAAATATGACAGAAGGGAAAGATTGTGGCCTGAATATAATCCAAAGGAGTGAAATATATAAGAATCCCCCCCCCCCTGTACATTTTTTTAAATCGGGGAAATGAACTTTAGAGACCAAAACTGTTTTTGTACAAGGCTGTAAACATGTTTATTTCTGCTGTAACGTTGGTAATTTTAACATGGCAAGTAACTCAATCTGGAGCCAGACCTAGTGGCCACTTTAGGAACTGTAGTTTTTGGGATTTAAATTGTTGGCTTCATCCGTCAGCACTGAAGGTTGCTGCTTGGTTCATATATGTGAATGACATCAATCTTTTCATCTAACTTTTAGCAGTAAAGCCAACGTTTCCCAAACTGTTTCTTTGAGGTTTGAATGGAGTGTGTTTGGGTGTGTGTTTGTCTTGGTTAACAGGTCTCTCAGGCTTACGATCTTGGCTGTAGTGGCTGCCATTTACTTGCCCAGCCTCCTCTAAAAACTCATTGTCCAAATTTGGGATTTTGGGCCAACAAGGGCCAAGATGCTTTTAAGTGCTTAACTGAACTCCAGGGTGCGTTCAGGTGTGTTTATCCAAAACACTGCCATGGTCCAAAAGTCTATCAAGGTTGCATTCAGACTGTCTGAGTTCTGTGTGGAAAAATGATCTTCAAGGTAATCAAAATAGTTTCAGATTATTTTTCTGTAAATCGACCAAATGTTTCCGCTCTAAAAAGGATAAGCTGAAGTTGAAACTGAACAGCCTTCACATCCAATAAAAGAAAGTGATGCTGAGAAAAACCTTTTCAATCTGAATGAGTGGAACCTTGGACGAGCTCTTCTCAGGGAATTATTTAAACAAACCGACAATAAAAATCTGAAGGTTCACACACGAACTTTTACATTAAAAAGAAATTGTCTCTTGTTATGGCACAAAATATCTAATGTTTACAGTAACTGTTGCTGGATGCAGAGCATTTATACCCGAAATAGAGCTGAAGAAAAAAGGAGAAAATAAGGAAGCACATCACTGCCCTTGCTTCACATAAATTACTCTTATTAATTTAATTTTACTGCTACACTTGGCAGAATTTTTGTCCTTACTCACAGACAAATGAAGTAAAATCTAAATGCCAGCAGATCAAGAAGATCAAGAAGATTTAAATTCAATTCCACTTTGTTTGGCAGCCATCTTTCATTTGGGCATTTTGAAGGGTTACCACCCTCGTTAAGAGTAAAATGAAGTCCAGGGGCAAATATTTAATGAGCAGCAGAAACTACGTCAGCCGTAACTGGGTGATATGAGCGACACTACAGTGACCCCATGTTTTCATATCGTCATCCCTCGAGCTCGACCAGCATCTCTTATGTGAGGGAAACTCTCAGGAATTCATGATAACAGTCTTTTTAAAGATCGACTGGCTCTGTAACTGAAGTTTACATGTTTTCCGAGGCCTCACAAAATTATCAAAGGACAACATAAGACAGATTAAACTCAGGGAAAGCAAAACACAACATCACTAATGTCTGTTTGAGAGATATGTGTAAAACCACGATAACCACCACGACACTTTACCGACAATAAAAACAACATAAAAACACAGATTTCTTAACAAGGACGATAATCAAGTCGTTACTCTGCCTCAGTGATGCAGCAGCGAACCAGGCGACAGTAAACAGAAGAAAGCTAACTTTAAAACTCGGTCTGCTGCTTTGCTCTCGCATCACTGCTGAGATCCACCCAGTAACCACAAATGAACATGCTGGCACCAGCAAATGTTCTGGACTGGGACCAGCTCCGGCTACACCGCTTAAGATTAATGGATTGGATAGTCACCATGGCAGTAAAAATCCCCAAAAAGAAACCATTACAACCTCAAGAGATGGTCGGATTTAGAGCTTTCTGTATAGGAAGGAGTGAGGTATTTTCTATCACTGTTTTACCAAAAACCTAATTTACTGTATACGTGCACAGAAGATGGCCAATAGGACCCGAAATTAACCGAAGCTATAAAATTTGTCAAAATTTATGATGTTAAAAAATGCCTTTAATGCAAGCATGTGTCATTATAGAAGCATATTACAGAACTTAAAAGATTTAGTTCACCAAAATGATAAAATAATATATTTGCACACTTATCTCTGCAGGGATCCAGCTAAGCAGATAGTTTCATGTCTATGTGCTGAGCTTTTGAGATTTTTTGCCTCCTGAGGTTATCAAGATTACACACTAAGGCTGAACAACTGTGATAGGATTTGTGATATTAGAGGGAATGATCATTTTTGTTTCATCATTGTCATTGCACATGTGAATTATTATTATTTTTTAAATTTTATGCATCTTTTTCCTCCATTTTGGTCTTTAGCACCAAATATCTGGCTCTTTAGCTGCTGAATGCTCAACTTCATTCTATAGCTAGTCGTTAACTTTGACCGTCTGCTATTTGGTAGGAGGCACTAAGCGCACAGCAGGTTGATGCAAACCCATGAAACAGCTGCCTGCTGCAGCTGGAAGGAAGCTGATGAGAGCGGTGAGAGTGAAATGAAACGTTAAAGCTGCTGCCTGTAAAACTGAAACAATGAGCTGAAAACAAATGAAATGCTCCAAAATTAAGTGACAACTCTGGGTTTGTCATTACAAAAGCACATTTACACATTAAATTGTTATTTTCCCCATTTTATTTCGTGATATTTATCAGTGCAACTTTGACAAATATTTTAACAGCATGCTGTCTTTAGAGACAATGTCCCAGTTAGTCTGCACACTCCAAAAAAGACACTGTTAAAGAGTTTATACTGGAAAGACCCTTCTGTACAGAGAGAGAGGGGGAAAAAAAAGCAATAGTCTTTATGAGTAACAAGGGACACTGTTTTTGGAAAGAGATGATTTTTAGTTACGTAAATAATGTTTCAAAGTTGGAAGCACCAAAATCAGAATTCTATTCCCCTCTGTTTTATTGGGGTGGCAGCAGAAAATAGATCTTTGAAAACTTTGGCAAGTAGAAACAAAACAATCTGTGAAGCCAGACCCTTTATACAGAAAAGCTTTAATCATGTTTGACTATTACCGAGACTCTGGAAGTGAATCACCTCCTGCCCAAACACCCCACCGTCCCCCTCTTTTATTCAGAAAAGACTGGAGAGAAGAAAAAAAAAGGAAAAGAGGACATGCAACACTTTGATTTGAGCCTCAGGCATGCATGAAATCAGAGCTGGTATGTACTCGCCGGAATAATTCATATGGCCGCATGATTCCAGATTCTAGGAATACCACATGTTGATCGCTCCCAGAGATAGGCCCGGTTTCACGTTGCTCCTCTGTGGCCCAGAAAGGCTTAAGGAGAGCAGCTCTGGTCATTACAGCACCACGGGGGAGCTTGTGTGATCACAGCCTCACACTCCACACACTGTTTACATTCTGATCAGCAACACCAAGCCCCATCATCCCCCGTACAAATGGATGTTTATTTAGACAGCGGACCCTAACAGAGTTTCATTGTAATCTCTGTAGAGGGTGACAGTGAAAACATCACTCTAGGGTTTCACCCAGCAGGGGAACTGCTGTTCAGCAGTGTAAATAGAGAAATTAAATCCCTGTAAGCGATGTGGAGGAAAGAAAAGGTTCTTTCTTAACATGAGATTTGAGAGATGATATCAGCGTGTAGTTTCTGGTTTCTACCAGTGCGAATGTTTAGCATATAAAAAAGGTCATGATTGTTGATGTTCACACTGATTCCAAATCAGATTTAGATTAAACTGTATTTCTCTTGGATGGCTGTTTGCTGCTAACGACAGATGGCAGATTGTATCACAAGTAGTCCAAAAATTGAATTTACTTCACTTCAGCTTAACATTCACTTCAGTAACAAACTTCACTTTTTACTGCACAGTTAAACCCTCTGAAACTTTATCAACAAAATGTTATGTCCTACTTTTAAATGCATTTTTTCCCAAGTGTCCTCACAGCCTTTTCGTATGTGATGCTTAACATAAACTCTCATACAAGGACGCAGTTGTCAGGGTCAGTCCATGCTGTTTTTGGTGTGTGGTCCTTCTGATGTGGAGGGTCAGTGATGTGGGAGTTGAGTTCAGCAGAGGTTTTATACCGAGCTGAGCGATCAGGACAGAAAACAAAGTTCTTCCTCTGGTTTCATCACACATTCCAACGAGCATTAAAACTAAGTTTTTGCCTATGAGAAGACTTCTGATCCTGTTCGCTGCGCTAACTGATCGTGTTTTTAAGTCTTTCTGCAACCTTCCCCAGGTGAACAGTGACAAAAGTACAGTAGTAGTACAGTGGAAAAACTTTTAGGCCATGTCCCAGCATACACAGATCTTTCTTAAAACTGAATTTTTTAAATTTTAATTGTGAAAAAAAAAACCTGTCCTCACAAGCCCAAGCACTGTCATGAGCATTTAAAACCAGCTGACAGCAATATAATCCTAATCCTAAAGCCATATTGATCATTTAGAGGCCTGAGGAAAATAAGCTATTGCCAGTAGGCTGACTGCAACCAGAGTTCTGACGCTTCTCGTCCAAAATCTGAAGCATTTATGAGCCATTGTGAGCAATCTACCTTCAGAAGATGAAAATTCTGCTTTACTCATCCACATGACAACACTGCAAACAGGGTTTCTTAACATCTTCACCTTGTCTTGAGTTTTCCAACAGATCTGATTGAAGTGACTTAAGACTGCATTTGTATAGGAATGAAATGCACAAAAATGCGAGAGGGAAAATCAGTAAGATTCACTGTCTCAGAACTATGAATGTTAGTGCAAAATAGTCTTATTGAGCCAATCATTAGAGACTTACCTTGGCGTTTTGCAGGGCCATCTGGTAGCTGGACGGCTTGTAGTAAAGCCTCTGGGACGGCTCGGTGTGGATGTCTCCCAGGAACAGCTCCTCCACCAGGTGATCCAGGTTGTGATGCAGGTACTGCTTCTCCACCCTCAGCAGCTGCAGCTCATGCATGGCAAAGTTTAGCTCCCTGGTGCAGTCGAACCCGCCGTCCTCCCTCCACAGCTCGTGGATCACGTTGGGCTCCCAGGGGCCCTTCACGGCCCCTCTGCAACTGCGGTTGAACCTCTGGCTGAGCTCTTTGGCTACAGCAGCTGTGTGACAAACCATCTGTATGCGATGGAGGTGGTACTCCGCCTCCGTGCCACCGCGAATGATCCAGGAGGCCTGGCGTAAGCGCAGACGACCCCGGATCACCAGGGTGTAGGTGGGTTTGGTGCAGTGGTTGTCCTCGTAGTAGAACTGGTGAGCCTGGAAGGTGTTGTTGGAGAAGAAACTGTAGGAGCGCGTCAGGAACTCAGGGCCTGGTCTCACCTCACAGCTGCAACAGAAAACAGGAAGTGTCAGATAAACTACCTGCAGAAAATGATTTAAATAAATACCAACAAGTTCAGAGTTGGCTCAAAGCTGAGTCTTCTAATGTGCAGCAAGCTTTTTCCTTGTTTTTTGCTGATTTTTGCATTGCTTGTGTTTACACAGTCTGTTTCAGCCAGGCCAACAATATTACTGAAAACAAGGTTTCTTTTTAGAAATTTTAATGTGGCATGAAATTCTGAATTAAATCATGGTGCAGAAAACATCTAGTGCATGAGGGGAGCTTTGTCCGAATGTTAAGCCTACCTTGAGCTTCTGATCTACAGGGTCTGTCTGGTGGTTTCCATGTTTTACTCCATTGTAGAGTTTACATTGCCATAGATCAAAGTATACATTTAGCGTCTACAAATATAAATGTGTTTGTACGTTTCCAATGGCCTTTGATTTCAGTTTATTGCAGTCAGTGAGAACAATTTGTAGGGATTAGAAATCTTGCCTTTGAGGACGTTTTATGCACCTTTTGGTCACAGTAAAGGTCACAGCAGTGCTGTTACAAACAGCTTAGCACATGCAGAAGCTCCAAAATCACATAACTTATATAACTGAGCTAATCCAGCTCACATAGCATATTTTCATGCTGCTGCAGTGAACATGTAAGGATAGCTGCACTGGATTTTCCAAGTCAAAACTTCCCACCTTCATATAGAAAAACATGGGTAAGGGTTAGTTGTTTACCTGGTGGACACCCAGTGACCCTCCACGTTTGGAGGCATCTGCACAGTGATTCGGGCTCCATTGTGAAGGTATTTCAACATGTGATGGCACTGGGAGTCTTTGACCAACCGGCCGAATGTTTTCTCCAGGGAGAGATGGTTGGACCGGCTGTCTGAGTAGTAAAGAGAAGAACTTTCAGCCCAGCCTGTGGGAACAAGAAGGACATCAAACATTTAGCTCTTCTTTCAAGTACGATTTTATGAGGAAAAAAGAAATATTTTTTAAAAAATCAAAGACTTCTATCTTATAAGTGAACATTTTAGTAATGATTTTGTATTATTAAGTTATTAAGATTAAGTGGTGTTATTATACTGCATCCTGAATGGATACATGATAAACTAAAACACTGAAAGAGAAGGAAAAAGTCTATGACACCGATGGTGGACTGCAAGGCTTCAAATAAGGACGAGGCAGCAAAGAAACTAATAAATCTAAAACATAAAAGCTTCAAATGCATCTTCAACCTGCAAACACACAAGATTTCAACAAACAACACAGTCGGTAGGCACCCAAGTTTAGTGTCACCAATTCAGCCACTAACCAAAATGTGTAAAAGGGTAACAACCCCCTTCTGTTTCTGAGTCATGGTGCTGAATAAGGGTTTATGATGTTACTGTGAAGTTGACCTTTGACTTTTTGCACATAAACTGTCATCACTTTATCTTGTATCCCATCAGAATTTGACTGACATTTTATCATAATTAACAAAAAAAATTCTTGAGTTACGACCAAAAATATGTTTCACAAAGTCTCAGTGAACTCGACCTTCGACCACCAAATTGTAATCAGTTCATCCTTAAGTCCAAATGGATGTTAGAGCCAAATTTGAAGTAAAATTCCTTCATGGCGTTCCTGGGATATCATGTTCAGGAGGATGGGATTCACAGACAGACAACATGAAGACACACTGCCTCCATTATCACAGCTGTTGCCAGTGTACAGGCATTAAATTGCAGCACACAAATTGGTGTGCCATTCAATGATGTTTGAACCGCATACATTTGTCCCACTGAGGTTGGAATTTTGGAAAAACCACCAAAGAACGAGTTTAGTTTGGCAGAGCTTGTTTCTTTTAGTTCTTTACATCCTAACAAATGAAGCACAACTGCTTTTAAGGGCAGCTAATAAGACAGTTAATTATTCTCAGATCAAACAGGGAAAAGAAAAAATGAAGTTGTCTTGTTAGTTTAAAGTTGGCCCTCATGCTTTCACTCTGCTTATTCAATCAGTCAGGCCTCTTTGAAGTCCTCAGACGGTTTCATTTAGTCGTTTTAACTCACGTCATCGACCGGGGATTACAGAGCTTATCAGTGACCAGCAAGACTTGGTTTAAGTCGAGTCTTTCAGGGTTAATATTAGCTGGACATGTGATGAAAAAGGCAAAGCTTAGATGTCCAAGTGGAAGAACTGATTGGTTCTTCTGTCATCAGAAACACTAAAACAAATTCTGAAATCAAGCTGCAAACAAAGTTTAAAAAGGAACAAGAGCTGAACTGACATTTTTAAACTCTCAACTCTCACCCTGCCCGCGTTCCCTTGATGCACCACATGAAATAACAATACTTTCAACAATGGGCTTAAGGGGATAAAATATCGGAAATGAAAGCATTTTCAAAGCCTGCAGCCAAAGAAAACCCTTCAAGCTCACATTCCAGCAGGGATTTATTCCATATAATACTCTAAATATCATCAAAATCTACCTTGAAATATGAGGACTTTGCCTTAAGTTGCTTCTATTGGACCCGACTTGCCTGGCAATATCATTTAACGCCTTGGAATGCTGCTGTGGTCGCCTCTGTGCTTTTAATTTGAGACTAATAACAGAGGGAGGAACAAAAAAATGTCTGATTAAAAGAAGCCAAAAGCTCCATGAAGAACAGATCTCCATCCAGTTGTTTTACACCCAGCGAGACGGAAACTACACGAGTTAGCCGAGGCTTGTGTGTAAATCACCACATCACAGAGCTGCTCATTGAAAACACTGGACACAGAGGGGAGACTTGATCCCCAGACTCAGCTGGTGGCATTTGTAACGCTGCTAAAAAAATCAAAGAAAATGCTTCACAGTTTGCTGCTTTTTATGTTTGAGTGTGTTGGACCATTTTGCACCTGTAGGCAGGCCTGGACTGAGGGAAAACAGCTTGTTTTTGAATGGTCCAAGTAGAAACTGTCCTTGGAGAGATGTGCAACACAAACACATTTAGGTTTAACCTCACTGACTTTTCACTGGCGTTGTAATTTAAGGAAAATTTTGCACAAAACTGAAAATTTAGTTACTATTTTCTCACCCTAATGCGGATGGAAATTCATGAAAAGTTTCTTAGTCCATAAAACATCTCTGCAATTTCAAAGCAAAACACAGCGTTGCAGCATGTTTAAACAAATGAAGAAGCTGACAACTTATTTTAAAAAGTAAAACAAAAAAAACATAAAACCACTTAATACAGCTGGTCTAGTGTAACTGTTTAGAAAAAAGGCTATTTAGACCCTCATTGGGCCAAAGTCTTCACTGTAGCTGCCTGGCTTTAGCGTTAGCATGTATCCTGTTTGGGTACAAAACCTTAAGAGTGAGTGTAAACACTGAAGAGGAGAAAACATTCAAACTGACTTTATATATCAGCTGTACTGAAAGAAGCTACAACAGTTAGCTAACAGATCAGAGATTAAAAATGTAACGCAAGGAGGCACTTGTTGCTAAAATTCAAGCAGAGCGCCCTCTGTTGTGTGTGATGCAAACTTCATGCAAAAGGTAAACACTGAGGTATGGGTTGGCAGGTTAGGTTGTGTGTTCACGCTGATCTATTTTCTCAAGTATTTAAGCTTGTGGTTGAGTGTGTGCATCCCTTTCTGACGAGGCGTGCTAACACTGTTAGCTTAGCAGCTACAGTTGAGGTTGCAAACATCAGATTTTCAACTCAATTTGGGATCTTGGGACTTCAGTAAACTGGGAATACATCAGACGAGCCACGTGGTGCCATAATATTTTACCACTTTTTTGGTTGTTTTTCAACCTTCTTAAACAAATCCCTGGTTTCTTCAGTGGTTTAAGAAATCGCTGTTTTGCTTTGAAGTTCCAGAAAATATTTGAGGACCAGGAAAATCTGACTTTCTAACTTTACTTTCCACGAGCATGTGAGTGAGTAGAAGATGACGGCACTTTTGTGGGTGAATTGTTTCTTTAAAAAGGGATTTGCCCGAGTTAATTTATTCTATATGATGCTGATGATTTTTGACATGCTGGGTTTTTCTCAGTCTTGATGTCCAGCAATTGATTTTTTCTTTCTTCCAGGGATAATAAAATCCTCTTACATACACATCAAATAAAAATATTAACGTGGAATCAATCCAGGGATTTTGAAATGGATTTACAGGACAACCAGAAGATGAGGGGAAGCGTGGAAGAAGGTATAAATTTGACACAGCCGAAACTCTGGAAAGCTCCCAAGAATCAGCTATGCTGGATATAAATACAACTCTACAACAGATACTCTGGAGATGCTGCGAGAAGACACAGGAAGAAGCTGATAATAAGCCGTGAATCAACTCCTGATGTTCTGCCGTAGATTTCTGGGGATTCTGGGTAATGCAGGCCCTCAATATTTTAATGAATATAAAGCCTTATCAATCTGCAAACACTCACGCTGAATAAAGCACTTTAAAAACAAGCTTTCAAATAAGTCACAGAAGTCCTTCTTTTCCCTCGTTCAAAAGGTGTTTAGTCTTAAAAAGTACTAAGATGCCTTTTATTTTGTCTTTTTTTTGCTACAGATGTGGGTGAACTAAGTGTTTCTGTATCAGTTTTTAAACTGTGCAGCAGTAACACACCTGATCCAGAGTCAGCTGCATCGGATCAAGACTTGTTTTCATTTATGGCTTTATGAAAATGTCATAATTAAACTGTAACAGGAGCTTAATTTAAAGTAATTTTAAGCACAGTTTCAAGTCTTTTTTCCCCCAGAGAGTTTTATTACATCAAACTCAGACAAGAACTCGAGATGAAAAACACGTTTACGAGGTAATAAGTGAGGAAATGATTAAAAAGGAGGTCATGTGTAGCCTGTTTGTAAAATTACTTTTTAAGAGGAGGCGTCATACCACACCTTCTTTACCCATAATTAGTGTCAAATATGTGAGTGGTGGGAGTTTCTTCAAAAAAATTAATAAAAATATAAAAAAAATAACCCTCCTCTCATTACTGCAATAATTGTCTGGGTTCAAACCCACTTTGGTCTCTCTCTCTCTCTCTCTTTGCTGCTGCTGCTTTCCCAAACTGCTCTCTATCTAAAATCAAAGCGCCCACAAAACTCCCAGAGCCCAAAACCACACAGAACATTTCCAGTTGGCCCGATCCGGCCGGTGAGGTAACAGCACTGGAGCCCCTGACAAGCAGAGAGACTTCACATCGTTTATGGGAAGAGAAAAATCCAGAAGTGCCAGAGCAGAGAGCAGACAAAGGACTGTTCTCTGTGTTATCTTAGCACAGGACCTGGAAAATATCACTTCAGAGGTACTGCTGCTTGAGTATTTTTATTTTAGGAAAACTCTCTGCTTCTACTTTACTGGATATCAGAGGGAAATATTTGTCTTTTTTGTTCTTTTTTTTTTAGGCTCATTTATCTGACAGCAGTAGGTACAAGAGAGTTTTATGTTTGCATTCAGCTCGTGAGGCTTTTAAAATAGTGTTTTTGATGCGTAACAAAAGTATACAGCCATGCTGGCGACTCAGTTTAACTAAGAGGGGGCTTTAAGC
>JAQMCX010000009.1:8514807-8532325 GCA_029814765.1 Acanthurus leucopareius | reverse complement strand
GCATATATGTATATATATATATATATATATATATATACATATATGTATAAAAGAGGGAGAGAAGAAGATGGGTGCAGGGCTGCAGGGGGGCTGCTTCCACGCTAGCTGAGTTTGCTGTAAAGTTTTCCGCATCAAAGCAGACAGAAGAGGATGTCCCGGAGGGATAACAGTCTGCAGAAAACACCAGAGATGAGCTCAGAATGTTCTCTCAATTATTGTTTGTGTGGACAAACAAAAGTGCAGCTATTAGTTAGAGGTTTTCATAGCAGGAAAACATCAAGTCATCAGCATACATGGGTGTTATATTTGGAGTCAAGCCCCGAAGAAAGGCACCAGGCTGAGAGCATAGTGGTCAAAGTTAAAAACTGTTTGTCATGTAATTCACTTTGATCCAGAGAAACCATCACAAAAAAAGACTGTTTAAAAGAAAAAGATAAAAGTGATTACCAGAGGGAAAATCAAGCAGAGTAAAAGGAGACTTGTGACTGAGTTACACAAACATGACATTATTTCTTTGTATTAATAAAACATGGCGAGACATCATATGAGCATGTTGCAAAAACAACCAAAAAACACGCAAACCTCATTGAACTGTTTGTCATTCTCGAGTCAATGAGTTTTTAACTGAATGCTACTATTTCTACACTACCATACAACAGGCAATACTTTCTTATTTTGAAAAAGCCTCAAAATCAAAACTTTGACCCTCACACAAGACAAAAACTGAACAATTTAGCAACTATCTGTCTCAGATCTGTATGTTCTTAGGTTCATTGGGGCTGCTGCAAGCTAATGCTACAAGCTAACAAGGAAGTTGCATCTAGCTTGTGACACCTTCCAGTCAGCTAGCTTATTGGCTGACAGCTCAAAATACACAGCTGTTTCATTCACATTACAGACTTTTAAATGATACCAAACAGGTTTCATATTTAGGACTCAGAAAAAGGGGGCTTCAATCCAATCGACATCAAGATCACATCCTCAAACGCCCCTCACAGTACAGGTTCTTTTGGGCTGATAATCTGTTCTGACAAACTGTAAACGCCCCCATAATTGTCGGGATTGATCCAAAATCTGCCTGACCATCCTCTAGAGTAGTGCCACCTTTAGCTAAGCATCATTCATGTGGTTACGTAAGCTTGAGTCATCCATTTTTAACTGATTTTATAATGAAATCCACCCAATACATCAATAAATCCTCAACTTTTAGAAGCACTGAGCTAAGATTCATTGGTTAGCTAACAACAGCACGGTGCATCTGTGTGTCTTTGAGGTTAGCCACCTTCAATTTTTCTTCCATTTCACCATCATACTTTGGTTTCGGCCCCGTTGGCTAGAATTTATTTACTTTGAGAAAAGTGGTATCGGTGACAGACCCTCAAATATCCGCAGCACATCTCCAGTGATTGTCAAAAAAAGTTTTTCCAGGTTGACTTCTCCATCAAGGACAACTTCGGCAGGCTGAGAATGTGCTGACACAGCGGGTTTGTTGCCGGGTCCCATGTTTGAAGGATAGTCTGTCTGACCACCAGGCCACCATCAACCGCACCAGCATCGGCGGGACGACAGAAGACAAGCTGAATCAAATCTGTCTCCCCCCCACGACTCTCCATAACTGCTCGTACTGCCACCTTTGGCCAAGCGTCTCTACATCACTATATAACAGCAAGAAGCTTTAGCGGCTAGTTACAGCAAAAAGAAAAAAAGATTCGTGGATTAGGCGAAAACTGCAGACATTGTTTAAGTTAAATCCAACATGTCTGCGGCTACAGTTCAAACACGTAATTTTCGTTGGTTGTTTGAATGCGTCAAATAGTGAAACAGGACAGAAACAGACTGTAAGGGAAGTGCTTCTCGCCACAACATTCAGGCAGAGTTTCAGATTCGGATCATGCCAAAACAATAACTAAAACTATAGGAGCGTTTATTGCTGCGGATATGTGAACATACTTGTACCGTACTGTACCGTTACACCCTACTATTTACTAAAAGTTTATTGCATCTATTACCATTGGTGGACAACATGACTTATGGACTTAACATTAGTTTTTTTTTGTTTTTTATTTCAAAGAAATGTCTGGATATTGATGGAGGATTGAACATCAATGAGAAGCAGACACTATCTCTCACCAGAAAAACATGTAAAGTCAGATTGAAGTCATGTGTCTGATTCTCACAGACTAACAGACAGAAGATTTTTCTTCTTTTTTTTTTTTTATTGAGGAAAACTGTTTCTGTTTAATATCCTGGATTGAGATTTCACGAGGAGAGTAATATCCAGATCCTGACAAAAAGCCAGCTCAGAATCACAAGAGTGAGACATTTTTCTGAAACATTTAAGCTAAAGTTGAGGGTAATTCGTGATTAAGTGTTTTATTTAACTTTCTTCCTACTGGCCTTTTTTGTGGGCTTCTACTTGAAATAGCAGCTTCCTACATTTCCCAGAATGACTTGTGACAACACCCAAAGAACATGTCTGAACTTGCTTCTTTCGGCTGTGGGTTTTCTTTGTAGGTGGAGGAAGTGATGATGGCTGCAAAGGCAAGACAGCAAGTTATTCTGGTCCCAAAACAGAGAAAAAAGCATTGCGGCTGTTACACAAGATGCAGCATGTTTTGTTGTTTGTTGTTGATGTACTACACAGCACAGACTTGTAACTTATTATGACCACAAGCCATGAAAGAACTGGTCTCTTTGCTTCTTATGCGGTAATTTTCTTTTGGAGACGAACCTTTAAGTTCATGTTAATCAAATAAAAATGAAATAAATTAAGTTTTTAGATTACGCCCTTTTGGATCCATTTTGTAAACTTTAATGTTCATGTGGTTACGTAAGCTTGAGTCATCCATTTTTAACTAATGTTATAATGAAATCCACCCAATACATCAATAAATCCTCAACTTTTAGAAGCACTGAGCTAAGATTCATTGGTTAGCTAACAACAGCACGGTGCATCTGTGTGTCTTTGAGGTTAGCCACCTTCAATTTTTCTTCCATTTCACCATCATACTTTGGTTTCGGCCCCGTTGGCTAGAATTTATTTACTTTGAGAAAAGTGGTATCGGTGACAGACCCTCAAATATCCGCAGCACATCTCCAGTGATTGTCAAAAAATGTTTTTCCAGGTTGACTTCTCCATCAAGGACAACTCCGGCAGGCTGAGAATGTGCTGACACAGCGGGTTTGTTGCCGGGTCCCGTGTTTGAAGGACAGTCTGTCTGACCACCAGGCCACCATCAACCACACCAGCATCGGCGGGACGACAGAAGACAAGCTGAATCAAATCTGTCTCCCCCACGACTCTCCATAACCGCTCGTACTGTACCATTACACAAACCTCATAATAGTTTTGATTTATGACCCTCATGTGACACTGTAGATTTTGGCAGGAAGCCGACGCGGCGCCATCTTCGGCTTCAACCACAAAAAACGTAAAGGCGTATATTAAGAACTTCCCTCGGGTTGTCGGTCACCGGGGACGTTAATGTAGCTGAGGAGACATGAAAAGCAATGAAAGCCACAGACAGTGAGATTAATATGACCTCTTCAAAATGACGCTCTCATATCTCTGTCTGCTTGGAGAGGAAGGAAGGATTATTACAAAAATAAAAGTCAGTCTTTCCACCATCTTTCTCCGCCTTCTTCATTTGCTTTCTCTCTGTTTCTCTCCTTGAGGCAAGCATGACGTGAAGAGTTTATCTTAAAATGTCAAATCACTTTTTTGTGCAGTAAACCAAATCAGGGCAATACAATGGCATGGTAACAGATGCTGGATGCTGTGTACAATGGAGCGATCCGACTGTTTTGATTGGAGGGCAATCGAGCCCAGCGAAGAATAAACAGAATTGAACTAAGAGTTGATTTTGTTTATTAAAGATGAAGACAAATACAGAGAGCAGTTGTGTGAGTGACAAGTGTTTAAGTCTGCTGCCGGGGAAATTTCAAGAGGTTTTTAAATGGGCTGCAGGATCAAAATCACTTTAATCGTCAAATGCAATAAACAAATCAGAGTTTTCTTGTTGACATTGGTGCAGGGGCGTATTGACAGCTTAGAAATTTACAATAAAACCTAACTCACTGGTACAGAGACCACATGGCAACACATGAAGTCCAACTGAAAAGACGTTGAGGAGAGGGAGAAGGGAATGATATGCAACAAATGACCCTAACCAAAACCAAACTGTGGGTGGAACGATGTAATGCGAATACCACAAGGCTATCAAGAACCAAAATTTCTCTGGATATGCTGCCACCAAAGTTATCTCCTTAATAAAAAATTGAACAATTTTTATGAAATTTAAATTGAATTTTAACCATTTTAGCCAATACATTCAAGAGGACTTTAAAAAAATTGCAAGAAAAAAAATGAAATATTGCAGCTTCAAATCTAAAAAGTAGCTTTCCTTTATATTTTTGTGAGTCTGTTAGCTTTAACTTGCAGTGGTTGTGCTAATGCAGTCCAGAGAAGCCGGGTTTTAGCCTCAAATCACCAACAATTTGTTAGCGAGTTAGTCGACTTTTATGTTCAAACTAGCCACACAACTGTCATGTTCATGGTAATGAAAGATCAAGTCAGGTTTATTTTGAGTTTCATTACAGATTGTGTTGGCTCTTAAACTTCATCAGATAAACTAATATAGCTCTATCAGAAGTGGCTCCATAAATCTTTGTGCCACCAAACCTACGAGATGCAGGTTTAAGAGTTTTAAAACGCAATATTTTTTCCAGTGAGCATCGGCCCAGACGAAAGCCGTTGACAGAAAAACTCTAAAACTATGCCTGTGGTTTGTTTTATGTGGAAAAGTGATGCCAATTTAAGGATCCTCTTCAAATTTCCAACTTGGAGATCAAAGGATCTGGGCTAATCTTTTTGACTGGGCCCTGCTGTCTCCACGACAACAAGATCACAGACAGGAAGCCCGTCCTTCCTTCATGGGCGCTTGTCATCAACAATGCAACCACTCAGCAGTGTCTGACTCTCCCATAAGTCGCTGTGTACGTTCATGCTCGCCTGTTTGCATTTTTGTGTGTGTAATTCAGCTCCATAAGGAACAAAAACACTCATTTTTTGTGTTTGTGTCTTTGTGCATGTTTGAAGATTTTTTTTTTTCTGAGCGTTAAACTCTCCGCTACCTCTTTTTTATCCTCAGGTGTGTATGTGTGTGTGTGTGTGTGATGTGTGATGTGTGTGAGTTGAATTCTGGTTCAGTGATGCAGAAAACATCCTTAAATGCTGTGTTCTTAGGTCACAATGGGGCCCCCTGTGTTTCCCAAACACATAATTAGAAACTAAGACTGAGGTTTTTTTTTTTTGACTCATCAGAGGGATGAAACACTACAACGTTATGTTCACATCGTCCTGAAAACAAGCTTTTTCTATGATGGGATTCTTGCATAAAACTTTCTACCAACTATTTTCAATAGATTCTCTTTGTGAGTTTATTTAAATCGTAAAAAACAAAAATCCAAAGGGTTGAATCTGCTTCAAACAAAGTAATTCATGCAAAGTGTGGTCTGACTTCATTTAACAGCAAAAGCATTTAAACCGTTCTGAATGGTAACACTTAAAGGCCAAAAACTTACTTTCATCGGAAGCCAAACTTCAGATAAACCTCATTCAAGATCCTATTTATGTGTAAAAACACAAATTTCAATAAGTCGAATGCCATATGTCTTGCCCATACACACACACACACACATATATATATATATATATATATATAAGGACAATATTCTTTTAAAGAAATATATCAATTTTTTTCTTTATTCTCTTGTTGTATTAACATCATGGCTCTACAAAAGAGGTTAGTCTATGGGTGAATCAAGCAGTCACAGTTAGCTCAAACATGTTAGCAAAAATACAATATCAGTAGTAATAAGGGTGTTAGCTAATTTTATGAATATTGACAAAGTTATTAAGACAGAAAGTATGAGTCCTGGTGCTCTTGTAAATTTTTTATGAGAGCTGTTTCTCTTTTTTTGAAAACAAATAAATTGTTGTCTAACTTTGTCTTAAATTACAAATGTTTCACCTTGTAATAAAAACTGCTGTAAAATTACCAGGAAAAAGATAACGGATGCCCCTTTCTGTTGAATTTTGATGGGGAAACCCAAGTAACATGTTACTTGTTTTTTAAGAAGAAAGAAGACAGAGGAATGAAAAGTTCAGTGAAAGATTGTTTTAGCTTTGATGTGACGTCAAGATTTTGACTCGTTATAGTTCAGAGCGAAAAAATGTGGATTATGGCACACACTTTCAGACAAATTCTCCTCAAAAACATTTACAGAAGATGAGTTGAATGCAAAGAGAGTGATGAAAGTAGATGTGTGAACAGTAAAAAAGAGAAATTTAAGGTTAAACTCTGCCTCACTTTCACAGAAACAGCTAATTGCTGCAAAGTTTCAGTGGACTGTAGAAGAAGATCCTCTTATTTGGAAAAGATTGGAGAGGAGAGTTATAGACCCTCATAAATGATCGGACAAGCAGTTAATTTGAGGCATGCTAACACCATAAAGAAGAGACTAATTTCTTCTTAAAACAATAAAACAGATGCCATTTGCTAAGAGAGTTATTAGCAGCTGTAATCAATCATCTTATCTGTGCAAGTTTTAAAGAGATGTTCGACAGATTCATAGTTCCTGTGCAATAGGCAGAGCTAATGTATGAGTTAGTTTAACCGTATGAAGATCTTTGTCCTGGTTTTCTGTGCGTAGGTATTTTGTTTTTTACAGTATTTTGTCTCAGCAGTGTCACTGCTATCTTAGGTCAGCATGTAAACACTGTCCAGAGAAACATAAATTGTGACTTTGTTGTAGGGAGACTGTTACTTTGGAAGATAACAACTCAATATATCAAACACAAACAGACCAAAACCAAACATCTACTCCAACTCTTGAAGCTCACAGTTACCAGTGAACCTGTGAGCTCAATGTGCAGATGATCACCTAACTCTCCTCCTCGCCTGATAAGAACCATGAGTGTGTATGTGTGTGTCACAGACTTTTTGTCATTTTCAGATTGTTTCAAGCTGAATGTGAACAATATGATTTGGATGCCTGCGAGCCTCTGCAGACTCGGGGAATCTGTGTCCCATTAGGAATCTGTTATAATCTTTTGACTGAAAGATGGAATGAGGCTGTGAAAGCTGGAGGGATCAGCTGCAGTACATTAGGATTTAAATCCTGAAAGATCTTGCTATACTGGGTTCAAGAAATAGATTACATGGTGTCCAACTAACTGGATTTTTTTTTCTTCTCCACTCCATCTTGTTTGCATAACATCAACGGCTGGCTAAATTGAAAGGATAATCCCTATTCTTTAATGCATTACTGGGGTTTGTGGTGTTTTGTGCACATTGAACACTGAATAAGAAGCAGAAGCAGCGGGTGTTTGTAGTCGACACAAAATATGAGCTCCATTTGAGAGCTGGATTCACATTTTAGTCATTATGGCTTTTTGTTAAAGAAGTACAAGGTGGTTCTGATTTGCCTTGGAGTATATAAACATTTAATGGAACCACTTTAAGTCATACTTTGTAAAAGGTTTATAAAAGGTTTATAAGTTAACAGTGATGGTTTTAAGATTTTAGAGGAGATTTTCACCAAAAGTTGGTTGCCAGGTTATAATCCCTTTGGCTGGTATGTGGCCAACCCTTTTAGCCTAATTAGCGCTTTTTTTTAAAGCTAGCACTTTAATTATTCTTGTCGGTATATTTGAAATCAAGTCACTTATTACTAGAACCTAACAGCTTATGGAAAGTGATGGTATGTGATGATTGAGCTAGCCAAAATGTTACAAAAGCAGGTTACATTATAAAGGAAATCTTATAAGTAAATAAAGCCTTGTAATTACCGCGGAGGACGAGATTAGCATGAGACCGTTAGCATCTCAAAACAACCTGTATTACAGTGTTGCATGTCTCTCATTCACAACTGAAGCCTTTTTGATGTATTAAAGTTTGTGTTTACTGTTTTGGTGCAACTCTGAGCTGCACATTTGTAATATTATCTCATATTCTCTTTGTGGATCAACTTATTATTTGAGTTTTTCGCGCCATCACTTACTTTTGTGCAATCATTGTTGTCACATTAGGTGTTTTTTCTGTGAGCTAAAACGGGCTTGGTGATTCCCTCGCTGTCTTCATCATGAGTTAAATATTAAATAGAGTCTAAACGATCAAGTGTCTCTGAGCCAAGAACTTGGGTTTATTAATGGTCAGGCCCGAGTGTTGTATGACTCTTTTAGCCTTCAGAAACCTGCAGAGGATTTGTCACAGAGCCTGAAACCGTCTCATTCCTCCCCTCCTCCTCTCCAACCCGCACTGTTTCAAACACTTCATTACTGACGACTTGCAAGGCAAAAGATTTTCAAACATTTCACTGACTCCATCTCTTGGCAGGGTCGTTTTGTCTGGTCCCTCCAGCAGATGGAAGGAGTGACCGAGGAAAATGTCAGACGATATCTAAACTATCTTGAACGCTTGCCTCATAATTTGTCAGAGTGCCTGTGATCTCGAGTTCATAAAAGGAACCAACTGTGCAGCTGCAGATTTCAGTAAACAGTTATTCTCTTTTATACTAATTTTTGGGAGAAATGTATGTGTAATCTAGTTTAACATAACTAAGCTTGTTCACATGAAAGATATTTCTGCTCTGTTAACCCCTGTTTGTTATTACTGTGAAGCTGTAATACTCAACTCTGGGGTTTAGGGCCAAATTTGAATGAAAGTAAATTGATTCACATTAGGTTTTCTTTTTGTTGTGTTTCTTCAAACAAATTAGTAAATGCTCAGTAATGTCCCTTGGCTGTGAGTTGACATTTTGCATATTTGCCCACCAGGGATCTGTTTCTATCGCACCAAAGTTCAGGTCATCCACAGTGAATGTTGTCCATCAGAGGCCTCAGAACATCACAGAAACACTCGACAATAACAGAGTCCATGATTGTGAAAAAAAACCACCAGCAAGCCCTTGGTGCTGTCCCATCCTGATGCACCTTTTTTGATTTTAGAGACTGTGGGCTCTTCACTTTGGAAAACAGTTGCTTGGTCTCTGAGTTATAGCTTTAGACTCAACTCTGAACATGAAATTTGGCTTTCAAGGGCCTGTTAAGTGTGTTCCTTACATCCTCTACATGCATATTATTGCGCAGCAACGGGATCAATCTCTGATGCTTTGATTGCACCTTGTAAAGAGCGACAGAGTCCCGCAGTGATGGAGGTAAGTAAAAACCAAAAATCAAATGAAAAAAGTCCACAGTGTTTTGTAAACCTGCCCTGGTACCTAAGGTGCCTGATCCTGACTAAACTGTGAACTTTTTAAATACCACGACTGTTTCACGTTAACTACGTGTCAGAGAGGCTTTCTGGCTGGAAACCTTTGTGTGCTGCACACAGACGCACAAGGTGGAGTGCGTTAAAAAGTGACGCCCAATGGAAAAATGACTTTTGGCTGATTTAGATGGATGCGGTCATGTTTTCATCAGATTTTATGGAGAACTTGTGTTATTATTTTCATGTGGCGTTCCATCATCATCATCATCTCTCACTCTCTTGCCCTTTAATTTACAAAGTCTGCAGCACCATTCAGATAAAAACATAATCATTTTCATTTGTATTGTTTTTTCCATCTTTTTGTGTGCAGTTTTTTGCATAGTGCAAGAAAAAGACGACACATTCTGTGACACACATGCTAGAATATTAAGCCAAGTAGTCTATCATCGATAAACATTTGGTTTTTATTTTATAAATGCATATCAGATTCAATTAAAGGACAAATAAGTCCCCAACATTTGTGAGCAGTGACTGTTTCATGAAGCCAGGCTCGTTTTTTTTACGTGCATGCTTTGCTAATTAAGAACACAATTCAATATTGGGACCAAAGAGTGTCCATAAATCTGTTTATCAGACATTTCCATCATATTTATTAACACAGCTGTGTTCGTTAAACTGTCCTACACTCACGTTATTTACTAGGACAAATATAATATTTTTGTCAGACACCTGTCTTTGAGTGAGTGAAAAACTCTGAGATACAGTGCATGAGTCACAAGTATTTGGCTATAAATCGCATGAAAGTGATGCTCTTTCATTATTTACCTTATCTTAATCTATTAACAAATCAATCATCCCCTGAAGTCTCATAGATTGTTGTCTTTTTATGGCATTACAAATTAATGGATCTTGAAAACTGAGTTGTCATATGTTCAAATCAAGACAGTCTCTATTTTTTTTAATCAAAAAAAGATACTAGAAATGAGAGAGAAAGGGTATATTTACAAGCCTATGTATGTGACTTATGAGGATTTCAACATATTTTCTGGATTTTATTTAAGAAATAAAATCTATGCCGAGAGTTCACTGAACATTACCAACCCTGTAGACAATCTAATCACTGACCTTCACAGACTGAACTAAAAGCCTCTCTGTTTTGCACAGCCTGCAGTCCCTCAGGCTCGTGGAAACACACCCTGACTGCTGCAAGAGTTCACATACTGACCGAAGTTAGACCAGCATTCAACCTGTCATCATGCTGTATTTCAGGGGTGTTTGGCATCGACATATGGGGTGCTCCTCCATAAAAGAAGAGGCTGGTGAAATGACAAATCTAGGGCAAAAGGCATGTGAAGATCTGGATCCACCAAGGCCAAAGTACATTTGAAAGGATCATATTTAAAAAAAAAACAACTTACACTTGTAATTCTCAAGTATTTTCAAAATAAAACCTTTTATTTTAAACCTAAAATAAAACCTATTTTTGCCCTTGACCGCCTGGTTTCTTTCCAATGACTTTATTGTTGTACACAATACTAAAAATAGATGATTATAAAGGAAGCACAAACTCTGGTATCTTTACTAAATATATGTATATAAATAGTATAAACTGGTTAATGCACAGATGTTCTTTTGTACAGCCTGACGGACCAATGTTCATGGTTGGAGGAGGTGAGTTTTGGGGTTTTAGAGGTCAAATCTGATCTGAAGCAGCAGAACAATCTGTATGAGCTCAAAGGCAAACTTTCAGCATTCCTCATTCTGGAGCAGACCACCCAAAAAGACCCCAACCCTGCCTCCCCCCTCGCTCACTCCCGGCTCACCCAACTCTCCCCTGTGTCTCGAGTTTCAAGGCAACGCTGGTCTCCTAAAGAAAATGTCACAAAAAAAAGGAACTTGAACTTCAAAAGGCGATTAATCTGAAGTAGCCTGAGTTAATCGTGTGCATCTGTTCCACAGCTCCGAGGCTTCTGACCTGCAGGAGTTTTCGCTCTGCCGGCTGCTTCACCATGCAACAACCCCTGAATATCGACCCAAAGACGCTGAAATTAACACTATATATATTCTGGATGGAGAACATATCTGGTTAAATTTATTAATAAAGGAGACACACTGTAATTTTAAAGGTTGTTGAGGCTGATGTTCATCCAAAGAGTCTAATTTTATGACACTGCAGAAGCAAATGTTTTTACCTCAGTAGCATTTTAATTCAAATCGAGACGTATAATGTTTTTTGTAAAAAAAGCTAATGAAAATTAAACCAAAATTTTATTTATTCGTCTATTTTTTGTTAAACCTCAACTTTAAATGTGCCATCTATTATCTATTATTTAGCTTTCCAACATAAAGTTGCACTAGTCAGTATTTCTACATTTAAAATGAATCAAATCAAGTTATGTGATTAAGTTAAATTGCCAATCATGGTGATAAACACGTTCCTCTCAGCTCTACAGAGCATTTTAGCATCTTCCAACTCATCGTTTTGGTTTTACTGGCTCTGCTTTTACTGTTATGGTTTACACTGTTCACATGAGTGTTATCTCCACATGCAGCAGGCCGTAGTTTTCATAAAAAAAAGCTCAATAAAGCCACTTTATTTTACCTGCCCAGCATACAAACATCAGACAGACAATATTAGTGACTAACTGGTGAACATATTGAAGCATGTAGCAGCTAAAGAGCCGGATATTTCTCTTTAAGGCAAGTGGAGATTCAAATAAACTAAAAAGTATATCAAAGCAGGAGGCCAGACACACAACTCCAAATGAATTCTTGTTCAAATCTATGTCTTTTCATTTGGTGATGCCCAAAAAACATTTTGATTAAGTGCTGAAACATTGTAACGTAAATTGTCTTTTATTTTGAAATACTTGAAAACAGCATCTGAACAACAGGATTCTTCACCTTGTATGTCATTAACAGCATGGAAACATCCTTGTCTGGCCATGTTTGTGTCTCCATAAAAATACCACCAGGACAGATTCTCTAATATTTATTTCACCTTTTGAGCTTTACAGGCTCAGAAAAAGGTGTTCATGTCTTTTTTTTTTATGTCACCAGATGTTCACCAGCTCTGCACCGGATCGACCTGTATTCGATTATACGATATGACACACAGGAGCCAGACGTCACTGACATCAGTGATGATAAACATTAGATTCCTCTCTGTTTGTGAGTAATGACAGACCCCCAGAAATCAGACCAAACTGTGTGCATTCCTCAACATGGGACAGAGGTAGAAAAAACACCACCTATCACATTTCATCCTCTGCACCACCTTTGCCAAGCAGATAGCAGCTCCAGTAACATGTGGCCTGCCCTTGAAGACTACCCGAAACCACATGTGTGAATCCCCCCTTCCCTTCCCACACACACACACACACACACACACTCACTCACACAGACACACACACACACATGCATACATACAGAGGCAACCTGCTGTCGTTGGAGTGGGGTGATTAGGGGGAGGGCAAAATCAAAGGAGCAAATCTTGAAAATTAAAGGACTTGCAGACCGGGCATCTTTTCCTCTCTCAGGCAGGAATGCCTCTCATTAGACGGCTGCCTCGATGTGAACCAGCAACCCACAGACGCAGACTGGAGTGGGCGTTCGCTTCTCAGAGCCTCTTCAAAAAAATAAAAGAAAAAAAAGGGGCTCAAACCCTTAATGTTCACAGTGTGTCTGGGCTCAGATCTGACTGTAACCGGATGTGTTACAGGATTGAAACTGATGTTGATCTTTGTTGAACAGAAAAAGCAAGTTGGAGATAAACAGAATAAATCAATTAAAAACAAGACCAAACATATTGTCATATATCATTCTCACTCGACTTTTTTTAGTTATGCAAATAGTTTTGGTTTTATTTTGAGACAATACCTAAAAAAAAATCAAACAGCCATTAAATAGCATGAAATGAAATTTTTTACAATGTGTCTTTTAAGGAATTTGTCCAAGTTAAACTACAATGCACTGATCCATACTGAGCTATTCTGAACAAAACGCTGACAATCCTGAGAAAAGGTGGTTAATTTTTTGGGGGTTTCAATCCCAAAAAGTGTTCTAGTCAAGGAAAACTTCATTCATGTAAAATACATGATCAATGATCGATGATTGCTTTAAAGAAAACCTGCATCAAAATTCTAAAAATGTCAGAAATTTTGGACAATTTTCATAATGTAACTGCAGCTTTGACCCACAAACAAACCAAGAAGAGAAGATATAAAGGGAGAATAGAAGTGGAATAACATAAAAAAAAGAACAACACAGAATGCAATACAAGTGCCATTACTGAATAATTAAAAAGAAGTCAAGGAAAGGTATTTTTTGTCATATGTTTGCAAAATAAGAGGTTTCTGCAGATGAATGACAAGAATTGATGACACGTCTGTGCTTCACCTGACATTGATCACACAATCTGACATACAGCTGATCTCATGCAAGCTTACAAAGAAAGTGACCAAAAAATGACGAAACCCATCTTTTACCATTTGACATGCAATAAACCTTATTTGTTGTTCAGGACTATTTCTTTGTAGAAGGTAGGTCTTCTCATAAAGTAATAATAAAGGTATTTTTAATTTTAAAATTATTTTTCTAGCATTTTAACTCATCTTCACTCTAATTTGCTGAGACTCTCAAGGAGCACCCACTTAAATAAAAAAAATGGTTTTACAAAAGCTAATATTAAACAGGGCAGTAATGGATTGGAGCAGGTTTATATAAAAATGAATAAAAAAAAGAGGGGGAGAAAAACAACGTATTAAATCATTAACTACTTCACTTTAGTGGTAATGACCGGCTTCTCCTTGTGACACATTTGTCAGCGTCAAAGCGTAAAGATAACACACATTCATCTCCGGAGTGTCAGTTTCCTCAAGCTTACCTTGGGAAAGAAAAAAAAAAAAAAACAATAGGCCAGTCTCACATCTGAACGAGTGAATGTGTGGAGAGTGATAAAGAGGTTTTCAATCAATCACATCCCTCCCCCTCCGATCCTCCCGTCCTCCCGTCCTCCTCCTCATCCCTCCGTGTCCGTGACATGATGGATAGGAAACACTTGAGATCACGTGTTTATGTTTAAAGTGCCTGCGATATTAAATCCGTTGCTTAACACCTATGCAGATGTTTAACTTGCGCGAGTGTGAGTCAGTCTTTGTGTGTGGAGGGTGGTGGTGATGGTTGAGAAGGAAGTCCACGCGCACACGCACACACACACACACACACACACAGTGTATCCTCTTTTTTTCACCACTCGCCTTCATTTTTTGAGCCTTGAACTTCCATCAACTTCATCGAGTTGGTGAATTATTCACAGCGGGAGCCATTTAATCATCCCAGTTTATTTAACCTTTCGGATGGCCTGCCTGACAGCAAACGGGACAATGTCATAGGTGTGTGTATTCTGCAGGGAAAGGCATGCGCTAAGTGAGTGTGTGTATAGAATTAGAGTCAGCGCTGTATCCTGTTTACATTCACTCACTCCACTCCCATAAGCCGTCACCGCTCTGTAGTCTCCTATAAGTCAACATAATGTCCCCTTTCTTCTTCTTTCTTTTGTGGCTTTTAACCAGAATTATCTATAGCTTCAGTGTCACAGATGTGTAGAGAAAGAGGTCATTACTTCCAAGCACCTGGCATCCCCAATTTTAGCCTCTTGTAATGGTCTCGTCATCGTCGCTCCACCTGTTCGCTCGCACAGTGTGTCCATTTTTTTTTTTTTTTTTGCCGAAACAGCAACTGTTGGTCAGGCGGGGGCTGAAATCCCTCTGAAAGTGGGCCGCCAACCTTCTCTCTATGAGGTGTTTATGGCAGCAGGTTGGTTTTTTTGGCACTTGAGCTATGTGACCCCCCCCCCCAACCCGATCCCCAACTCCCATGTAAAAACAGCTCCTTCATTCCTTCGCCATCGCTAAGCCGTAGTTTGAAATCTTAGATTGTGGGAATATGGCCGAGAAATGTTCACCTTTCATCCCCGTTTGACTCTTTGAGTGTAAAGAACTCAAAGGGACCTCTGGCCTGATTGTGATAAAAACGTGGCTTCAGATGATTTCCCAGGAAGTATGCACGCGTAGCTACAGACTGCTCATATCTTTCCACTGCTCTTTTCTTCTGTTTCAATCTCCCCTTTAGCAGGCAATACCAAGAAAATGAAGACATTTCCGTTGAACTTGTTAGCCACAACGTTAGTCCGATTGCTCGACCACCTCTGCTGAACCACTATTACATGATCTTTGGCGGTTGCTGCCAGATAATCAGTTCAGACCTTCTGACCACTTGTGATGGTTTTGAGACAACGTGTCCACTGTTTGCAGAGCGGCTGAGGAGGGTACAGCTGCCGATAACGCCGGCTCTGGACTGATTTGAGCCATGTGTGACAAGATGAAAGACGGCACGCTGAGGTTGAAGTTTAAAGTGGTAATCTCCAGATTTCGTGTGGCTTTGATTTTGGTGACATCTGTGCTGCTAAGCCGTCATTGTTCTGGTGTTTTTTTTTTTCCACCACACTTCCCAGCAATCACTTGTCCAAAGGCTTTATTTAGATGTTGTATGTTAACACTATTTAAAAAAACAGACATATCATGTGTTTTCATATCAAATTCCACAGAAGTGTGTCTCTAGAGATAGATCAATATTTTCAGGGACTCCCTCTGACCTCGTGTGTTGCCTCGAATGAAAACAGAGACCACCTCTCATGAACACCAGACCCCAACACGGCTGGCCGACATCAAAGTTGCCCTCCACGCTCAGACTCAGACGAGACAGGCAGAGGCCAAGCGGACAGCGAAATCCAAGCGATAGCTTTTATCATTTATTTTCCCTCAGCAGGGACGTGCTTAGATTAAACACCGAAATAAAAAAAGCACTCCTGGAGGCCACAGACTGAAGAAACAACCACTGATAATTGATATCTGAACACCTGCGGAGGAAAAAGAGGCAGCGAGGTTCTCGACTTCACATACTGTAAAGGTTTCCACAGAGCTATTGTTCTCCGATCCCCAACCGCAGAGGATTTACTTAATATTCAGCTGAATGAGATGTTTGCTTCAGCTCCATCTTTGCTTTGACAGGCCTTTATGATATATTGCACAGTTGACGCACGCCTCCAAAATGGTGAGACACACATACTGTATCTGGAACACTAAAAGGCTGACTTCTCTTTAAACTCTGGTGCTCTTTTACCCTCAGGGAGAAACCAGAGTAGCTTGTGATGATGGAGTCGTGATCTTAGAAGTGGGAGAAGACAAGAAAAAAGGGCTGCTTTTACTCCCAGTTAAGTCTGGAGACGATTACAAAGCTGATTTGGAAATAGATCTGACTCTTCCAAGAAGCCTTCAAGGGAAATGCAATTTGTATCATTCTTATGTCATGCAAGTAAATTGAAGTTGTCTACACAAAGCAGAAGAGTCTTCCTGAACTGACAACAGTGTGAGTTTGAAGAGGTCGTCGATCAAATCCCATCACTGGATACACTCACTGTGTTTATGTGCAGGGTTAAACCCCCTGCCGCACATTTGTCACTGATTCTCTCTAAGTTTAAATAGTTTTGACAGCTTCAGCTTTATTGAAACAAAATAAACATTTAAAGCTTAGAGAAAAGTACTTTTATGTCAAAGGTGTGGCTATCTGCTCTGAGAAATCTGTCCAGACATGGAAAAGGACACATGAAAGGGTAATTAAAAAGCCCCCGAAGCCACCACACTGATATCAAAGAGATGATACCGACAAAAGCCAACTGTTGTGTTGCCTAATGACTCGTGTTTCAGCCAAAAAGTCGCACTTGAACATGTCTCAGAGACGACAGGCAACTAGCATGTTTATTTTTTACATGCAAGAGTAAAAAAATATCTTCACACCTGCAGGTGGCAGTATTCTCTGTTTGCCATTAAAAAAGGAAATAATATGTGATCTAAAATGATATTTAGACAAATTGCAATGCAGTTCATAATTACAGCACTGTTGTATAGAAGCATTTAACATAAAATCCCATAAACACGTAGGATAACTGTTACGTTGCCAGCTAACCTGAGTTTGTTGTTTGTTTGAGCTAAGGCTAGCAAGGTTCTAGCTAGTGCTAATACCTGTCCTTGTATAATTAATCTACAAAATGTGTCCCAGTCTTCACTGTTGGTGTCTTACTTTCACTAATTTGAGGTGTGTGTGTGTGTGTGTGTGTGTGTGTGTGTGTGTGTGTGTGAAAAACACACAAGATAAAACAGATCAATTTTTTTAAATATAAATATATG
>JAQMCX010000009.1:8394448-8514707 GCA_029814765.1 Acanthurus leucopareius | reverse complement strand
ACACACACACACACACACACACACAGTAACACACACTCACACACACAGTAACACACACACACACACACACACACACACACACACACACACACACACACAGAGGCCTGCTAAGAAAACAGCTAAAGCTCGAAGCTCTTTTTACCTTTTACATTGGTTGCTGCTTATTTACAGTCAAGACTATTTTTAATGCTAAAGACAAATATTTAAAAGTTGAAATCAGAGGCTTTTACATCCATGATATAAAATGTACACCTGGAAAAAAAAAACACACCTTTTGAAAGTGTGTAACAGGGTCAGAAATATATTTTCAAATTCTTCAAATTTCTTTGATTTCATTTCCATTAGAAATGACCTTTTTAAGACCTTTTTAAATTTCTTTGATGCCTTTAACTCTTCCTCTAATCTACAGGTTGTCTTTTTATGTGATACTATTTAAAAAGCCGCATCTTATTCTTTTTTTTTTTCATTTTCCAAAAACTAAAATAGATTTTAATACTAACTTGTAGGTCTTGTGGAGCTCCATGACCTTCTCCTCCAGCTCTTTGGTCTGGTTGGGTGCGAAGCGCAGCTCGCTGATGTAGTCGCTGCCTAATTCGTCGGGGTCGTAGTCTCCCAGTTCAGACTGCACCGTGTAGGAGCCCAGTACCGTGTGGGTGGCGAAGGAGCAGGGCAGACGACCCGAAACCACATCGTCCCTCAGCTGCAAGCACAGGTAGTACCTGAGAGAGCAAGAACAGACAGAAATCAGCTCATTTTGTTTTTGTTTATCTGCAATTTATCTGCATAATCTGCTTTTTTTATTCTTAATAAATGACAATTTAGTTCATGTTTAAGAAGGATAGATGAACAGTGACAAGCAGAAACCCACTACAGATCAAATTATCGTGTAAATCTGCTGCTTCCTCACCTTGTGATATCCTCAGTCAGCTGGGAGGGGTCTGGAGGGTAAAACTTCACGTTGAAAGCAAAGTTCCAGGGGCCAGCTGAGACGTGGAGAGAACATTAAATTATCAAAGAGGAACATTTTACATTTGCATACACCTCAATTGGCTAAGTGGCCTTATTAGATGATTAGACTCACTCCTGATCTGCTTCTTCAGCTCCTTGGAAGGGTCCAACCAGTTCTGCAACAGAAAAAAAAGCATTAAATCACAAGTTTTAGAGCAAATTGCCAAAAATCAAAGTTTCTAAAGCAGCACATCTTCAAATCTATAGATTATTAAACATTAATCCACAGTCCTGCTCTCAATGAATAACTCTTATTGATAGCAAACAGTTCAATAAGATATGTTATTAGCATATCATAGATTTTCCTTCACCTTCTGATTCTCTACATCTCTGTGTGTGATGCCAAAGTAGTCCTTCTCCAGCAGGTTGAGATGTTCACATACTTTATCAAAGAGCACATGGCCTTTGGCTCGTTTCTGCAAGAAAAATACATATTTTTTTTATCAGAAAGTGCTCTGGAGAGAGCTCACAGTATTGTTGTTGTTGGTGTAATTTCAAGATCGGACAGTTTTAACATTAAGACTTTTCATGTTTATTCAGAACAGTAAGATGCCAAGTTGTTTTAGAGGACACATTTATATTGAACACTGTTAATCCCAACCCTGAGACAAGCATACAAATCCTATCTCATATCAAATTGTAGACAAAATGTAAAAATCTCTGGTAGAGCCTGGCAATGTATTGATATTTTGTCTACAATTTGATATGAGACTTGACATCGTCTTATATTTTGGATACGGTTGCACTGTGATATAGCATAAGAGTCGCCTTTTCCTGGGTTTAAAAGCTGAAATACAACAAAAAGGATGTAATTCTCCAAACTTAAAAGACTTTTGTAGCTGTTTTAATAATTTGTCCTGACACACCTATTCATTGTATACTCCATACTAAAGATTATTTATCAAAAATCCCCTTGTTTTAACAGTTATTAGGGACACTGGGGTATTTGGTCAAAACATTGTGGTAACTGATTTTGTCCATATCGTGCAGCCCTGTAGCTATTGTTTTTTTTAATGATGCACGCAACACATTTTCTTATCTTTCCCTTCATTATCTTGAGATAATTAAAACAAAAAGTAGCTAATTTTCACAGAACAGCAACATCAAAATTTCAATTACAAAAACAGCACGATGATACAGCTCATTACGCTGCTACATCACAGAGACAACTGGGCCACTCTGGATCAATTTCTTCTATAAAAAGCGTGACAGTACAAATACTCCTCCGCATTTCTGGGCTCAAGGTGAACACCAGCAATGCTAACACTTAAAACCACATCGATCGCGAGTCTCTAGTCGAGTGTTGGATGTCATCGGCTATGGTTTGCAGTCCCTGTTCAGCTGAAGGAGTCTGGACATCACAGCTAACGAGGCTCTGAAGGCCAGAGGAGCCACATCACTGATGCCTCCATCCTGCACAGAGCAAACTCCTCATGTTCAAACTCAATCCAGCAGCAGCAGGAGCCATAACACTCCTGTGCATCTGTCGCCTCACATGTAGCCTTTGTAGTGTACACATATTCCAATGAACGATAAACACACAACATCTGGTTGCCGGGTATGTAACAGAAGGGGTGGCAAATATGTGATGCATATGGTACATTTCCACAAGAGTCCACCCAGATCCTTTGATCACTGCAAGCTGCCTGTATGTGATGAGAGCTCTGGACTGTCTGTGCCATGAAGTCACTGGTAGCAGAGAGTTAATCCCACCAGAACATCTCTGAGGGAATTAGCAGAGTCATGTCAGACTACCGCTGCCATGCTGTGACATTGGCTTCCTAAGGCAGCGTTTAACCCCGACGTTACTGACAAAGCCTTCACGCAGACAGATAGAGAGAGAAAAGGTTGCAAACCTCTGTTTAGACAGCAGGGCTCTGGCAAACAGAAAACATGCTAACAGATGCAGCTAACTGATCTGGCTTATATCTCATCTTTCCAGAGTTTGTTTAGGAGAGTAAAAAAGAATTAAATTGGAAAGAAAACTGATCTCAAATTAGAAAAGGAACATCAATCTTGATCAACTTCGAGATATCATTTTATAATTTTAGGGAGGAAAAAAAGCAGCTGCAATGAGTCTGGATATTATGAATAAAACCGTCAAACCACATTATTCATAGAAGAGCTACAGCTAAGGCTTAGTTTCATTATCTGCAGAACATTTCCTCAGTTAATGGATTCATCGTTTTGAAATGTCAGAAAATGAGAAATTAAATAAAAATGCGCCTCACTTTCCCAGAATCACTGATTTGTTTTGTTTAACCAATAGTCAAAAAACATAAGATATTGGGTTCATGATGATGTAATAACACAGAAAAGCAGAAAATCTTCACATCAGAGGAGCTAAAGCACATGTTTAAGAGTCAAAATGCCATTTTTTTTCAAGCCCTCATGAAACCTGACGTAGATTTCTGCATAACAACAACACTGCCTGATAAAAACCCTCTGAGCTGTGGGAAGAGAGGTTACATCACATTTAACCTGACAACTGAGTGGAGGGTTTCGTCTTTAAAAATCCCGGAAAAGGAAGCAGATGGAATCACTCTTTGAATGATTAACTAATCAATATAGCTCCATATTATTAATTAGCCTCCTATTTATTAATCACCTATTTATAGGGCTCTAATTAAAAGTGTAGGTTTAGCATGCATTGTCATGTACTTAAGGAGTAGGGCCAAAGTGTGCATCTAAATTGAAGCGATTCTAAAAATATGCACAACATTTATAACAGCCCCACAGTGAGATGTGGGATTTTCATCCCCCTCCTCAGAGACGTAACACCCTCTGCAGTGAAGTGGAGGAGGTTCGACGGTTCTGTGTCAAAGAAAATGATAGGGAGCGATTAACGCAGACACTTTTCCCACAGGGGGGGAAATTGAGTTGAGCAGAAAAACTACAAGGTCAGGGGGATGAAAATGTCAAATCTTCACATTCTGGGCCAGTTTGAAATTGGATTGGGAGGAAGAGGAAGACTCTGGCAATTATTCCAGGATCCCCTGACCTCAATTGTATCAGCGTGTCCAACAGCATAATCTAACCAAGCTTATGTTGGCTGTGTTTCACCCTCGTTGACCCTCACCCTGCTAGCTTTTATACAACTTTGAAGCTTCAGGCAAAAAATTACACAGGTCTTGAATGTGCAGGCCGGTTGTTATGACAACTCGTTTGGTTTTCATGCACTGCTTTTGAACTGAATGTTTGGTTTGGGGTTTTTAAAGAAACCTCTTGAGTCAGGGCATTTGTGTAACTACTGTATAAAATATACATGTAACGTCATTGCTAAAAGCTATCAGTGTCACCCAGGTGTGACTCATGCCTACTGCATCTATTAAATGTGTATTATTGCTCTTTAAAAAGGTGTCACATCTTTGTGCTCTTTGCTCGAGTGTATATAAAAGGCCAGCTTTTATTCACATCTTCAGTGCTATAATTATTTTTTATATTGTATCAAAATATAAAAAGAATATGCACACTGGAATCACAGCTCCTCTTAACCTCATTAGTGACGTTTTTAAGTAAATAATGGTCCTCCAACGCTTAAAACAAAGGAAATAAGAAATACAAACAGCAAAATGATCAGTGAGCTCAGATTCATGTGTAAGAAGATTTCCTTAATAAAAGGAAATAAAAGACACAGACTTAGTAATTTAAAAAAAACAAAAAGTTTGTATCCAGCTCTTGACCTCCTGAGGTTTTGTAAAAGTGTACATGATTATTTTAAATAGTCTTGATTTATTATTCTGTCTACAGAATATCAGAGAATAACACAGTTTTTGGCTGCTTTGTTATGACTTTATCCATTTTACTATGATATAAATCAGAAATACTCATAACTAAGAGTCTGTTTGAACCAGCAAATACAACTTCTTTAATTTTTTTTGTCCTCAATAAATGGCTTAATTTGTTCCGAACCCCCGGCAAAAGCTTAATTTAACAGCCTAATTTAACTGTAAAATATTGTGTGAGCTGCTTAATGAAGAGATGTGGAGCTCAACAGAGGAAACATTTATCGAGCTTTTCGGACAGATACCTCAATCATTCCACTTTATCTGTATTTTATTTCTTTCTCTGCCTGTTACTTCAGCTCACATCCCCTCTAATACACTCTAATCCGCGGTCGGCTCTGAGTTTTAAGCTGTGTTTGGTGTCAGTGTTGGACAAAGTGAGGCGGTGTGAGACTCGTGCCATGGCTGTCCTGGCAGGTGGGGCAGAACTGAGAGATTACAGGCTTGTAAACAGATGGGAGACTGTTTATTTAACACTCCACACTTGCTATTATACACAAATACACCTAGTAGTTACATTTACTCTGTATGTTTGTGTAAATATTACAAACTACCAGAGATAAGTCACATTAGTTATAGTTATTATATACAGATAAATGTCTTTAAATGCATGTATTCACTTTATAAGTGTCCAAATAGATTAAATGATAATTAGGAAGAAAGGTTTGTACTTCTTGAACATTAAATAATTAGAGACACTCAAAGTCAAATTAATGATTATCTGCTTATACTTAAGTATTCACCCAGATAACTGAATATCAGAACTGCAGAATCTCACTCTTTGATGAAAAACAAGCATTTTATACAATTTTCAGCTGATCAAATTTGATAAAATAGGCAGAGAAAAACAGTATAAAATCAGATCTAGTAGTTCTCTGATGCTGCTTCATCTAATCAAAAAAAAGCAAATCCACCAATTTTACGCATTAAAATCAGTTTATTTGTCCTAAGGAGATATAATAAGCCCATTAAAACAGGGACACAATGTCCTTCTGTGGCTCTGAAAAGGCTGAATAGATTCTGAACAAAAGACAAAAATGAAACAAAACCCCTGAAGATGATACTGGTTTTCTGAACTCTTTGGCTCAGAAACCTGCCTTAGATAATGTTTGCATGGAGATTAAAAGACATTACCGTCACCATTACTGTAGGGAGCGGTTTATGAGAGATGCTAGGATCCAGTGTTTTGGGAGCTTGACTAAGATTACTGACGGAAAGTGAGGATGTGTCTTGGCTTTCGCTGCATTTATTTAGACAATTCTTTTAAAAATCTGTCTCGTCAGGCCCTAAACTCTTTGTAGTATGACTGTAAATTAAATGTGCCCCTTTAATTAAATTTGTAAGATTGATTTTGAAGTGAAAGCAGGTTTGAATCTGGTGATTCTAATAGTTTTTAGTCGTAAAAATCTTTTTTTTTGCATCAGGATAAAGGAAAATACTTTCAGCAAACACTGTGCAAGTGAGTTTAAATTCTGAGCAGCTTCCAATTTTCTTTAGAGCATCAGTTCAGTTTCTACAGCACATGCATTTAAATTTACAGCACTACAGAAACCCCGTCTGCGTCCTTCTCAAGGGCAAGAAGTCCAGACTGACCCTCCTGGATTCCCGGATCAACGTCCTTAAAAAAAATCCGTCCTTAGCCACAGTGGCACATAACATAATCATGCCAACACACGAAGTCAATGACACTGATTCCCTCCAACAAATGCCCCCATTTCACGGTCAGGGGCCTCCACCTCGACACCAAAACAGTCGGCTAATCCTTCTGTCCAAACCCCTGGTGGGGAGGAATCTGCTTAAAGGAGATCTGAGGACGGGGGTCCGACACTCGCGGTTCAGCCTGTCTACACATTTTGAGATTGTGCTCAACTTTCTTTTGTTAAAAGGAAAATGTGAAATAAGTTAACTTTTCAGATTTGTTTTTGAATTCTTGATGCTGCAAGAGAAAGACTGACTGTTCAAGGCACAATGGAGCCACTATGTTGTGAAGCTCCTGACATTTTCCTTGACTGATTGAATATTCCAGTTCAGTGTTTTTTTCTGTATTCTGGACATGTAAAGCTATAAATAATCAGAGTAACTGTTCCATTCAAAGTAACACAGTGCTACTTTTGTTAGAAAGCAAATCAACACAATATAAAAGAAAATGTGCATTGAAATCAACCAAAACCTTTGTGATAGGTTCTTAAATCAGCACTCTAACTCTACTTTGGTAAATAAAATTCATAACACCTTATTTTTTATATTATTCTCCTGCAAGGTTTTAACAATTCCTTTTCCTCCAAACTCTTTCTAACTCATTATAATTAACAACCAACTCTTGTTCCATCTCTCCTCTGCACAAAACATCCCATTTCCATGTTTAATTTCTCCACATTATGAAAGCAGACACCCTGCTGGGGCAGCACCACTGTGAGCTTCACGTTCACAACACAAAGACACATGTTTTCCACTGATTGCTGGCTGTCCTTGGGGTTTATTTCTCCATCGCGGATGAGCTTTGAATTAAGAACCAAACATTTAAGAACCGTTATGTGAAAAGTATTTTTTTTTTCCTCTCAAGACTACACAAAGACGCTTTGGAGGGAAAATGAATCCCACAAAGTAATTTCACACAGTGGAAAATGCAAATATGTGGTGAAATCCATGAAATCCCCACTTCTAAGCACGGGTGTTAAAATAGTACAGTTTATTTCTGGTTTAACTCACCAGGCTGAGCATCATAAGACTGATAATCAGAGAAATCCAGAAACAGGCTAATGGTGATAATGCTGTTTGTTATGCAGCTCCTTCTGAAAAACTCACTGTTTATTTTTTACATATTAATGCAGGGATCAGTGTTTCTGATGTCCGTCATCAATCAAGTTGATGTTTTCTTATAAAGGATCGAATGGTGACACATGTTGCGTTCTTTCTTTATGGAAATGAATCTAACTTTTGCACCTTTTCAACCCTTTTTTGCACAGTTTTGTGCATGTGTAAGCACAGTAAAACCATAAGTGCACATTGAATCATCCTACAGACCTCAGATTGAATAAAGTATACTGAAAGAAGAAAAATGAAGATTATATTTAGTTATAAACTTAAATTCTGTTTTACATAGAAATTAAAAATCTAACAGGGACATGGACTGTAAATTTTGCTTCCGTTAGTTTCTTTACACATAATGTTTGCTGCACTTATTCTCCTTGTGTAATAGTGGGATGTATGTATGTATGTAAATTAACCAAAAGGAATCAAATCTCTAATCCTGCTGTTATTTAACTGCTGCACTAAAGAAAAGCCACCAACTGCGGACAAGAAATCCAAACCTGTTTTCACCAGCGTGGACGTTTTTTTTGAAGCTTCAGAGGAAGACGAGATCTTTGCAATTTGCAGTAAATGTTCCATAAGGTTACAAGAGGAGGGGAAAAAAAGTAGGGACATTAAACAGAATTGGTTTTGTCAGAGCTTTGGAGTATTACAAAATCCATCTGTGCTCTTTAACTAATAACTGAACTTATTTTTAAAATACAAATTCTGAAATTATAAGTTATCTTCATGATATCAACCATAAGAAGTAGGTCGATGCTGGTTATCAATATCAGTTAAAAAAAAAACAATCCTTGTCATGCATCCCTAATAATGCACTATGTTGCCCTAAAATAAACAAATAAAGTATATAAATACAAAGGTTATTTAACCATAAAGAAAAAAAGCCATAAAAAATCTTTATATAATGTTTAATTACAATCAGTAAATTCACTGAAGAATACTTGTCCTAAATAAAACGGGTTAAAAAAATCATTAGCTATATCAGTGTTGGTGTAATTATAGTCATCATAGATTAATGCAATTATCGTTACTGCTGCTGCGTAAATGAAAGGCAATTCGAAGGGCTAACTGGTACAGAAGCAGCCGTTTAAATTTCAAACAACTTACTGGAAGTGAGAAGCGTTTTTAAAATCATTTCAGGCTGAAACTGCTTGTACTTTTCTCCTCCTTTGAGCACTTGTTGAAAAAGTCTCAGTGCTCTGATCTTTTCTAAATGCGTTTGGTATAAAACTGTTGACATGTGGGTCAAATCTCCTTCAGACGATGAGCCATTAAAACAAGCAAATTGACCAACAAGTGAAAAAGAAGTTGGAGTCTGATATCATCTTACCGGAGTGTCATTTTGAGTAAATGATACTAAAATGACACGTACAGCATCTTAATAAACAACCACAAATACTTGAAAAGAGGAAGTACTTTGTGAAATTACAAGGCACGAACTTCCCCCTCCAACCACCACCTGCTGTGTCTCACCTCCACATTGAGTGTGTAGTCGGAGCCGTCGAGCAGAGTGACTTTACACTGCATGATCTTCACCTTCTTCACTCCTCTCAAAGGTGATCTGGACAGACGACTGGTGGATGACTGGTGGGATACCTGGTCCTCTTCCTGCTGCTCCTGGGAGGAAAAAAAACAAGTGTAACTTCACAAAAATGAGCTGGATTATGATTTTACAAATGCAGTTTTGTTGCACTGAACTTGTATCTGCCTCCTTTGTTAAACACAGTAAAGCAGGGAGACGTCTCCTAACTGTATGAACTGCATTCGGATTGAAAATCTGCTCCAGGTTGAATGAGTTCACACACCAGAATTGAAAAATACCTTCTGCTTAACATTCCCTCACCTAACTGCCTCCCTAAATGTCAGTTTCTTAATCTAGTTGTCTTTGACAAAACCGCCCAGTCTGTCACATGTCCAACACCTAAAAATAGAGCCAGAGACCCTGAGTGAATGTAATCAGGTCCCACTGAGAGGAGCTGGAGGTGTACTGCCATTTTGTCTTAAACAGAGAAAATCCAATTTTCCACTTCGCTACCAAACAAAGCCCTTCCTGACTGGCTCCATGCTGAAAACGAGGCCTTTGGCTTCTCAACATTTTTCCTTCTTACTCACACACAAAGTGGATTTAATGCCCCTTTTCGTTTTCATATTGAAAATTTTCTTATCTTACTCCTCAGGCTATATCCATCACATTGTGCCCATGTAATGGAGCTCATGCAGGCTAGTTAAGAAAATTACTTTCACTTTTAGGGAGCATGAGAATCAAAGTGGCAACACAGTTTTGATTTGATTCAGTTTAGCTTCGAGAAACACCAAAGGGATGTAACTCAAACGTTTTCAGATGATTTGTGACCGACAGAAACACAGAGACTGTGACTGCAAAGTGGGGCCACTTAATTTTTCACATGCACCCTGCTGGACTGGAGTGATATCTCAGCCTGAGCGTGTGTCTCACAGGAGGGCGTGACAGCGCGTGTCAGAGTGCTGTGATTTCTCTCGGACTTGTTGCTGTCAGTTCACGCAGCTCCGACAAAAGCAGAACGTCATGCATCATCCTCAGTGTGACGCCACCAGGGATGTTTGATGTGGACAAGGTTTAATGGATGCTGATATGGATCCACTCAAGAGGTAACACCTTAAGTGATGCGAGTAAAGTGATACTCTTTATCGTCTTTTTAGCCATGCTAATGGCATGATGACAGTGTCAGTCAGTGGAAATTTTTAGTGCCAACTGAATGTTAACAACGATTTCTGCAGGGACTGAAATATAAAACAGATATTCATTGTCCCAAGTGGAAAAACTCTTATTTTTCTGTGTGCTCAAACACATGCAAAAATGAATTACATTCCCTTCAGCCTTAGCCCTATCATGCATTTAGTGCTAATTAGCAAATGCTAAACTGCTAACTATGCCAAACTATGATGGTGGGCATTATACTTCCTAAACACTGACACATTAGCATGCTTATGTTAGCCATTAGTACTTCTCAGAGCTGCAGCGTAGCAGCAGACTCTCAGACTTATTTTTCACACATCATAACAAATGTGAATTTAAGGAGAAACGTGAGCTTTTTGGCTGCAATTCTATATTCATGCATAAGCGTGTCGAACTGTATCTTGTTTCTGTACATTTTATTGAAAAAAAAAACGTAAAAGATGTTTTTTAAATAGAGTAACTAGATGAAAATGTCTGGTTTTTGGCTAATCTGATGACAAATCAATACAAATAAACTGTTAGCATGACACTGTCATAAAGCAAAGGCAACACAGCTTTACAGCAACTATAACCATAAATCATTTGTTATCTCAGTGCTGTCAAATCTGTGACGTTTACAGATCTATAAAATCTCACAGTTACGTTGCATCATTAGTTAACTGACATTAAAATATTAATTTCTGCAGATTTTTTGCTACATTTCCCAGCTCAGGACATAATGAATCTATCCATCAGCTCGCTCTGCCTCTGCTGCTCTCTCTCATTACAGCCCATTAAGATTCAAATGTAAACTCATGCTCTATTTCTTCTCCCCATCAAAGCTTCCCATGACCAGACTTACATTTACCCACGTTATGATAAAAGCCACACTGCTGCGTCAGTGTACAGCCGTGTGTCAGAGCAGGTTCAAACTGAAGTTACAATCTCTGACATGCAGCAGATCATAAAAAAGGAAAAAGATCTGAAAACCAATTTTTTTTGCAGGATGCTGCTGGTAAATGATAAAAGCACAATGCTGATCCTTTTTTTTTCTTTTAATACTCAGATAAGACCTTTGGCTGGATGCATGAAATGTCATGTAAATGTAAAAATGATAAGACAGGACATCTCAGAGCTAATCCAAACCCTGATGTGATCTGAGGACCTTTAAACACTAAACATCAGTCAAACCTTTGACAATATTTTTTCTTTTAGATCTTAAAATCTTTTCCAGACTAAAAGACTAAAGGTGGTTTGGCTTCAAGCTGCTGCAGGTAACTCAAACTTCAAATTAAGTCAACTAGTTTTGGACAAAATCTGCACCTTAAACTATATAACAGTAACCTTGTGACTGTCAATAATTTGGTCTTCTTTCACATACTGAAGATAGATCCTGTTTGCACGTACAGCTGGCTGCACTATTTTCTGTCAACAAGCAGGAATTAGCAGGAATCTGCTGTGAGCCTGAGACAGTCCTCCTGCAGTTCGAAGGCACTGGAAATTCAATCTGCAGATCGATCAGATAGTCAGGACAGAAGGTTGCTCCGGACAAAATCTGTAGTCGAGCACTTAGTGTTCAGATAACATTAGTAGTGACTCAGGCTGCCTTGGATAGAAAATGGACAAGCTGCAGGTCACAGTCTTCTCTCAACAGAGATTATTGGCTTTAAGACACTAAACTAGTGTTTCTTCACTCTGCTACAAAAGGCTGAGCATCACCACTGATTTACTGATTGACTCAATTTTGATTTAAACAAGACAATCAGATTTTTAAATAAAGATCTATTTCTATAGCACCTGTTAAGCACACAAGCACATAGGCATACCATGTTTTTTTTGTTATATATACAGGAAATTTGCCAAGATGTTGTTCACTGCTTTTCCCTACAAACTGGGTGAGTCAACTAAATGCACTAAAAAGCGGATGTTCATTCAAACATTAATTTATTCACATTGAATGTTTTAAAAGAAAGTTCATCACATTTTAATGGAGAAGGTTGTTTTTGCTGTCATTTGTGGGCCTGTACGTTTGTACATTTGTCAATATTACATTAATACTCATAGGTAAAAACAATAAGTGATTATCTGTTGAGTTTTCAATACAGAATCTGATTAAAGCCTGACTAATCTGATTGTTTAAACCCTATAGATTAGTGTTTATTTCATTGCCTTAAATAAGAGATCTCAAACCATGAACCGCTAACAGCAGTGAGGTTTTACTTCAGTAGCTCTGTTGACTCACTTTCCCCAAAGCTGTGTGATGTTATCTCATTTGTCACAGTCAGCTGAAGTCATGATGGGAATAAAAAAAACATACACAGTCTTTTTCTGTGGTTTCCCTCAATCTGAGTTTCACCATATTTCCAAAATAAAAGCACAAAGAACCGACTGAAAGTTCACAGGACTGAAGCCGCCATTGAGAACACTGAGGTCATGTTGTCAGTATTTTGTTTTGTTCATTTCCATTTTTCACACAAAGGCACAATTCACTCAGGAGTGGGATGAATGGCGTGTTTTCTCAAATTCAAGCCTGATCTAATGGGATACACACAATGTTTGCACTATAAAAACGACCCTCGTTTACGTTACTGGAGTGTTTTGTACAGATGATGAATTGTATAAAAACGTATGTTCAAATGTAAAGATCTTAGGTGAACTCAGGCTGTCATGAGGATCAGCTGAATCCTCTTTTTGTGGCTGCGGTTATGAGGAAGCTGACCTGTTCTTTCCTGGCCGGCGTGCTGTGTCCGACGGCGGCAGGAAGCTGCTCCAGTTGGTTCTGAGGCGAGGTGGGTTCGGCCGCTTCAGCTTTCCCTTTCTCCGTCTCCTTGTTCTTCTGCGGCTGCTTGGCCTCCGAGTCTGCTCCTGTTTCAGTTGTCATGGTAAATCACCCTGGAGTGGAGGAAAGAGGAGGAGATGAAGGGAAAACCGGATGAGTCAGCTGACTTGTTATGAATTGATCTACTGTCGCTCCTCAGGCCCTTGTAATGATGAGCTCCCACTCTGATGCAAATGCAGGGATGTGGATGTTGTTTGACAGGAGAATAATAATAAAAAAAAAAAGGGCTTAGGTGCACTCAAGTCTTGTTCTGAATAATCTCAAGAGTGTCAGTAGATGATAATGGAAAGTGCATATACTGCTGGCGCCCTGACATCAATGATTTTTTATACAACATTATGCTGTACATCAGGTCTTTCCCAATATACATGGGCTTCCTTTGGTCTATAAAATATGAGATAATAGTCATCTTAAGGCAAGTTTATGTTCTGTTATTTCCAAAACTCAAATACAGCCAGTTTACAACCGTTTAAAGTGGAGAAAAACAGTAAAATTATCACATTAGAGGAGCTGGGATCAACAAATGTTTGGAATTTTGGTGTAAAAGTGTCAAAAAACATCTGGTCACTTAACAGAATAAATGTAGATTGATGTTTTTCACTATATGATGCAGCTCTTGTCTCAGCCTCTGCTAAAGCACCGACATGACTAAATCAGTTATTTTAAATGATAGCACTGAAACAGCTGCTTAGTTTACTGATCAGGGTGGATTTATTATATGATAATTAATGAAATTCAATATTTCAAATGAAAAGACAAAGTGAAGATCTGTAGTTTTTCTTGATCTTATATGAAAAACAACTCTTTTGTGTTTTCACCCAATTCAGACAACAGACTCAGAGAACTTGGTTATGGTATTTTAAACTTTAAATTTCTTTTTGCAATTCAACTAATATACCATTTAGTCCAAAAAATGGCATGAATTTACAACAAACGTCCAAGTCCAAGGTGATATAGTCATAAGTTTTCTTTGTCTGACCAACAGTCTAAAACCTGAATATATTCACCTTACAGAGTAAAATAACAGAGAAAGAAAACAATAAAAGCAGAAAATCCTCATACTGGAGAAAACTAGCATTCAACAATAATGTAGCATGAAAATACAAATCTAATCAGATATAAAAATCAATGCTGACTATTTTTCCGTTGATTGACTAACAGATTGGCTGACTGTTTAATCTCCAAAACACTTAATTGAGCAGAAAAAAAAGATTATTTATGAATGAAAACAAGAATAACATTTTCCAGAGTTGCACAATTTGTTTTTATGCCCCCCCACAACCCCCCAAGTGTCTCTGCAGAGTATTTACATACAACCATCCAAAGTATCTGAGCTGCACCAGCACACTTAGCATGACCTTCTCCGTCTGTGAATAGCAGCATACCACCGACAGACGGGGTCTCGAGGGCTTAAAAGCGGGTAATGAGAGGAAACATCTTATGGCCAGATTCGCAGAACAGAGATGACAGATAGGACAGATCGCACTGGGACCCCGTGATAACTGTACCCACAGGCTTTGACATTGGGATGTGGGGTATAGAGGGCGTGTGTGTGTGTGTGTGTGTGTGTGTGTGTGTGTGTGTATAACAGCAACACTGGGCCTCTGCAGCAGAGAGTCTGAGGTTTGTAGTACGGATGCCTGTCATTCTGCTGTTGGCCCGCTTCTCCCTGAGCTCTATTTATAGGGCCGTGTTTACTCCGCGGTGGGAGGGTTCGGGGGGAGGATCTTTGACTCCCAGCAGTGGCCGAGGACAGAAGCCATCGGATCAACAAGAGCGGGAGGAGGTGATCCCCAAAACTTTTTACACGGTGAATGAAAAACAACAACAACAACAACTTTGATGGAGAACTATGCCTCTGAATAAAAGCGCCGCAAAACAAAAAGAAAACCACTTTGCATTGATTATTTTTGAAATGCCAAGAACAAGAATTTGCTTTTCGGGGTGAGGATGTTTTTAAAGTTCATAGCACAAAACTTTTCTCAGTCAGAAAACTTCAAAAATTTCACCAAGGGTCTTTTAAGGACTATTTGGCCGACACGACTAACTTCACATGTCCTGCTGTGAACAGCACTGGCAGGCATATAACTGGATTATTAACAGCTGGAGTCTGAGCTCCACATCAGGCCCCCATGTTGTTTCATTCATTTTACTCTCTGTGACAGATGCATTAATTCAAAATTCTTTGAGCTTAACTGAAATGAAAATTTTGTCTCCAGTAAAGTCTAGCAGATGTGATTATTAAGGCTCAGACTTCACAGACAAGAATAGCGTCTTTATCGAATATCATTTGTCATCACTGCTTCCTACAATGCAGACTGATACAGCTTTTAAATAACACCAAATGGTTATTTGCTTTGCTAATCAGCTGTTAACATAAGATTACAATACAAAGCTAAATAAAGTTTAGCCAAGTAAGAAAACACACTTGACAACAGAGACTTGTTATTGTTCAAATGGACTAAAAACAGGAGGAAATCTTAACTTGGAGAGGAGTTCAAACTCTTCAGAGTGTTGCATAATTTCTGCATTTCAGCCTTTGCTTGTATAAGAGTCAGAAGCATCAAGGGTCACTGAATGCAACATGCTGATCAAACTCTTTCTGATGATCAACAACTTCAGGTGCTGTAAAAAGGCCATTAAGATGACCACGTTTAGATTACAAGACTCAAGAAGTTATGAGCCGACATGATCCAAAGTCCAACGCCGGCATGTCGTTCAAAGGAGGATATCAAACAATAAAAACACCACTAAAGCAAAATCCTACCAGAACTCTGTCAGATCCTCCTGCTCTGACACTTTGTTGTGTCACGTGTCAATAATCAGCTGACAATGATGGCTGCGAAGCTAACCTCTGCTTCTCTAAATCCCTGCTGTGAAACAGGAACTATAGTAGGAGGGAAGGAAAGGAACATCTTAGCACCATAGAAATGGAGGAAGAATACGTTCAGTCACTGGTGACAGGCACTCTTCACAGGGCCACACAACAGCCCACACAGTGGCCTTGTGTGTGGCCTTCACCATGGACTGGCACATACATTATGCATTCAGAAAAGCTGTATTCACAACTCATTTATGGCCCTGGATTGCTGCTACAACTCAGGAACAGGCGACGGCTGCACCAACATAACTCAATAATGTTGAGTTCAAGATTCAGCATGAGTCAAGGTCTTTTAAAATCTGATATTCTGTATAAATTAAACACATATGAGATTCAACCATCCAGGTTAGAAACAGCTTGACAGGTTTTTAAACCAGAAAATTCCTCAAACATACAGGGATCATAGATCACAATTCACCAAATCTGAGACCTTATGAATCTATTTTACCTTTAAAACATTTGCAAGTAGCTAGAAATTAAAATTAACCACAATTCAAAGCTGCCTAAAACACCTTTGTTGGCTGAGAAGGCAGGCACACTACATTTTTTATTGGCAGCCTGATTAATATTCACATCCTGTACCTACAACCTAAAAACAGTAAGCTGCCACCTTTAAGTGTTGCATTGTCCTTGGCTTAAAGTAAAAAAAAAAGGAGTGGAGACGAAATGTTTGAGAAAGAGAGAGAGAGGTTCATTAGCGTCACACTCAGAAAAATTTGTGTGTTTTGCCGGGAGGTGATGCTGATGTTTCCTGCATCAGTGAATCTGAGGAATTAACAAAAAAAGAAAAAAAGAGGAGCTCAGCACTTTAACAGTGGAAGCCAGGATGACTAAAAAGAGAAAAGAGCTCTAATAAAAGAAGAAAAGTAGAAAACGAAACTCAACAAAACAACCAAGAACACTTAAAGTCAAAGATGTCATCAAATTTATCTCCCAAATTACCACATTCAGAGCAGTTTTTCACTCAGCGTCTCCTAACGGAAAGCACTGCTGTTTCTCTCAGTTGTGCTTGCTGATAAAAACTGATTCTCATTGATCAGACGAGGGACGAGCAGAAACCATCAGTCTTCCTGACTTTCTCCAGACAGAAACCTCCCTCAGAAGAACAATTACGTTATTTTCCTTCACACACACATTTCTGCTTTCGGGTCAAACTGGCACACAGTTAATCAAAGCTGCCGTCTGCCATCAAACAAAGGAATTAAAAAACATATTCACGTTCAGACGGACGGGTGTGACAACCCATTGCAGTGGATGTTCACGTCAATGCTAAAAGCTCAGCAGACATTTATCAGCATGCATCTGCATTACATAATTGATCACTGACACTAAATGCTGTGGTGCTGCCGCGTGCATGCACACTCCCATTTTAAGGTCCATTTGTGATTGTAATGCACACTGTTGGAAAGTGGCCTGTGCACATGGAGTCACACACTTACACTCACACTCACACACACACACACACACACACACACACACACACACACACTCACTCACTCACTCACTCACTCACTCACAGGAGGATGAGGGATTGCCATCTGTGCAGAGTGCCATTAGCCAGAGTACACCACAGCTGGGCCCTCCCTGCAACCCCTGCCCCCACACCCATAACACCCCTGGGGGCTTATGGAGGTTACAAGGAGGGAGATGGTTGGCGATTCTGACATGTCAGGGCCCATCCCAGACCCCGAGCAGGCATGCTGTACATGACGAGACCCCCTCGATATGGCAGCAGCCAGGCCTGACAGCTGTCACACACAGACCGAGCTACTGTAACTGGATACCATGTAGCTGCTGGGCCACTCAAATGAGACACCTCTGCCAAGGGGTTACTGATCCCCGAAGTGCATTCAAGTGTCCTGACGCCCGAACAACAAACTTAATTATTGATTATTTTGTCATAAAATGTGATGTTCTATTGTTGGAAACGAGTCCATTTCTATTATTCACTGTTGCTTAATATTTACATTAGATTTGAAGCACTCAGTGAATACTTCACCTCAGAGACTTATAATAGATTCAACATTAGATTTAGTTCAACTGATTGAACAAAAAAGGCATTTGAAGATGTTACCCTGGACTTTGGACTCTAGACTGGTGGATATTCTCTACTGTTTTAAGACAATTTGCAGGCAAAATTGAGGAAATAATCATTCCTAAAAATGCTCTACATCGTTGTTTTCTTAAGAGACTTATAGTTAAAACATTAAAAAAAGAAAGACTAGAATGGACACATCTTACTGGACAGCAGAAATGGTGACAACATTACAACACAAGCCATAATATCTTTTTTTGACCTTCAGTCCACCTAAACTGATTTGGAACTAATCGTTACAGTAACAACATGGTGAAACTCTTCCTGTTTTTTAAGCCAAAAAAACCCAAAACAATTACAGATTAGCCTTAATAAACAAGCTAATAATAGGGGTTATGATTGGAGGTTAAACTGAGCAAAAGAAATGTACAAAATGTTCCTTAATAACATCTCACAGCTTAGTACTGCTCTTAACAATTCAAGAAATTTAAACAACCCAGATCTGTTTTCTGCCTCAGAGGGCCGAGCCAGAACATTCTCCAGCTCTGCTGCAGCACAGACACAAAGTGCAGAGACAGTCCTCACTATTTCCTTTTAAGAGCCACAAAAACAATCAACCAATCCATAAAACGACTGTCTGCACATGTTCCTCAAAAGGCAACCAAATGTGAGAAAAAAATTAACATCAGTGACTCAGCAAAACATCTAAAGACTGATGGTTTTTTTTGTAATAGTGATTGAATGAAGACATATTTTATATTTACATTTAGATGCCAGTTTAATAGGTACATCTGACTTTTTATTTCACCTTTTTTTTGGGTTACACTGTTCTGGAGAAGTGTTGATTAAACTTGATGGTCACTTTGGAGGCCGTAGTTGTAGTAGTAGCCGATAAATTTCATTATTTTGTGAAAATAGAAAGTTTAAAGCAGCACAATTGCTCACAAACCACTTGTCATCATCATAATCCAAAATACTAAAAGTTCAGAGACTTTTGAAAACAGCTGAAATAAAAATGCACATCTGCCTTTTAATTTACCAGCTCTTTCAAAAGCTTTTAACACAGTTATCTTATCGATTTTCAAAAATACGTTTAGCTGAACCTTTACAGACTGACAGCAGCAGAATCTGTAGAAGGTAAAGTCGTAACATGAAGGTGACTCCAAGCTGAGAGCATATTTTGCTGAGGATGCCATAAATCCTGTCAGCTTGCTGCGTTTACATTCTTGGCATTACTGTCTCTAGCAGTGAGACATTCAGGGACACAACAGACTGAGCAGCAAACTTATTGTTTTCTCAACTTGACTCTGCACCTCATTATGCCACCATCAGTGTTGTCTTTGTTGGTGTTAAAGCCAGGGTTGGTTTTCTTGAAAGCCAGGCACAAATGTCACCAGTGTGTCTGACAGGGGAACAATTCCTGAAATGTATTTGTAATGGAGTGAAAAGATCTCAATCCAGCTGCACAGCAGCTTCTGACAAGAGGAAAATCCCCTGTTAATGTAAAAGATTAGAAATGAATGTCGTTGAAGGGCAAGTATAAGAAAGTAACTCATAAAGCAGCAGAGATGGAACAATAGGGATTATTCTTTTTCATGAGATTAGCTGTAAATAATCTGTAAATCAGATATGAATTGACTGCTAAGTATTTCAGCAGGACAGAATAATGTTACAATGGAGTCTTTGGGTTGCTCACATGAGCTCAGACGATTGAACACCACACTCATATTTCATAATTATTTTCAACAGTGGCTGCTCATTTGGAAAATACTCCAGCTTAGCCACAGGAATATACACTGCAGAAATATGGCTGCAACTAATTACATCACCATTTCCTGAGCTGACTTACTTCAATTTCTTGTCCAATAAAATCCAAAAATATTTAGTTTACTATCACGGAAGAAAAGGACAACTAGTCAATTTGAACATTTTTACAAGCAGGAACCTTTTTACTTTTCACTTTTGCTAAAAAAAATAGAAAAAAATCACATTGTGAGTGATCATCAAAATGGATAATTTTCTGCTAATCAACTGACGGATTAATCAAGCTACCACTTCATCCCTATACTTTATTCTTTATAGACAGTTCTGAGATTAGAAAGCAGTCACATTTTGAATAAATGTATAATATTAATGCAAATTAGTGTAAAATCCAATCACCCTTGTTGACCTAAAACAGAAAAAACCAATGACTGGAGGCTCACTGTTGCTCTTTGCCTTAACATGTGTTTCACTGTGTCACTGGGCGATTTCATTAATACTTGATGTTCTGATTATTTTCTTTGAACAAATTTTGGTTTGTAAAATGCCAGAAAACAGTCAAAGAGTCTTACAAATGTTTGGATTCTGTCTTAGAGAAATAACTGCTTATCGAAATAGCTGCATTTTATTTTTTTGTTGACCAATTGTTGCAAAATATAGAAAAATATTAAAAATCTACTTTTGCATTCTGTCTGTATTTTTTCTATTTTTAAAAGAGCTGGTTGAGTGGATAGAGTTTTGCCTTTAAGGGCATTTTAAGCAATGGGAAAAATGAATCTAAATCTGAAATCACCTTTTTTGACCTTTTACGGACAAACAGTCAATGGAGACTGTTGCTACTCCCCTTTTTGTGACCTCAGTGTGTCTGAGATGCTCAGTAAGTCCACAGTGACCTTTTGTATTATTAGTAGTGTTGCTTTTAAAGGGAAGAGGAGAGGAAGGTTGTAGAGGGAGTGATGTGTTGTTGTAATCTTAAAGCCTCTTAAGACAAATTTGAGATTTTTGAATGATAAAAACAAGACTGATCTGAATAGATTTAGTAGTATTTCCCTGCCAAGCTCAACTTCTGTTGACCTTCATCATAAATAATAAAGAAATTCAGCACTCTTTGAGCAAAAGTGGGACAGAAACATCTCACACAGCTAACAGGTTAAAGTAGGCTAAATTTAGGGTGTGATCAAGGGCGCACTCTTACTGAATGAACTATAAAAGCCTGCAAAACAAGGCCCACCATGTTGCTGCCTTTTTTTTAAACGCTACTGCAACAACAGCTTACTGTGCATCTTAATTAAACTGTCTGGTGAGACGGGAGCCATTGCATTCCGTGCCTTCAAGGATGTGAGGATGCTAAAAGAGGATCCGGACCGTGTCATGCTGCCCCTAACCACGCCTACCGCACTGCAGATCAAAAACACCCGAGTATGTCGTCTTAAAACCTGTGACAATCTCTCAAATTTGATCCGCCGATCGTCTTCAGATGTTACAGCATCTGCCGGTGACTCAGCTCTGTCCTTCAATGGCGAAAAAACACGGCGGGTTAAAGGTTAGAAAAAAAAAAGCATCTCTGTCATCATTTTTTTCCCCCGACTTTCTCTGCCCCCAAAAACTGGAGCACCGACTGTACATTAAGCGGTGTGTTTCTCTAAAAAACATCCGTGCAAGCTTTGACTTTTAGCGACAAAATACCGGAGGCTGCCAGCAGTCCATTCAGCAGAAAAAAACAACATATCGCTTCAATGTTTCGCTGCGAGAGGCTACAATGTAAAAGCTATGGGATTAAAAAAAGAGGTTATGACCAATGTTTCTGACACACTTAGCCACGTCCACTCGACTTTTCCGCCTGATTGAGGACAGCAGAAGTGTGTTTTTTTTAAAAAAAAAAAACGTTAATGATCTGTCATCGGCCAGGAGGTTTGGTGTGGTCAAACGAGCACAATGTGTCAAAGAGAGGATATAATATGAAGATTTTTACAAACCGGGAAGCGCGCATCTCTCGTAAGACATCCTGACCGTGAGATTAAGAGGAGAAAAGCAGCGAAATAAAAGCTTATTACCAGGTAAATCGTCCTCGTTCAGCAGGGTAATGCGAGTTGCATTCGTAGTGGGCTTCTGTTTCCTGACAGCGGTGCTACTCTGCTGCAGTTCCCCCTCTCCACCAGCCTATCAAACTCCACTATGCAGCTGAGAGTAGAATTGTGGGATATCAGCACAGCCGGGGCATTATTTCAGCAGCACACTCCCCCGACACATAAACACACATGTGCATGTGTACACACACACACTCACACACGCATGCACGCTCGCTCACACAGCAGGGCAATTAACGGCACGAGGTTTGTTGTTTTACTGGTGAAAGGCAGTGAGAGTGATTTCTATTCCTGAGCAAATGTGATTACATGAAACTGAGTCAGTGGTGGAATGCAACAAGGTACATTTACTCAAGTACTGATGTATTTAAGGAGTAATACACTTTAAAATGCTACTTCAAAAGAGCTGAAACAAGGAGTCTATTAGCGGATCTGTTGATAACAAAAATTATTGACAATAAAGACAAAAATACTCTGGTTCCAGCTTCTCGATTTGCTGCTTTTCTTTCTCTCAACTGACTTGCTTTGGACTGTTGATGGTACAAAACATGCAATATATGGACATCGCCTTGGGAATATTTCAGTGTCCTCCCACATGTATTGACTGAATGATTAATTAATAAATTGATAAAGTAATCAGCTGCAGCCATATAAAAACACAAATTCATGTAAGCCTGATCTTGAATGGTGTGTGTACATTTTTGCAAAAGTATTATAAAAATAAAAGCTCAAAACAAAATGAAAAATAGTTAAGATTTTTTTTTCCAGAACATTGTCAACAACTAAAGTAACACAAATGAAAAAATTAACTTGAAAAACTGTGACAAACATGCTGGAAATGGCACTGCAAATTAAAATAGAAAACAAACTAAATAGCCTATTTTGCTTTGTTTTTGAGGCTTTGAGGCAAAGAAAGCAAACTTGAAACAACCGCTCCAACCAGTTTGTGATCATCTGTTCACCACAATATTTCAGTGTGGAGTTGAGTCATGTCACGCAAAAATGATTATCTTTAATCATAATATGTGTGTACGATAAAAAAAGAAACAGAAACTTTCATTCTCTCTCAAACTACACAGCTTACAAACTCTGCTTTTGGCTGAATGTTTTGTGGAGGAAAAATAAAACTAAATATAAGTGGAAAATATTGTTCTTTTTTTGCTTTTTTGCATTTAAGTAACTACTGTGACTGCTTTGCAGATTAAGACTTCACATTCAAAAGCTTTATTTAGCTAATAAAACTATTATAGATTGAGCTACCCAAACGTAATAGAAAGCAACTAATTTACGCTCACTCTTGACCACAAACAATGTCACACTGCTGTCTGTGTGTAACAGCATTACTAACAATAATCCAGTAATATAATTTAACACTGACAGAAGCTTTGGCACAACAAGTGCTTTGCTGCTAATACTTCTTAACGCTGCAGTGTTTGGACTTGTTTTGAAGTAGCCTCTTAAATTGTGATAGAGCTCCTTCCATCATTGAACTAAATACAGTGTAAAACACTTCGACTGCTTCTCATAATTTTTAAATAGACTGACTGTATGCGCCCAGCATTAATCACAATGTGATACCCTGTAATTTAAGAAAACACAATCCAAGACATATTGAAACAAGCCAGTAGTGAGATAATGAACCTAACTAACACACACACACACCTCCTGCCCTCCTTTCTTTTGCAGATACATGCATGTTGGTGTGTGTGTGCACAAGTACATAAAAACTTACATAAAACTTAGACATAAAAGCAAGTTTTTAATTAGTGTCTGGGTTGTTCTTTTGGGGATTTGTGGGTTTTGCTTCCCAGTGGGAACTTGACCCAACTCGGTCACCCATTTGACTTTTATTTCATCTAATTGCTTTCATGCACAAGTAGTTTACCACATGCCAACACTTACTTTACACTATGCAAATACAAACACACAGTCCTGCACATTATGGCTACACATCATCTTCTCCCGCAGTCGTACATGAATTCCCTAAATAGTGGCAGACACATAGCAGGCATGTTTTGAAGACAGTTGAGGGTAAATGCAATAAAACACACAGTGCAGCTCTTATGTACAGCAACCAGACAGCTGGCTCCTCATGCAGCTTCTAGCTAATTGTAGCACAGCTCATAAAACAAGCTTAACGACAAATATGCTGAATGTTTTTACACTAAACACGTATAATACACATTATTTAAGGTAATTAAGCTTAAGTTAAAATTCTTAAACGTTGATTTTTGCAAGCAACCATCAGTCTCAAGAGTGAAGTTTAGAGCTGCAGCAGCTCAACAATGGATGTAACAAAATATTCCTGTAACCCTACAAGCAGGGAGGAGAAATAATAGCCGAGAACGACCAAAAGAAGGATACTTTTCACACAGTGACACTAATAACTCCATGCAGTGTCTGGAAAATGTGTTTCTACTTACAGCAGGTTCAGCAATCTTTATGATAAAAGTAGTATGTTTCTCAATTTCTCATACTGTGCTTCTATCATTTCTCCAAAGTTTCTTTCACTTCCCTCCTTCATTTCTTGTTTTTAAAGCGCAACCATTATTGTAAATGATAAACTTTGATGAGAGTCACAAATTTTTACTGACATGTGCATCGAAAAAAATATGTCTCTCCAAGAATACATTCTGTTCTTCAGCAGTGACGACTAAGTGAAGCTGTGCTGACAGACGAGTTATCAACATTCAGAGCAGATGGAGTCTGGCACAGCAACGTCATGACTCGACTGATTTCTGAGACATTGCTCATCGTGGCTCATCCGGCCAGTGGGTGGTGACTGTGCACCGGTAATGCAGAGGAGTTACACACTAGTTTGTCTATAAAAGAGAGATCAATGCACTGTTATTTTTAAAACTGCTAATTGTAATGAGCTTTAGTTCATGAATCCATCAGTTTAGTAAGATGTATTTCTGAAATCTACAGATGTCAAGTCAGGAGAATTGTATCTCATGAGCAAGTTTTAAGGTGCTTTACTATGACAAACCTACTGAAACCAAGTCAAGCTTATGAAAAGGAAAGTGAAATATTCAGTGGAGCAGCACAGACAAAAGGCTAGGATGGAAATCAAAAGTAAGAGAAAGAGGGAAGGCAGCTTATAATAACAAGCCAACAGAATCAAGCTAACCAAGAAGAGTCAAGTGTACTTCACTCAAACAACATTCGCCCTCCTTTGAGGACACAAACTAACTCCACACACAACTTAATTTAGGGATAAAGTTTAGGGACTTAATCTAAGATCTAAGTTGTCTTTTTGCCTCAAAGCCACATCAAGTTATTTCTGACCACAAGTTGGCAAAAGGTTAAAAAATAAACTCTCAAAGCAGGTTCATCACGAATAAATTAAATTTTATTTTTAATTAAATGATCAATTCCACATAGGTCAGCCACAAACAGCTTGTCTGTGCAGGAGGCGTTTCAGCTGTGTGTTTCAGTCGTTAATCTCACACACCTCTGACAGAACAAATACTTTTCCATTTTAAGAATAGTATGTCAAAATATCAGTACAATAATTTGGCTTTGCAAGTTTCAATGGCACATTTAGCAACAACGGACCAACATGGACATCCCTTGGAAATGGAATTCGTCCATCTGTTAAATTTCTGTCTAACGTTCAGTGACACTGGTCACTGGTTTATTTCAGCTCGAGTCCATTTTGCTGGAGCGCGGTTTGGGTTGTTTGTTCTCTTGTGCTGAGAAAGTGCAGCTAACAGTGTTATCTTCTGTGGCATTGTTTTTGGTTTTGTCAGTCTGGAGCACAAAAGTAATGAACTAATAGCAGATGAAAGCTGCAAAAAGCTACAAAGTGTTTTCAATGGTAGTATAAGATGAAAACAAAAGATTTATTGTTAAATGAGATTAATAGTTTTTAGGAAAATGACACACTGAAAAGTTGTTAGTGCTTTAATTCTCTAAAAAACATAACTGCAACAAAATTTATTATATAGAATGAAAGAGTGCATGGTAACAATCCACTACACATTTCTAAAAGCAGAATGACAGGACTATTAAAATCAAAACAGAAAAATACTAAACCATATTTCAAGACTATTTTATTGTCTTTTGATTAATGTGTAGTATAAAACAAGCAGCACACTCAGGGCTTTCATCCCTGAAAGTGAATAATTGCTGACCGGTTTCATTATTTCCTGTCTGATGTGAGTCAAACAGGCATAAACCTCTGCTGTCACATTTTTAATTTATGATCCTCACTTTTTCATTTTTACTAACAGCGGTGTGTTGATTGACAAATGATCAAAGTGAGGTTTAGATAAAAGGGAAGAGTTGTACAGATAGCTGATGCTTTAAAAAGGAAGTGCTACAAGTAAAAGATTACAGAAAAAACACACCTGTGGAGTTTCTACTGTCCATGATTGCTTACTCTCTGAATGCAGAGAGCTGAAGATAAGTGTGACTGCAAACCTGTGACTCCTCAGATCCTCCTGAGCAGCACTTGGTCAGCAAAATGATTAATACCACTCAAGACAGACAACATGTGATCTCTGGACTCTACTCAGCTTATGTGGCTGCTTAACTCTTCACTTTTTTCTGCTGCGTACAGACACTTAGTTCCTGTGCGGCTCATCTGCTCCAAAGTCTAACCTTGACCTCAGTTAGCCTTGAATCCAATCCAGTCTCTCTTCACAGTTTTATTGAGTATTAGCATAATTGGGAACAAGGTTATTTTTTATTTTTCTTACACAAAATTAATGAGCAGTACTGCCACCGTGTCTTTTCTTGGCACGATAATAAACTTTTATATAAGAGGGAATTTGGCAGTTAATGATTATAGCTATTAATTACAAATCTGCAGTTTATTTAAATGCTCACTTTAAAAAAAAACATGTTTTCCTTGACTTTTAATGTATAAATCCCGGTGTGTATGAAAAAGTGTACATACCCAATCTCTTTAAATCAGTAACCTTGTGAACCTCATTACAGCAATCCAATTTCCAGTGCTGTGGTCAGAACAAGCTGGCTTGCACTTCATCAATACATAATTATATTGAAGCATGTCCTTTACAATACACAGCAAATCACCCATGTGATCCAATTAAAAAGGAAAAAAAAAAGGAATAAGGTTCAGGCCAGCATTCCCTGCCTTCCCTGGGGTTTGGAGGAAAATAACTGCTGGGATAAAAAGCCTCTCTGTCCAAACACAGAGCCACATTTCCATTATGTTTTCAGCTTTTTGACCACAGAGAGACGCAATTAGCAGTGTCTTTACCTGACATCTATACATCAGATGATGCATAATGCAGCCAAATCCATGTTGTCCTGGGTTACAGCCAATCCTAACAAGCCCATTCGTAATGAGATAAAAAGGTTCCATTGTCCAACATTATCAAGAACAGAGACTTTATGACTATCTTGTTAATTGTTGGTTCAAAGAACACTTTGACCTTAATGAACTCATTGTGAATTGGCTCCAACTCTGCTCTCTTCTTCACCCCTTCCTCACCAAAAGCCACCATTCCCCTGCTGTCCAGCTCTACTCAGCCGTAAACGTCTTCGCTCCAAAAGGGCTGCAGGTCAGCAAGCACACATGCCAAATTGGAGTCTGATTTTGACACCCCAAACTGGGCCAAAGCTCCCAAATCAGCCCCCTACCTTCAAGCACACCCTCATAACAGCACAGCCAAGCATACATACTGTATATAAATCTGAAAAGCTTTTATGACTTGGATGGTGAAGAGCACTCCTATCTTGTTTTTTTTGCATGCAAGAAGCACATATTATCTTGAGGAATCGTAAATGCGATCTCTATTTGTAACCTTTGCTAAGCCATAGGCCAAAGATTGTGCCTGTCGAGTGATTGCGGACGAGGCATTTTTAGAGAAAGGGAGGGGCGGAACATGAGAAGTGTGTGGTTGGGAAAAAAAATGTGCAGCAGTTTTTAGAATCACTGTTCTCTTTGAAAGCTTTTTATGGATATCAGTATTTTAGCTTAGAAGAACAATTTAAAAAGCCTGAAGCCAAAGCAGCAGTGTGTGCTGTTCTTGTAATAGCAACATAATTTAATTGATTTCTTCAACAGTCTAGGATGTTGGATCATGACTTATTTCTTTCTAAATCCCAAGGACACAATATGTTCAACCAGGCTTTTTGCCTCTTTATGCTTAGTTTGCTCAGCAGTTTTCATCTACACTTTCAATTTTATCTTGTAAACCACAAATAAAATATAAACATTTTGACATGTATGCTAAAACAAGACTACAAGTTTCTGCATCCATGTTTGCGGCTCTTTTGAGACCCTTTCAGACATTGCAATGATGGCACTGCTGTGCCATGAAACCCATTATTTCCTGGCAAAAACAAAATGAAGTAGTCTTTAAAGAAACTTATTAAACTCTGTTGCAACTTGCCCAAACACCTTGTCACTTTGTGTCAAGTACTAGCACCAGCACTCTAACATGGCCATTTCTGGGTGACATTTACCATTTTAGTTAAGCGTGTTAGCATGCTAGCATGATAAAATTGCTCCATTTACAAACACAATAAACAGCTGAGGCTGATGGGAATGCAGGTCATTTTGCAGGTATTTGTTTACAAACCAGATTTCTGTACATGTCTATTTTCTGGTCTGATGATGGCGCTGGAGAAAACTAAGGGATCAGCAGAAATATTTGCAAAAGATGTTGAGGTATTTTCTCACCAATGCTGTCACAAAAAATGCAGCTGGGTCACTTGGTCACTAAAAACAAACAAGCAAAAAAATCAAAGTTGATCCTTATCGAGATTCTTTTGTTTACATCATGTGTTTATATTAAAAAAAATCCACTGGGTGAGATCTGATCTTATCTGACTTTCTGAACTCACAAAGAATGTTACTAGTATCAACCAATCAGCAACTCTCTAGTTCCTTAGTTTCACAATAGGTCTTTAGAAATTATGTCCATGTTTTACCCAGTTAGTTGTATGTACTTTTAGCAGTGAGGCTCTAATGCATTTGAATGTTTTCTGTGTCTAGTTAGATAACTTTAAAGAAATGTAGGTGATAGTCTGAATATTTTAAGTAAGGACAGAGGGAAGCTGAGTGCCTAAATGTTCATAGCAAAATAAAATACCAGCTGGTACCAGTTCCTTTACAAAAACATATTTGAGATGGACTTCAGAGAGGCTGACCCCCACCCACCCTCCCCTATAAATACCCTGTGACAGTCAAGGTGGCATCCCAAGAGCCGTAGCTTTATAAGGCAAAGACAGCCCCACAGTGCTCTCAAGTGATCAGGCAATGCAGGGAGATAACGAGACTCCCAACAAGCTTATCTCTCCACTCAACAAGATTGAGTCATACGTGTTATCTCTTTCAGCCCTGGAGGCTTCAGTGATCGTAAGCAGCACTGCTCTCACGTGTTGAGTCCAGCTCACTTCATCTGACTATGAACGGCTGTGCACCTGAGGGAAACAAAGGTGTGCTGATGGTTTCATTTGCATTTCTACACTTTAGGGCTGAAGCTCTTGATGTTACTGTAAATAAAACAAGAATCTACTTACTTTGTTTACAATAAATTGCTTAGTCTAGGACATGTCAGGAAAGTTTAAAAATACACATTTTCTTTAGGCCAAATGTGATGTCTTCAGTTTGCTTGATTGGTTGGGCTGAAACTACAAACTCAATGAAAATTTATCTACAATAATACAAATAGTCTGCAAATTAGGATCCAGCAAATTTTGACATTTTGTAGGAAAACATGGCTTAAGTGATCAATAATTTAAGAAACATTTGCAATTATTTTTTATCAATTGATAGTTTCAAATCTGATGAATCAAAACACATATTTTAGTTTCTGCCATTCAGATGCAACCATGTTGTTTTGGGTAAAGACAACAGGCTTACTTGGGTGCAATTTTTGGGCTCATGTCAACTTTCAAGTGTCCTAAGAAGAAAAATTTGTCATGGTTCTATTGATTATTGAGCTCAAAGATCAGGCCTGTTAGCAAACACCACCACTTAAGCTTTTTTTAAAGCAGCAAAGCACTGCTCCTAAAGATTTAAATGGTCATTTTTGAACATACTATCGACATTGTTAGGACTCTTCTGAAGATGGAAACTTGAGAAAGTTTAGGAAAATGAATAATCAATAAATTGTGAAGTCAGTTGCAGCCCAAAGTAATCCTCAGAGTAAAACAGTGTGCAAAACAATCCTCTATATTGTAATATTAGATTAAAACAATGTGATTCTAACAAGGTTGAGCTGTGAGGAAATGAAAAAATGTTAATATCTTTGAATTTTTTTGTTGAGAGGATGGAAATATTATATGAACAATTAGCTACAGAAATCAAATAAGTAACTTTCCATTAAGGTAGTAGCTCAAAAATCCAGCCACCATCATGATCATACCATATGTGCACCAGGGGAAGGTACAATGTAATAACTCAGTTGTTGGTTCAGCTCTTTTATCACAAAGAAATTCCACAGAAACAGCTCCTCTCTACCCTTTGCATGTCTTATCACAGAAATGTGATAAAGGCAGACATTTGCAGACTATTATTTGACCTTTAACCTTTATTCTGACTCTCACATGGCCGTTCCTTAACCTTCACTTTGTCAAACACAGCACAATGAGTCACAGCATCAAACAGTATCAGGAAAAATAATGTCTTCTCCTCTAGTACAATGCCAGCACTATTGATCATGAACGGAGCTGATGGTACCATTGATTTAAATTCCTGAGATAAATAGTCAGAGATAGTCTTTATCAATAGTAACATTAACATCAAAACGGGAGGAAATCTCTGCCGTAGAGCCTCTAAGAGCCTTAGATGTCTGCAGCAGAGCAAGCAGAAAACTGTGAACTTGAATGACTCTTTCCTGGAGCTACAGAAAGGATTTAATCATGTTATGTCATTCTGTGTGAAGTGCAGAGGTGCATGAAAGACAGTGAGGAATGAAAAAGCATTTAAAAGAGAATTTCCAGGGTTTGCTTGATTCTGAGCAAAGATCAGTGGGGTTTCAAGCTGCTCTCTACTGCAGGTCAGCAAAACTGGCTTTTCAATCAAAATGCCCATAACAACATCTTCAAACATTATTACCTGATGAAACTGAAAGTTTTGGTGCATGTGCTGCATACCAGTCAAAGTCAGATTTTGGAAATTCCCTGCTGCTCGCCCATAATTACAACCTTCCTGTGTTCCAGTTGCCCAGCTTGGAAAAACCAGGCAAGAAACATGGTCACCCACTGAATTTAAATACACTATCCAATGTTACAGCTGGTATCACATAATTCACAGTATATATGACACTGTTTACTATCTGCAAGTGCAAACGCTTCATTTTGAAAGTACAGTCATGCAATTTTAAGGCATTCAGACTCTCAAACTGTGCATTTCCATTGTCAGCTGCCAGCAAATGTGCTGTGAGGCAACAGCATCCTGGAAACCACTTATTTTGAAGTATTTTTTGTGGATGCTGCATGGAATTCCACATTAAAGACCCAAAACTTTTATTTTCCTATCAGCTTCTTATTATTAGTGACAGGTTCCTACATAAACAACCATAAATCTGCCAAAGTTAGGATGGTTTTGGTTGTGTCACAGGTGAGATTTATGTTTTTTTCTACCTGGTTTAGAGAAGCATTTTGTAGAATTTTAATTTAAAACATTAAAAAAAATCAACTAAAGCTATTAATAGAATGTAAGAAATGCTTATTTTTGACATTATTGTCAGAGACGGCTACGTATTAGCAGCTATTCTCAGTCTGCACTGACATATAATAGCACTTTTTACCTCAAGGTGGAAAGTTAGTCACTACAGTGTCTTTAAGGGCCTCAGTCCAAGATGGTTTTGTTGCCTAGTTTGGCTCTTGGCATCCAGAGACTAACCCTGCCGTAACCCCTGCTCAGGCCTCTGGAGGAGGGCGCTGACTGATGCCTGACCTCTCTCTTGCTCCCCTGCTGCTTCACAGCTCTCCTGTCCTCACCTGCCATGTCTTTGTCATCCCCTGGCCTGAAGTCAGAGTCTTAGTCAAAGCAGCTGTAAATCACTGCATTGCTGTATTCCCTCTCAAATCCGGGTGTCTACTTATCTTTGGCTTTTCTGGAGAATTCATACATTTAGGCTTTTTTAAACTATATCTCCAGAATGCAGCATGAAAGCTTTGGTTTCTGGTTTAATGACAGTTTTGGTTATACTGAAGCATCATTTCAAAGAGGAATATTCTGGGATTAAACATGGACAGCTGCATGTTATATGAGATCAGTATGGAGGGGAATAATTCTACCTTCCCTGCTTATAGGGTGTGACATACAGCAACTATATTTACCATGCAAGAGTCTCTAAACGACAAGTTTCTCAGCCATGGTGACAGCAAAATTGCAGCTCAGCAAATCCTTCCAATCATCCTTTTATGAACAACTTACAGAGGAAAAACGTGAGAACTGTACACGCTCATGGCAGCCAATGAACATGGACAAGTCACACGGACTTTGTCCAGCCTTATCTCCCCGGTCCTGTACGTTCCCCTTCATCAATCAGCCTCATAAAAACCTGCTAAAACTACCGAGCTGCAAAAATGACCACATGGAACGATAAAAAGCAATAGTCCATGGTAAAAAATATATGTCTGAAACACTAAAAATCAAATAAGACTTAATCACAGCCACATTGACCTTGCACATTGACTACACAGTTTCAGAGATGATTATGATATGCAGTGAAGTTAAAGTGCCAAGAGTCCATGAAAGAGGGCATTTAAACAAAGGAGCTCTTCCTTCATTGATTCATGCACATGTCTATTTTTGGGGGGGAATATAAACGGAAACACACGCTGTGAGGACTTCCCATTTCCGAACTGTCTGCCTGTGCCCAGCAAACTTTTGATCATGGGTGTGTGTGTGTGTGTGTGTGTGTGTGTGTGTGGGTGTGTATGAACAACTAGTTATGCATGCTCAGCAGTAATGACAAGAAGTGAGTTAAGAAACGACCAAAGGGAAAAAAATGCTGATAAAGACATCATGGGAATGTCTCAAAGACTTAGCACAATCAGCATGTTCAGAGGTCCTCAGACCAAACGTCTCAGAGAAAACCGGATAATTAAGAGATATGTTTTCAAAGTAATTTTAGCACCAGAAAAGCCAAAGAAGTAGTGGTTTTATAATCTCCCTTAAGCCGTAAAGTGACAGTTTGGCTGTCTGATTTTATCATCTTAATAAGAGAAGCTTTAACTAATGTGTTCAGTCATGTTCTCCATGTTTACATAAGAGTAAATGCCGTAAATTTGAACGTGTCATACTTTATTGTTTTCTGAATGAAGGCTTGTACTCACCATTTCAAGTCAGCAGGACAGCAGCAGTTTGGAAACCCCAACGTTTGACACATAGAGGCACATGAAAATGAAACAAAACATTATTCAGAGGAAACGTGTTGTGACATAATCTGGAAATAACCCTTAACAGATGTTAACAACCCTCAACGTTAACGCCGCTCGCGCTCCAAACAAGCAGTATTAGTAAGTAGTTAACTTCTGTGGTGCTAAACACCGCGCAAAAACAAACGGAAACAAATATAACTGAGCACTTTACCTGACTCTTCTGAGGAGGAACAAACTCCCTAAACACCGGCTGAGACTTTGTGAGTGTGCTACCGGAGACCAGGAATCCCAACGTGAGGCTCGTCCGGTTGGAAAGGACCAGACACCTGTAACCGCCTCGCTTTGGCAAACCTTCCTAGAGACCAGCCGAATAAGCCCCGCCCCCTCCCGCCTCAGTAGTATTCCGAAAAGGTCACGCCCACGATGACGACGCAAACAGCGTATCCACAGTGCCACCTGGTGGTAGCCCGCGGGATAAAATGGTGTGATTGATAATAATCTGTGTTTCACGACCGCTAGATGGCCTCGTTAGGCCGAGAGACATTGATGCTTCATGATAAGTCTGCAAAGATGATTCTTTTACTCAACCTGTATGTTGACAGCATGCACAGGATATTCTGTTTTATTTGTCTTTAATGCCAAGAGATGCAAAAAAAGAAAAGTAGAAGAAAGCTACTGTATTATAAGAAAAAGCATTAAAAGTAAAAGCATTACTTTGCAGCATGTAATATTTTAGTTTGGCTTTATTAAGTTGTTCTTTTTCTAGTATTTTGGCAGTTTATGTGGTATATTATTGGATTTTTTATACTGATGTGTGAACAGCATTTTGATTTTATTACAGCTTGTCAAAGCAGAGTTAATTTGAGTCATTATACAGGGTATAAGTGGTTAAAATTTATTTATAATAATTCTAAATACTCAGCTGCCAGTTTATTGGAAACACCTGGTCAAATCTGATGTATCTCTTATACAGCAGTCCTGCAATAAATTCCAGCCTCATTAAGGCCATAATGTTAATTTTTTTATGAGAAACTGCTTCAAGATGGATTCAACTAATGATAATTTTTGAACCTGCTTAATGAAGGTCTTATTTATTGCAGGACGGCTGTATTAGAATCCATTAGTTTCAGATAGGTGCACATAACTGGCAACTGAGTTTATTTTGTATGTGAAACCTTAACCTTCAATAATTTAATTATCATTATAACTGTCAATAAATGCAGAGAAATTAAAAATATTTTCCTCTTGAATTGCATTAAATACAAACAGTATAATATGGAAATACCCCAGAAAAAGAATTGTACCCATGTACACTCCTTCAGAAAATGTATGAATAATTAAAACAAATGTAATGTCATATTTAGATACTACCGTGAAAATAGGGGAAAATTAAAGGAAGATCCAGGATTTAAAAAGTGCAGAAACATAATACACGCAGATGTTTCTATACAGGGCATGAGGAGTGTAAAAATAATATAATTCATGTGTTTTTGCCTTTTGCAGTCAAAAGATCTCGACCCAGTTAAACATCCATGAAAGAATTTGGCGCACCGTTCTCCACCATCATCATCCAAACACCAAATCGGGGGGTTGGGTGGTGGTATTTCAGGTTGCAGAGACTTTTTATATCAATGCCAAGGCACGTTGAAGATATTCCAGCGGGTCATGGTAGCCAAACACCTGGCTTTCCCATTTGTCATTCCATCCTCTGCTTATTTCTATTTTTTTATAGTGAGGCCAATCATCAAACACACTGTTGTAAAGGTCACTTATAGGTTACTGGTCTCAGTTCAGTTAGCACAGAGAAAGTGACATCAATACCACTGCAGTCCTTTCCCAGTAATGAGAGGAGCCGGCTAAAGTGCAGAAAAACAAAATCTATACCATCTGCAGGTTTGCCAAAAACCATCGTCCAGTTTTTCACCTTTTTTAATTAAATTTTTCTCAACTGTGTCAAAACCGTACGGAACAAACATTTCTGCGACAGCTGCATTAAATCTCTGTCAAACAGGGACACTTAGTAGACCTGACAGAAGGTGTTACAGTCAAGTTTATTCAACCATGAATGTTTCATATAAACAAGTGTGCACAGAGGGAACACCTTGTCCTCGAGTTCCTGATCCTAAACCAAACGTCTACCTGAGATTCAATTCAGTTCACCTTTTTACGTGGTATTCACATAACAATGTAGAGAAAACGATTCTAGACTATTTAAGTTTTCTGTGGCATATGTCAATGCTACAGTACAACATGTCAGACAGTAGTTCTCAGTGACAGTTTTGGCAATTTCTACAAGCTACACTGTTCGCCCTACTGTTATAGAAAAGAAACGTTAGGACTCATCGGATCAAATAGTCTTTTTTTCTTTTTCATTATTTTTTTTTTTTTTTACAAATCTTTACTAAATCTTTTACAAGTCTTTAGTATTGCTCTTGCTACATTGAAAAAATAGAAAAATTACATCTGAATATTGAGCTGTGGATGTGGTATTTATATAAAGAGTCTTGCTCTCGAGTGTTCATGGCTATGTTTCAATAGTCCTTTAGCTGCTTACACTTCACTGTTTCCTTTCCTCTGTAATGGTCAGCTTCACATCAGCGATCAGAGAAGAAGGTACAAAGCAAAAACAAGACATTTAAGAGTTTTTCAGAGGCTCATCAGCAAAAAATAAAAGTCTAGGATTCTGCAGAGGTGCTGGGTGTCACCAGGTCCTCTCCCTGAGCATCCTTCGCCACCGCCACCGCCACCACCACTGCTGCTGCTGCTGCATCTGTTGCTACTTCCTGTTCAGTGCCCACTAAAGAAGTGTCCGTGTCGGAGGCTTCGAAGGACTCGCCCCCCAGGTCAGTCAGTTTGATGTAGCCCTTACTGTTGGAGCGCTCCAGACGGGGGCAGCTGAAGCGCCTGACTCTGTCGCCTTGATGACACACAGACACAGACAGGCTGCAGCGGCGTGCAGACCTGGGCTGATCCGTGAGGGAGTTGAGAGACAGCCGTGACCCCATCGCCCTGGCAACAGGTGATGGAGGAAACAGCTGGGTCCACAGCGGTTGAGGCTGAGCCTGCGACGCCCCCTTTTGGACAGCCGTGTCCGTGGTTATGTCCTCGTGGCTCTGACGGGGCGGAGGTGAATCGGTCGTTGAGGCGTCTTTCTCCTTGGTGTCCGTCTCGTCCGTCTGACTCCTGCTGGCTTGTATTTCCTCGCTAATGGTTTCAGCAGCGGCCTCAATAACGACCTCCTCCTCTGAGTGCCCCTCTGCCTCCGCTCTCTCGGACTCCTGCACCTCACAGTTGTTCAGTTTGATCACAGGGAGGGTGAAAGCGTTCACAGAGGAGGTGACGATTGAAGTGGTCTCCCACTGTCGGGGCTGTGGGGCCTGCTCGCTGCTATTGCTGTAGTCTTTGTAGATGCTGTAGACGGTGTCCGTGAAGGTCTGCACATCTCTGGACCAGCTGCGAGGTCTGCTGGCCAACGACGGGCGTCTGAACACCTCATCGCCGCCTAACTCACCCTGGAAACCGAGTCCAGTGGAGGGCCAGGAACCACGGGTAAGCATCCCGCTCGCAGGGAACGAACCGGAAGGGCCCTCGGCGTTCCTCGACTGGGTGTAGTTCACCAAACCGTTCAGGGGCGAGTACTCCTTTGAGCGTATGCTGTGTAGATCGATGACCGTCGAGTAGATGTCCCTAAGGTTGATGATTTTGGTTTTCTTGTCTCGGTTTTCATGGAGGACTGCGTTGGCGCAGATGAAGAGGAAAATGCCGATTCCCATCACCAGCGGACCGAAGACTTTCAGATTGTCCGAGTACAGGTAGTTATCCAGGAAGTTACACAGGAAGCCACATCTACGGGAGGGGCCGGGGGTGCTGCTGTTTGAATGGCTCTGGTTGAAAACATTAGTCTTGCCGAGTGGAGGCTCGTCACGGGTCGAGTTGGCAGGAACAGCTGGACTTTTGGAGTAGCTCATCCTGTTAGTGTGGTATCCTCCGGTTCTGCGGCGCTCCTGGTACCCTTGCTGGCTCTGACTGGGCCAGTAGCCCAGTATCGCCATCGAAATCCCCACCATGAGAACCAAAACCCCAACACCAGCCACCAAACCAGCCGGGGAGCACAGATTGAGCTTGCCCTTTACCACCACCACATCGTTCTTCTTCTTTTTCTTGGATTTCCGCTTCCTTTTGTTTTCCGCCCGGTTTTTAGCGCGGAGGGAATCCTGGCGCCTGTTCATGCGCAGCAGGCCACCGGTGGCTATCATGGTGACGATTGGACAGCAGGCTTGTCACTCAACCTGGCCGGACACAGAGTAAATGAAGAGAGAGTATTAGATTAATGACATACTTGATGAGCAGAGGGTTTAGACATGCAGAGACAGCCACAGAGTAAATATGTTCATCTCACTAAGAGATTACACATGTAATCCAGATTTATTATACATAGAAGGGTGAGGGGTGGATTATCAGCTGGACAAAGTGGGTGACCAACCCTTTAGGATCATGAAGGCCCACTATAATTACTTTCACACTTGTTTGTTGATATGCACCACTAAAACACAACATAAATTGATATACTTTGAGATGTAAAAACCTAGTTTTGGTACACTTGAAGGCCTTAAAATCTAATTTCTCAGTCAGCTTCTTTCTAAGAACAATGAACTTCATGAGCACAAAGATTTCTGCCAAAGTTGGAGCAGTTCTGATTATTTCACAGGAGAAATTATTCATGTATTTCTCCTTTTCTGTACGATCTTCTTCGTAGTTTAAAGTAGGCGGGAATCAGTTGGAAAAACATGATATCACAGTACTTCTGGGCACCAATAAGTATTTAACTACATGTAAATCAAAATCTGCACAGTAAGTGGGTTGTGTGTCAATCAAATGTGATGAAGCAACACCCACACAGTCCTGATGAAGCAGATTAGCAGAGTTTGAATATCTAAAGAGTTGTTTTTTAACTATTTAGTCAGGAATATTTAATATTGAGTGAGAGAAAGTTTTTAAGTATTAAGGAGCTTTAATATTCCAACAGTGACTAATGGTTTGTCTTGGAGGAAAGAAAAAGGAGAACCATGGCTTTTTTTTTGCCCTCAGATCCACCTGCTTGATAATCCAGCCCAGTATTCAAGATTATCCTACAGGTAGAGTATCCACTGCATCTTTGCACAGAAGGCAGATGCCATATTAGTCATCAGCTGGTCACTAACCAACAGATAACATCTTTTTTGTGGCTGCTGGATCTATAAATACAATAATACAATGATGTAGGCAAAAAAAAGAGACAAAAACCCAAGTTGACAGCAGAGAACAAGGAGTGCTATTTATCTATATTCAGCCGTGCCGGTGCGATCTCAGCCTATGAAAATGTAATGTGTCCAGACAGCAGGCCAGCAGGCATGTTCTCCCCACCTCACTCTCACTTGCTTCCTTCCTCCCTCCCTTCCTCCCTTTTTTCCCTCCTCTCTCACACCAATACCTCCTACCGAACCCTCTCCCTCTCTGCCTCCCTTTCAAAGCCATCTCACCATTAAAAGCGGCGCAGCTGTGCTTCACGATGACAGCATCCTCCCATCACATGCAGCATATCACAAAGGCAAATATGAGCCGTGTGTTGACACAGCAGCACCGTCTCTTGCCACGTACAGTTAAGATGTTTGCATATGTGCTTGGTTTTCTGATTACGCAGCACGATAGTACAAGATGCGGTCCAAAGGGCAATGAAGCCACCGACACTTCTCCTGATTACACACATCTGCTGCTTCATGCACATGTGGTGAATAATAATCAGAAGGATGAGGCTGATTACTTTGACAGACTCTAGCATTCCCCTCTTGATTGTGCTGGTAGCTGGATATTTAATTAGACTAATCATACCTAATTGTGTATGACTTAGGGCTTGGGCTCATGAATAACTTATACCTCAAATTCCTTTCAGAGCAGCAGTTATAAAGACGTTTCCACAGCCTTAACGGGCAAAATAATGATGATTGAGGGCCTGGAAACCCCTTTATGACCCGAGTTATTACAGTTCCCACAGAAAGTAGAACACAGAGTTCTGCACCTGAGCCTCAGCAAACAGCACACAGGTACTCAGCTGCTGTTTTAAAGCGACTTTTCCTAGTATATCACATCCAGTATCCACTCCAATGCCTCCCGGGCGAGTGCAAGTCAACCTGCACTAAATCTGATCAAGCGTGGGCGGCGGACCTCTCATGTTTGGGAAGAGAATGGCAGCGGTAACGTGGACCAGAGGTGGGTGTGGGCTACTCGGTGTGTTTCTCTGTCTGCGGTGCCGAACAGGAAGCTGCCAGCTCCTCGGTTTGTCTCCTAAAAAGCTGTCCGTCTGGCAGGATGGAGAGGGAGGCCGGCTTTGACGCTCGGTCCATTCCAAGCTGCGGGGGCGCATATTTTCGCGCAATGTTGCATGAGTAATCGACTGTTGACATTACGGCGCATCTGTTTCCCTTCTGTTTGGAAAAAAAGCCCGTGAAGCAAATATGAGCTGCTATTGGAGTTGGAGGTGCCCCTGAAAATATCCAGAGCCACGGCGACGCATCTCGCTCCAAACACAAAGCCTAACACTCTATTTCTGGGCTCAAAAGGTGCAGACAGATGACAAACACACACACCTCTTCCACGGCCTGACGAAGCCCATGCTTTCATAACTAACACTACAACTCAGAGCTGTGCGGAGATAATTATACCTTTGTTTAAACTCATGTTGCCGCTCGCTGATTCGTCTTAACTTATTATAAATCGATATTTGGCTGCAACATCGCAGTCGTAAAGAAAAGTTTAAAGGGATAAATGGATTATCCTTTCAAATATTGTTGTATTCTTATTTCACGGCCAGTTTTTCGTTGTTTCTCGCACATCTGACACACGATTTATCAAATGCACCGGAGGAAATGAAATATATCAAATTGAAATTAAATCATCATTGTCATCTCACGGATAAAAGTAAACGCACTTGAGTGCGCATTGCTCCAAGTCCAACGCCTTCCGACATAAAAAAAAAACTATTATCCGTCGATTTATATTAAGATCAGAAACAGACTCCAACTGAACCAACCTTTCACATCATTAGAAGACTTCATAAGCCGTGCTGTACCTCGATACAGCCTTTTGAGCGCCAATGTGGCATCAGACGCGACTATTAAACACAAAAGAAGCACGGACATTCAGCTGGAAATAAAGACGCAGGAGGAACTGAGGCTATTAAAAGAAACGATGAAACACGGGGGGAAAAAACAGCAAATCGCTTACCAGAAATTGTGGCTTGACAATCAAGCATCTTCAAAGGCGCACTCCTCGTTCAGCTGTGCATGTCGTGGTGCGCCACTTTGGTGCCAAAGCTGGGAGAGTGGTTTCCAGTTGAACGCAGATTCACAATAGACCGGCAGGGGCGGGCCAACTGCATTTCTATTGGTGGTGGTGGTGGTTATTGGGAGAGTGAAAAACGAGGGCTGCTAAGGACATTTATCATACTGTATGTTATTCTTCCAAACGCTTCCACGTTTTGGACACAAAACCATTCAGCTGCTGAATTAAACTTCATTGTCTATTATGGTTTATGCACATTGATCTGCAGGGTTTTTTTTAATGCCAGCAATAACAAAAGACATGCACAGGCTTCTTATTTCCATGCACATACCTCTAATAAATACAATGCAAGAGTAAATGAGGTTTACTGTTATGGGTTTCCAATTGCACATAATATAGTGTGAGTTCAGAGAAAGGGACACCAAATTCATCATCTCCCTTCCATCATATGCATTCCTCCCCCTACCTTTCCCCCCGGTGGGTTACATTGTTGTAATAGCCTGTATGCTGTGTCCCCATGTTTTACAAAATGAAATATGACAGAGTCCAGATGTGTTCCAGGGGTTGTGAGACTGGAGACAGAGGCAGCAGCTATAAACTGAGCGAAGGGGGAGCAGGAATAACTACGCTCTACTGGATATGCTCCAGAGAGTTGACTGTGAATTTATGACTGAGAAATGTGTTTTCTTTATGGCATAAATTAGTGGAGGGAACAGGGAAAACTCCAGTTTGCGTGCCCCAGTTGAAGTCGAAGTATACACACGGACACTGAGGAAATAATCCAGGGGTTTTGAAGAGCTGTCTTTAATCCGTGGTGTTAACTGGAGCCGTGGAGGTCCGGAGAAGCTTTCAGGATAGGACTAAGCTTGTGCAATATTGGAAGAGACACTGACACACAACAGATGTTTCTGAGCTTTTGACACGATTCAGAACATTTAAAACTCTGTTAACTGCCAACAAATGCAACAAATGTTTTAAAATATGTTGAAGAACTCAAGGGGAGACAGAAAGCAGCTGATGAACAAAATCATTGACTTAAATTGGAATTTACGTCCGTCTGCAGAAATAATGCAAACATCTATTGCAGGCTTTGCAGGATGATTGATAAATTCATGACCTGAGGTTGTGTTGAATTAGCTATATAGCTTGTGTCACCTGTATGCAGCTCTCTAAGTGATTATGCAAAAAGTTTGAAGTTTGAAGTTGATCAATTTTGACCCTTATATGTTTTGTGTGAATAAAAAATATGGGTCGGTCCAGTGCAAAAAAACTGACATCTGTCTTCATACAATCATCCAGAAATACAGATATGAACTCGTCCAACACCTGCTTCATTCTCCTGATTTGGCACATTAAGATCACTGCCTGTTCTCTAAGATGAAGAAGGGTCTCAGTGGCCATTTTAATGATGTCATAGCTGCTGTGGACCACTGTTTTGAGGTCTAAGAGGCTTATTTCTACAAAGAAAGTATTAATATGCTGTACAGTTACTGGAATAAGTGTGTAAATGTAAAATAAAGGTGCTAAATTCTCTAAAATTGACGCATTCTATCCAAGGTCATGAACTTATCAATCATTCCTTGTACATTCGATTAAGTACAAGCCCAGCTGCTGGAGAGTTGCACAGGTGGAAGCCACAACAGCCTGCACAAGTATCCTTATTCCCTTATCTAACTCATTTTAAGTAGCCACGGATAAGCAGCTCAGTGGAAAAAATGTTATATTTCCTGTATATTTTTTCGAGTTTAATACATTTGGGACTATACTGGTCAATTTTAGCAGCAGAATCCAACCAAAACTGCACTCGTCAACCCCCCTTCACACATCATCTGATAACATCCCCCTCCAGCAGAATATTTCATATCCAAGACATTACTTTTCCTCTGCAACTCCCATTACTAATCAGTTCGAGAACACATATCCCAGATTTACACCAAGTTTAGCCTCATAAATTTTCTACTTCCTCTGTGTTTTAGTCTGATTTCACCCAGAAAACGAGGTCTGAGATTCACTGTGAACTTCCTCCAATGGATCTTTGTTAACACTAGTTAATGTGCTCTGTGTGGAAGACCTTACAGCATTCAGTCTGCTTCATTATTTCAGTGTACAACAGCGGAGAGAAAAAGTTGTAGTTATAGTTTCCATGACCTACAGGTGAACGAATTCCAGGCTGCAGACTGCTGCAGAAACTGCAAAAATTTACATTATTGCTGCAGAACTTTCAAGCTTGCCTTAATGACTTTACCCTCACATACTTAATCATTCCTTATCAAGACACCACCAGGTAATTAAATTCACCCAGAGCATGGTGATGAAGCAGGTTTTCTCTACCACATAAAGAGAAAGAAAGGGAATTTAAAAAAGGAAAAATGGGGGATATATATAAGACAGAGGGAAGAGCGAGTAAAGCGATACGGAGCTTTCGTTATGTCACTCTCTCCTAATACTTGGTCTTTCATCTTAGGGAGGAGCATTCCACACTGCAGCAGTAATTCAATAATTCAATTTATTCCCCAGTGATCATATCATGTCTGTCACAGTTATTTAAGACACCACTCTCCTGTCCTGTGCGCCGTGAACGATGGGTCTCCTATACACCGGTCTATTCAAGCAGTATGAGATTCCCTCCCATACCGTTTTTCGATGCTTATCAAAAAATAGATCATCCTTCACACATCCAGGCATCCCAGGAGACTTTGCACCACAGTAGGGTTCACATTCACTGTGGAGTCAAAAATAGTTCCAGTGGATCTCCTCCTGAAATCTAACCGGCTTTGTCACCGCTCTCTATCTGCACAGCACAGAGCACACAGGAGGATGTTCAATCCAATTCACTTTGTCCTCCAGCTTCCTTTACTTCCTTTCCATGTACAGTGCAATATGCTGGTTAACAGCAAAGAGGGTGGACCAGCTGCAGGGGGGGTTCGTTTCATTTCTGAAGCCCAGGCCGCACTGGCTAATTAGAAATGTGGAAACATGGAATATGGGCTCGGCGAGAGATCAACTCCCTCCAGGAAACGTTGTCATCATTACCGCCTTTGTTGCTGCAGGAGTCAGAGGGCTTTGCAGTCATAGAGATAAAAGCAGTGCTCCCTTTTGAGGCCTTGAAAATGAAGACACAGTAGCAGGGAGCTTTTAAAGATATGAAGGAGATGATGGGCCTCCAATTAAACTCAAAACAGCTTCTCTGGTCTGAGAAAATCTGCCTCCTGTGTGGTTAAACATGCAATCATGCCGAAAGAATTATAGTATTCTATATTATATTTTCTTTTTGTAAACTAATCCCATAAAAAGATCAAAACCCAACAGTGTTTGTCCATCGCATAATGCTTTATGACTTTAACCTGGAGTGGGACTTAACCTCAAGCCCATTGGTCCATGCTGCAGCTGCAAATCCTCAAAAATAGATTACAAAAATATACACTTTTTGGTAAGACGAGTGCAGTGCAGTTATTAAAAAAAATCTATTCAAACGGGAATGAATTATGTATTTGTTGGGGACTATTTTCAGCTGCTGATTGATACTCATTTGGTGCTCGAGTACAGCTGCATGAATGGTGTGTGGGATTGATTCAAAACAAATTACAGTGCTCATGTTCATCGTAATGAAGGAACATGCCACTGCGGCAGTATGGTACATTAGCCTTCTCTACAAAGAGATCTAGCAATGCAGCAGCGATGAAGACCCTTCTTTATGCTGGAATAATGCCCCCCCCCACACACACTTATGTGAGGTGTGACACAGCAGTGTCGGCGTCTAATGTGATGTCTGACATACATGTCAGGCTGCATTTTGAAAAATATAACAATGATGTTTACTGCTCGAACATGAGGGAGCTCAGACATTTTTGGTTACTGTCGTTCTTTGAGTTAGCAGCTAACTGTTGCTAGCTGCTTTATAAACCCTTAAAAACACACAAGTCCTAAAGTCATCAGACACCTGTTTCATCCTGTCGACTCCCCGGCTAACAAACATTGATTTGATATTGTTACGACCTCCACTGCCTGCTAAAAGGTGGAACAACAATGACCTACCATTGTTTCTATGAACTGTAATATTCCAGCCTTGGTCAGACTGTAAATACAAGGGGATATTGTGAGTTTTTACTAGTTTTTGGGTAACAAGGAAGTTCTGAAGAACAGAAAAATAAAATATTAGGCTTTTGATACACATAAAGTATTTGTCGATATGATAAATTTATAGCTAGGGTCACAAAATGGGGTCAAGAAGAAAGAAAAAGTAAATAAAGTGTTTTTCCCCCCAAACTAAAATGCAGTGAATAATGTCCACTCCCACTCTCATCAGTCTGCTGACCTCCAGTCTGAAATAAATCACACAACTGTCTTTATTTTGCATGACTGCAATTCAAACAGTAAAATGGAGGAGTTCCTCATAAATCATATCAGAATTTCCCACTTTTACCATCATCTGCACCATTGTCTGCTCTGGTACTGCTGGGAGAAGACCTCCTTTTTGATGAATTACCATCAGGGTCCATCTGCAGCCGCTTCTTGTGGCTAATGAGATGCATGACAGCGTGTGCGACTGATACGGGTCATGGAGACATATGGGCATTTGTGGTCCGTTTCTATGTTCGGCAGCCATGCGTCTCTGACATCACGTGGAGCACTGGGAATGGATCAAGCCGCCCAGTTGAAACGGGCACAGGGACCAGTAGCTGGGTTACTGAGGAGAAAGGATCTGGTTGGATGGGAGAGGTGGGAGTGTGGATGAGCAGCAGGTGAACACTAGCTCCCAGCAGGTAACTATCTCCCACTGGTGACCTTGTTTCATTTCCACAGTATAAATGGCTGATGAAAAGGCAACCAAGGACCCGAACATGAATAGAGGCCACCATTAGCCCACATATCATGAGCTGGTGGAGGCACAATGGTCTCTGTGACAGAAGAAAGTCCTAGAAAGGGAACTTCTTTTAAGACTGAACTGAGTTTTGCCAAGAGACAAAATGAAACTAGTTCTTTTCTTACTGCTTATGAAGAGGATTATGACCGGGAATAAGCAGAGTGTGCATAATCTAAAGGAAAAAAAAAAAAAGAAAGACAGTATTTCCAGTCCTCAGCATCAAAAGCTCTGTTCTTCCTAAACTGCAGGATCATGAATCCTGTAGGCTGAGCTGCAACAAAGAAGCTGTTTTTCCACCATTTAGCTTCATGGCCACATTTTGCAGTGCAGCGAGGCAGTTGCGCAATCAGAGCCGATTCTCCGGGCTTGTAAGATGCAAGCTTCATGGGATCACAGCGAGAAAAGCCTTCTTTGATCTCCCATCCTAGATAATATAGGTCATCTCTTCAGGGAGAAACAACAAAGACCAAATGAGGCGGAAAATACCATTCAACCCACCTCTGTGGAGCAAGAAGCAAACAGTCCCTCCAATGCTGCTTCACATGGACCACAAATAACCTCACAGACCTGATTTTTTTTAAAGGTTTGATCTTTGGCTTTTTTTTTTTTAACACAATGGTCCATCTCATCGTGTGCTGATGAGCGAGAGGGATTTTTTTCTTTTTTTTTTTTTTAAATGTGAAATATTGCATTTGTCATTTCCTACTCTGCTGCCTGTATGTGGAGCCTGTTCAGACTGGGTATCCATGGCAACCGTTTTTATAATGCCTCGCGAAACACCTTAGAAGAGGTTCCTTTTTATCCGGGCTGGAGGGCTGGGATGGAGGCAGCGGAGACTCAAATGAGAGGGCAAAAAGTGACAGCTGACAGGGTCGTACATAGGATTTTTATTCCACCTGACGTCCATGCAAGTCGCCCTCTCAAAAGGTGTGACTTGCAGAAAAGGAAACCGATAGAGGGGGGGGATGAAGTAATGAAAAGAGCTCGCCCTGAGAGACCAGAGGAAATGTGATGACATAAGAGCTTGTCAGTTTTTATAGCAGGGGGGCTAAATGTCCAGGAAAAAAAACTCTTTTGGTGGCAGATTCAGAGTTTCTCTCTTTTGCAAATGTTATTTTTTTTATACAATGTGTGCAAAAGATATAGAACAATAGCATCTTCTGCATGTGAGTCAGTGAGACATTCTGGCACTGTCGTCCACTGTACAGAAGCAAAGTCTCCGGGTCGTGGTGCACGAGTCCAGTCATGTGGAATACAGCAGGCGTGAGCATGATGGGAGGGGGGCACATTGCCAGCTGGGTCTTCTGCAGGGGTGAGCCAGAGCCCATGCCAGGAGCTGACAGGGCCAATCAGGGAAAGGCTCGGGCCTCATCCATGCATGCTAATCAGACCGTCAGAGGAGCCAGGGTCAAGGGCGTCTGCAGGGGGGGTTCATCACCATGGATACAGCAGCAGTCACACAACATTACCTGAGCAGGTAAACCATGTGGAAGGAATGCGGTGTTCAAACACAAGGCATCGAGACCTTCAGTTACATCACGGCTTCTCAGAACAGTCAGAGGCTGCAGAGCGAGGAAGCAGAAGCATTGGCATATTTTGGATGCTCGGTAGCTAAAACATTGTCAGCAGCTCCTGTGTATTAATGAGGGAATACAAAACTAAAAAATTCCTTTGTTCTCTCTGCAGGACAAGTTGGAAAGAAAACAAGAACATCGAGTCTGATAAAAAGGAGAAAAACAAGAACACAGAGTCTTTAAAACTTGTGGGATATAGCTAAAGAAGTCGTTCATCATCAGTGGATTTTAGGCTAATGTGGCCAGTTTGTCTTTTTCACAGCTCCACTCCCCATTTCTATTTTCAGTTGTGTGATACATATGGTGTTACCTCAACTTTGTGGTGGAGGTGATTTTGGAGAATATGTGGTTTGATAGAAGACCAACATGCAAACTCCCCCCAGTGTGTTCTTTCTTTTGGATCAGCTCTTTAATCATGTTAAAAGGCTCCGCTGAGTCACTAAAGTGAGCGACACAAAAACATCAGCATGTGACAGATCGATGCGACCGCCGCGATAAATGACTTCACTGCATTATTTTGACTTTGGACAGATACATGCTGTAAATCTGATGGCATGGTTTCTCTCTGAAATTGATTTGCTACTTCATCCAACAATGCAGTCTGTTTGAAATACACACATTTACACTCATTTATCTCCATCACCAATATTTACAGCCTTGTAGCAACTGAAAAAAGTATGTCCGATCAAAAGGGTTTCATCTCCGTGGTCGACCTAACACACCCACTCTTGACTGCTTTTATCCGGAACATCTTTGAGGTCATTCGTCTTTTCATATGCAAATGATTTAATCAACATTTCCCAGTGAATTAAGCCTTTGCAGGGCACAGACTCATTTGTGTTATCAGGAAAATTAACCTCTACTGCATGAGGAAAATCCTAACTGACCGGGTTTATTAAAAAAAGAGTAATTTTTTTTCTCTGAAAGCTTCACAATATGAATTGAGTAACAACATGTCAGTGGTGTTTTATCTGATTAGAATATTCAGTTTCTGCTTTAGCTAAGAGACCTTAATCTTAAACAGAAACCACAAGGAATAAAATGAAAAAAATCAACTAAGGTCCAATTGCATCTCTTATTTTTGCCTTTGCCTCTTTGCCCCTTGTTAAGTTAAGAGGAACAGTGCTTGTAATCTTCCCACATAAAATCAAATAACCAGGAAAAATGTTCAGGTTATGTTTTCCCTCTTTACATCCTTACTATGGCAGTAATGTCACAGCAACATAGTGATGCTGTGTATGCTAACATGTGCAACCCTTTCTCCTGCCCTGTGAGTCTGCACTGATGCTAGAGGAGCAGTAACATGCAGCTGCATCACTGCTGGACTTAAAGTTACATTTTTGGTGTCTTATATCATCAAAGGAAAGAGAATGCAACATGGAAAGATTTCAAAATGAGGAACTGTCATATAGAAATCCACAAAAACAATATAATGTTAACTAGCTAGCTAGTTAGCTAGAGGCCTTGGCATATTAGTGTTTTTTTAAATATATGCTTGTAATAAAGAAGGGGACCATAATGCATTGATACAATAACTGTCTTAATTTTAAATCTTTTTTAAAGAAGAAAATAAACATTTATGGGTTTTTTTGCTGCTTGTGCAGCTATCTTGCAAATGATTCACAAGGTATTCTGGGAGATTTGAGGAGAATCAGTTTGGAGTGTAACTCTGAAAAACTCCCATGTAGCCCAAAGCTTCATCTCCAACAAGGATGTGAAGACCCGGAGGCAGGGGTTTGAGACAAAGCTAAGTGGTCGGGGAAAGCGGTGCATTGGGATTAAGCCACAGAGTATGACTGTGCCTCACTCCAGCACACTGTCAGCATTATGGAGATCAAATAAATATTGATTATGTGTTATTCTCTTATCTCTGAGGTCACCCAGATCACATTTCTCACAGAGACACAACCTGTCATCGATCCTCTGTATTCAGAGGATGAATTCCAAAGAAAATAATGGAAGGGAGGAGACACAAAGCAGAACAGAGTAAAGAAAAGTTTGATCAAAGAGTAAGAAAGCAAAACTTATATGGGGCATTTGATTTCAGGGGAGAAACAATAAACAGGAAAAGAAATAAAAAAGGAATGTTTTCAGTCTGCATTCAAACAACGTTAAACCCACATCGATTTTTTTGCAGCCGCTCGAGCAAACAACATGGTGCAAACACCGACACTGCATCACCATAAGTTTATACTATGAACATGGTGAATCATGTTGTTTTGCAAATCCATCTTTGCCAGGTTTCAAGCTATATATGTTGTGTCTGAACCACAGTGCTTTGGACCAATCAGCATCCTGTGAGGAAAGACAGGCAGCTCCAGGTGAGGTTAAGGTGTGATGACCAGCAAGGGAAGCAGCTGTTTGTTTGTCAACAACAATGTTGATCTCTAAAGAGGTTAGCATAGATGCTACTGAGGCATCAGTTATATAAGAGCCGGAGATTACTTCTTCATTGCGAGAAGAGCAAAGAGCAGCAACATGTTTTCACTTTTCTCCCATCTGTTTACCAACTGTGCTGCTCTCCTACATTGTTACACGGTTCATTGATTTCATTGGTTGTAGTTAGTTCCTGATAGATGATGAAAGACAGATGGTTCATCCAATCATCTGCAGAGTGTGAGTTACACTATCTGCCCTTTTTCAAACTGTTTCCAAGGATGACTTCCCAGATGGTTCAGTGTAACAAACCATCTGGCGTGTCGGTTACCTCTGTCATCGGTCTAAAGGGGAATATCTGCCTCTTTAGCTGCTAAATGCTTAACCATGTTCACAAGTTAGTCGCTGACTGCGTCTGCTGTTTGGTGCTTCTCAGGTCTGGAAGTGATGCTGATGAGAAATGAGACAGAACAGCTTCTTAAAACCAAATCAGTGAGCTAAATGATGCTGAAACATGTGAAAACATACGATAAACTTTTTACATGTTGCTTTTTTAAACAATTTTTAATGCAAAAAGTATTGACTGGAGCAGCTTTAATGACATACAAGCGCTAAATTCAAGATTTTCTGCAGTTCCTTATGGAAAGAGGCCTTTTGCTTTAAAAATATTTATAGTTACATCGGCTCCATGGCTCCAGGGATGGCAGTGTGAGTGTGTCGGTTGGTCTACAAGTGCTTCTCACAGCAGTATTGGATGTGTTGTGATAAAATTTTGAACAGACATTCACGTTTAGAAGATCAATCCTAATGACTTTAGTGCTCCCCTGACTTTGGCTGTAACGTGGCTGTTTTAGATGATACATTTTACATGACTGTGGCATGCAAGGTCAGATCAGAAATAACAATGTCTGACTTTTGTGCTAAAACCTCATATTACCTGGAATCCGAGCCAAAAAAAAACCCCCCCCCAAAGCTCATATTTGTGACAGTACCGGTCATTAAACGATCCTCGCTGCCAAAAAGCCCCTTTACCATTATTAGTGCAAGCAGCAGAACATGTTGTGTAAAACCACTCAGACATGCTGCACACTCTGCCATTATCACCTCCTGCTCCGGAGAGAGAGCGAGTGGGAGACAGAAAAATGGAGAGATTCAGTGGAAGTGAGGCAAATACAATACAATACCCTCCCTCAGCGGGTGGCCACTGGCCTAAGACCAAACTGTCCGGCGAGAGTGCCAACTCATCACTTTCCTCTGAAACACACTTCGGAGCAGCAGAGTGTGGCAGGACAATGACTGATCGGCTCTTTTGTTTTATCCACAGTATCAACACGGCCAGTTGCTCTCTTTTTGCTTCATGTTTATTTCGTACACAGTGTCCTAGTTGTGCATCTTTAGCTTCTCACCATAACAATGGATCATCTGCAATTTAAAAACAAATCAATACACAGGGATCGATCTTTAGATCTCACTTAAGGCAGTTATAATCGATGTAACGACAGCATGAAAACACAGCGACAGAGTGAAAGTGGTTACACCTACAGAGAATCTCCACTCGAGCCTGCAGCTCCTCTCAGCTTTATGGATCTTGTAGAGGGAGTTAAACTCAATGTTTTCACTTTCCAGCCTGCAACTTCACTGTTTGGATCAATTTTACTGCTCTCATGGTGTAATATTTGGCTGCAGCTTGCAGCAAAATGCTCTGATAAAGCCACAGCTAAGCAGACACAGTTAGCTACTGGCTGGCAAGCTTTCTGGAGAATTTAGCAGCTAATGAGCCAAATATTGATAAGGTTGTGCTGCTACTGCTGGATGTCTTAAATAAGCAACTGTTTGCTCAAAAGTTGGCCATTGCAACTCACGTCAGTGTTTACAACTTGATTATGGCGACCAAAACAGGTGCAACAGTAGCTGAGGTTTGAGCTTTGCTGTGTATGTTAATTTGTAAGTTTTTCATAAGTTTGAAATATTTTGATTTGTGCAGTTTCTTAGAATTAAAAACCCTCAAATTTAAGGTGGATTTGGATTTAGATTTGTCACTGAATTATCATTGTTCCTGCAGCGTTGTCCCTGCACTGAAGGTAACACGGGGACACATGGCAGAGTAATCCAAAACAGCTTGAACCGTTCAAGGCAGCATTATTGGAGCATGTATCAAGGGATCCTTGTTCACTCTAACTCGAAAAAAGCGTCGCTCACATCCTGCAAATTTATGCAGCGATTCTTTCCCTTTTGCACCTAAATCTCAGTGACTCTCAATCTGTGACTGAAATCACATCAGTATCATGTTTCTGTGTCCATTAATGAAGCCGTGCAGCCAGTCAACAACCGAGTTTGTACAAGCTGTGCACGTTTAAATGCACATTCGATACAGAAGGACCTACTGTGTGCCAAGTAGCCTAAAAACCCACTTAGCGTTATTACATTACAGCCATCAGCACACACTTTTGACACAAGGACGCATAGATCAATCAATTCACCGTGTTTACAGCATCAGTCAGCATCTTGTGACTTGAATTGCAATTCATTAAACAAGCAAACATCTTCCACTCCACACTGTGCGGTCTCGGTGCTCAGCGCTCTCAGTATGGCTTCATGTTCTTAGCTGAAGATCAGTTCTGCTGCTGTAGTTTATCCACTTGTGACAGATTTGCCTTCAGGGCTTAAGCAACTCGTTTCGGATGGAGGACTTCCTGAAGGCAATTCCCACTGAGAGGCGCACGAATGTTATACCAGATGTTGCCTCCTAACATCTGGAAAAGAAAGGCTGCAAGACGGAGAGGACAAAGAGCTCGCTGCAGAGCCTGACATGATTGCTGACACATGCGTTTGATAGGAGGATGTGCGGGATTTACCCCTGCAGGTCCTAATGATGGATGGATGTGCAGGAGGATGGAGATCAGATCGAAGGGAGGGAAAGTAATGAGCAGCATTAAGCGTTGAGCAGAATTCTCCACCATGCTAAGAACAACCCCAGGGGTGTAAAAAACATGCATGGTCTACAACAAGGATTGGGTCATACGTTCTTCTCTCCAGGGAAGATGGAAGATGCTGAGGTTTTGCTTTCTTTCGTTTCAGTGTAAGGTGGGGCAACCCTGTTAAGGTTGATAATGTGTCCACTGAAACTGGAACTCACATGACAATTAAATAAAAAAGCAAAACATCACAAAACGTTTGTACTGAGGTGGAAAAGTTGATGGAGTGATAAAACAAAATGCACCAACAGAAACAGACGTAGCAAAAGAAAGAATCAAGTCACTGAAATGAAAAACAGCATCCGAATAAAACATCTGGTCTGTTTGCAGCAATGAGGAGACTGTTGCATTTATAAAAGGCCGACATGTAATAAACACTCTATGGTTTACTGACAGAACAATGACTTGCTGTATTTTCTTAAAAGTTTGGTAAAATTTGCATAACTTTTTGATGAAAACTTAACTGCAAAGGTTTTATATAAAAAAGAAACGGACGTTCAGCAGTGATGAGTTATTGTTTGGACTGTTTTGACGAGGCCGACACAAGAAATTTAAAATGTCATAAAATCATTATATTTTTCTCATCATTTTGAGCTGCTTCTGCAACATAACAGGTCTCAGCTGCAGAAAAAATCTTCAGTGCTGATTGCTAATCTATCCTTTTGACTTGGGCAAAGATAGGAGCATAAACAAAGAGACATCTTCTATTCATGGGAACTGCACACACTCCAGGCTGACGAACATTGGCTCCTGTGCAAGACCCTCTAACAAGCTGCTCACATTGGAAAACCTGGAGGAAGAATCTCTCTAACAAATGAAAGGAGACATCTCCTAAGGATGCAAAGATGCCCAGTACTGCATGTAAATGTCCCTCTGAAAGGTAAATAGCATTAGCAGCAGCATTAGCATTATCTGTGTGGGAAATCTTTGTCCTCACAATGAGGTTATCAAAGCCATAATGCAGTCCTATCTGGATCTACAGCAGAGAACAACCATGATGGACAGCTGATAAAGTCATTTTCAGCCGTCCTGTGCTAATTATTACTGAGCTGAGCAAAGGTGAATGATGCGATAGTATTGTCACTTCCTCTTATATGGCGTCGGTCGGATGATCTTGATCGGCTGTGTCTACACTTTCAGAGCGATGCGATAAGGACGTGAAGAGCAAGATTAGAAAAACACAACGCTCCTCATCTCAAGGTGAACGGTTACATAATGCACCTTGAATGTTTTGTAATTAACACACAAAGCATTGAAGCGTTCGCTCTCCAAACTGCAGAAAAACATGTTTTTCCAACTTACTCGCAGGTGACAATCATGCAGGTAGTTTGGGTTTTTATTTTTCAAGGTTTTTTTGAGATTTTCATCTCTGAGATTTCTGCCTCCAACTCAAACACAATGGAGAGCAGTGGAATTGCTGCTGTTGTGCTCGAGGCATTAAAATATACATATGAAAAATTAAACAACGACATTTCTTTCCAAAAAGAGCAACCCGAGTCACAGGCACAGCTGAAAGAGATGCAACCACTGCAAAACACCGGGGCCCAGAGGCTTCCAGGGGCCCATGAGGATTATTGATGATAATTATTACTGATCATGTTGTCTGTGTTGATTAGCCCTCAAAAGCACCTGTTCAATGTAAGTGGCTACACCTCTATCTCATCTAGTTTTGTGTGTGTGTGTGTGTGTGTGTGTGTGTGTGTGTGTGTGAGTGTGTGTGAGTGTGTGCTTGTCTTTTGGATGAGAGAAAGAGTCCAAGAAAAATATTTGCACCGGGCTCGATCACGATTGTTATGCTGCTGGGCCTCGCTAATCTGGATAATCCACAGAACACACTGTCAACAGTGTCAACAGGCGATAAAAAGCAATTCCAAAATGCAAAAATGCCAAAATTAATGTTGGCACTGCACATTTCTGGGAAGCGAGGATATGGTGAAACTCAGCGTTTCTCAGAATCTGGTCAGATTTAGGCACAAAAACTCCTCAGTTCAGGAAAAGATCAGTTTCGGTTTGAAATGCCTGGTTTTGTCGCCACAATCATGGCTGGAAAATATCCTGATGTCAAAAACAGGCTTTCTTTGTCTCGAAAATATTAAGATGTTTCACTTAAACCACACAGCTGGAAAATGTTGCGTCGGTTACTTAAATTACTTGGTCGAATCGGTTTCTCTCCTGGTTCTTTTAACACTGGTTTCATACACTGATCTCCTGCTTTGCAGCCATTTCATAGAGGCTTGATGAATTACAAAAATGTTTATATGATGCATATGAGAAGCACAAACTGAGAGTATTTGTTGTTTGCAGAAATGTACCATGACAACATTTTATTCCAGCAGCTGGGGACGAACAGACCTTTTAAACAGATTGACTTCCTTGTGCAAACATCTGTATTGGCTCAGTACGTCATCACCGTAATGCACTTTATGACTTCACACATTCACTCATTGTAATACAAAGTGAGTCAGCTGGAGAGTCCACTCCAGGTTACCTTGTCAGCCACGTCCCTCCAACATCCACCATCTGTATATGCCTCCTAATTAGAAGCACACATCTGAGCACAGAACCGCTGCAGATCTCAGATACAGATATACTATCTTGACATGTACCGCTTCCCCTCCTCTTCGTCTCCCTTTTGTCTGCTCACCGTGTTGTGAGCGCTGAACACAGGCGAGCACGGCTCGATATAATGCGCTGAAAGATAAAGGAACTGACTCCCTGCCATGCCAAATCTATCCAGAATGCTATTACGGTGCCATGGCAACAGATGAAGACATGCAGGCCTCTCCGGATGGGGGCACCGCTGGTTCACTCGTCTTCGCTGCGAGACTGACTGGCAGGAAAGCTCCATGGGGCTGCTATGGCAACAGACTGATCGTATGTGGGGGGGGGGGGTGTTGGCGACTCGTCAGTTTCCCCGAGTTGCAGGAAATTAGACTGACTTTGATGACTTCACCTGCAGCAGATTCCCAATATTGGAATGCAACATGAGGATTTTTTTTAACAGATGAAGATTGATGTTGTGAGCAAGATTATGCTAGTTAGCTGAACTAATTGATCATTTTTTTAAACTCAGTGTGAAAAAACAATTAAAAGAAAATAATTAAGAAAAAAACTGACAACTGACTGGAACAATACTGTGGTCTTTCAAAAAAAAAACTAAAATAAAATAAAAATATTAAAGACTGTTTTCAGTTTGGGTTGATTTGGTCAAGTTGTTTCATGTCTGCATGATTGTGACTCAATTTGTCTTCACAAAAAGTTGTATTTGTATTGGAATTTTTATGCTAAACTTCTTATATCATGCCACTTACACATAATAAAAAAAAATTATGATAATTACAATAATAATTATCTAAAAAAAACAAATACTTCAACTAATAAAAACTAATAATTGTAAACAATAAAATTTAATCTGAAACAAGTAAACTCTCTCTGGAAACTAACTGAAACTGAACTGAACTAAAAACAATAATTAAAAATAAAGTAAAAATAAAATTTTAAGGAAAAACAAAAAACTCCAACAACTCTGGTGTCATCACATGTGTGCTTCTGGGTTTGTGCGCTCACATTATTGCTTGTTGGACCAACAGAAAACAGCGGGAAAAGTGATGCAATATGCAGCCATAAACCAAACTAGACTATCCTCTTGTGAGTTGACACTAAGCTTGCAACTTCTAAAATATGTAAGCTCAGACTACTGAAATATGTATGCCACGTCTGTGCCCAGGAACACAGTTTCTCCAGCCTCCAACCACGAGCTCTACAGCAGCAGCAGCAGCAGATTTAAAGGGCTGACAGTGCAATCACATCAAACTGTCAGGGGGATAGAAACAATGTCAGGAGTGCGGAGACATCTTCCTCTCTTGTCTCCGCCCCCATCTGCATGAGAAAGGAGGAAATATGAGTTATGGATTTGCTTCAGATGTGAGGGCTCGACAGGGGAGCTTTTTGTATGTTGAGCTGGTCCACTGATTGATCGCCCCCCCCCCACACACGCACTCCTCTCCTCCTCCTCCTCTTGGCAAACGCTCGATGTCAGGGCTGCAATCCGAAAGCAAATACGCTGAATTATTGGAAGTCAGCTCAAAACAGCTGCTGCATCACTCTCTCTGTGAAAAAGAGAAACGAGGATGTAGGGATGACTGGAAGGTGTCGGATGCTAAATGTTACCGTGACAACTCTTGAGATGTTTTGAGTTTTTTTGGCAGAATTCGGATCACATAAGAGTGAAATAAGGTAAAAAGAGATGAGTTGCATCACAGCGTCATGAAGCTCACTCTGTGCAGCGAGTCGGAAAACGCAGAATGGTGAGCCACATGAGGGCAAGTGGTTTACAGTCAAATAAGTCTGTGCAATCGTTTGTGATGGGAAAACAAGGTGTGTGTGTGTGCATGTGTGTGTGTGGGTGTGTGTGTGTGTGTGTGTGCATGTGTGTGTGTTTAAGTGAGGACATGGAGAAACAGAAAAAAAAACGGGGAATAATCCAGTCCCTAGAGATGGAAACAGGCTGTTGTGCTCCAGTTGCTTCAGCTGCCCTTTGACCCCTTTGTGTGTGTATGTGCGTGTGTGTGCACATGTATGGGAACCTGCAGTGATGTGTGTGTGTGTGTGTGGGAGACAGTGCTGGAGGGTTTTCTGCAATTCAGCGAGCATCTTGATTACAAGGAAATACACCACTTAATCTTTCAGAGGCAATTGCGGAGCGATTAATTATTCATCGGTTTATTCAGTACATTGTTACATCAGCGCCGAGGAGACAGTGTGAGAAAATATTATGTTCAAGAATTTAATTAGATGTGGAGAACAAAGACGGAGACAATGCAATCCTCAATCTTTCTATCTATTTGTGATGCACAGAAAAGTGCAGAGCGATGAGCATTAACATAAATACTTTTTTTATATGTGAATACAAACTGGTAATATCTGGTCATTTTACGCATCAAACTCCTATTTTTCACTAATTTATTTCCAGGCTTTTTGAGAAAAATGTCTTTAAGTAACAACATGTTAATCATTTGACTTAAAAATGCACTTGAAAGTGATTATTATGTTATTTAAAGCAGATTCAGTCTCTAACAGAGTGAAGAGTGCTGTCCTCTAGCTGCTGTTGACTTTCTCTGACATTGTGTGGCTGAGCTTTGGTCTGCTCCACACTGCCATCTTCTGGACATGTGATGCAACAAAAAGCAGAGCTGATCCATCTGCAGCAGCACTGCTCCTCTCAGTTGCAGCTCATAAAATATTCACCACGAAGCGTGACGCCGACCATTTTTGATCACATGAAATTTGACTCTTGCAAAGTGACATTTGAAATTACAGTTAAATTAACTTTAATGTTATTTAAATTTTTCCTGCACAATTTTTGTGTTATTTTTTTGAGTCAGTTTTAAGATATTTTCTTTAGCTGTATTCAGCCTCTTTAAGATTTTGCATCTCTTTGTGGTTATTCTGTGTCTCTTTTTTAAAAAGTTTATTCTGTTTGTTTTGGGTCTTTTAAAGCCTTTTAAGTCATTCAGGCTTTTCTGCAGTCGTTTTGTGTCTCTTTGTGGTAATTTTAAGTCTCTAAATGGTGCTTTTGTTTCTTTTTTAACTGTTTTTTTTATTAACGTTTAAAAAAAAAATCTATTTATGTTTTTTAATGGGGTCTTATTTTGAGTCACCATGTGGTCTTTTTGCGTCCCTTTGTGTTTGTTGTGTCTCTGTGTTGTCGTTTTAAATCTCTTTGAGGTCATTTTGGGTCTCTGTGGTATTTTTGTGTCTTCCTCTGGTTGATTTGATGCTTCCTGTCATCTTCCTGCATCTTCTTTTTACTCATTTTGTATCTCCTACAAGACGCTTTTGTCTCTTTGTGGTTGTTCTGCAGTTCTGTTTGGCCATATTTGTTTCTCTTCGCGTCACGTTGCTGAGACTCCTGAGATCTATGTCGCTGATCGCATCAAATATGAATTACTACGTGTGTATTTTGTATTTTGTATTACAGTGTATTGTGTTTATGTTTCTTAACTCAGGGAACATCTGGTGTGAACTCTCCCGGCAGCTCAACTCACATCAAGCCTCAGCAGCGGGAGCAGCTTCCAGTCTCCTTCATCTCCTATCCCTCCTCACTCGGATCCATCGGCTCTAGCGGCCTCCGTGTGTGAACAGAGAAATAATTCAACAGTAGTCCTTCAATGAAATATGAAACCATCCCTGGTGCGACGTCGCCTGTAGCTCTGACCAGCTGGAATATTCTGTAAAGGGAAAAGATGAGACCTTCAGCTTCCATGAAGATGTGCCAAAGATTTCTTCCTTTTATCCAGCAGAGAGGCCCTGCTGCAGCATGCAGGGACAAACCAGGGCATCAGAAGCCATAAAAAAAGCCAAATATCAAATTTCTCTGAGAATTGGGATGCTGTTAGCTGAGTCCCTCTTTGAGCCTGGAGTGTGCAGTGCAGGAAAATATGGAAATTGTGCTGGATTTTAAACATAGGGAATTGCTAATCAGCTGTCCCAGTCCAAGGCTCTATTTTTGGAGCCAATAACAGCAGAACTGCCAAAGTATGCATGTTGTTTGCATAATATTTTGGTGAATTTTAACACCTTACTTCATTGTAGCACACTGTAACACATTACCAAACTGAAAAGCTTCTTTTTACTGACCTCTAGTGGTTGAAACATCCAAGTCTGCTGCAGCATGTGGTGAGAAGTGTTGCAACAACATGAGTGTCAGGTTTTATCTTCACACCTCAGCAAAAATACAAATTTAACCAACAAAAATGAGATTTCATGATGTGATCAATTTGTCTGCAAAGTGTGAGAAAATAAGCTCCCACTGTTTTTTCAATTAGTTTATTCACCGAACAATCGATGCAAGTTAGTCCTGATTTTCAAAGTCTCTCAGAGCTTTACTGATTAATAACAGCTAGAGGCAGAGTTTTTGTCAATCAGGGAACTTTATGTGAGCTGGTCCAAAACTTCCCACAGGGATGTTGGAGTCAGACGATCTGTTTGGAGAGAAGTCGTCTAAAGTTTCTGAGCAGCTGTTTGACTGCAAGTTAGCTGGTTTAAATCTTTAGATTGGAGCTAAAATATCAGGAATATTATTCAAAAAGTTTGTCAATGTTTTCTCTGTTTGTTCTGCTGATGTGTCCTTAAAAATGTGTGAATGTGCACAGCTGAATGAAATTAAATGACCTAGTTGCTTTCTGTGTCTCAAGCTTCAGTTATTTATGACCAAATGGTAAATAAATTTTGTTGAAATGCTTCATTAGAGCTGCTCAAGGACCCTTAGTGCTGATGTTTTGCTCCTTAAACATTTTTTTTCTTGCCTGATCAAAATAATTACATATAAATTTGTCCTTCGATGGATTCCTGGTGGTGAATATAAACTTTCCAACCATTCAAACTGTGCAGGAAAAGACACTTTATATTAATCTTTGTGATGTTTTACCATTTTAATGCAAATAATTCAAGATGAGAAGCAAAGTCCTTCATATTTTAACTCCAAACCTCAAAACATAAGATTTTAAACATAGCACTCTGAAGTTCATTTTATAACAGAAAGCTAAATGTAATTTCAAGGATCTAACACAAAATTGGTTTAGTTTTCTTGGGCATTTCTACAACCATCCAACCCTCAGTTAACAAATTACTCACCTTTTAATGTCATTTATGGATTACAGAATGTTGTTTTTTAACATCACACTAAAAAATCTGCATGAGAATACAAATTAAGAGTTTATGTACACCTCATACTTCAGTATACTTCCAGTACGAATTCACTGCATGTGCATTAAACTACTCACTCTTATAGGTGCTACACACAAATCCTCCTGAAACCACACTGTCCACTGTGTGCGAAACCAGCTAGTCTGACTTTGTCTACATTCAAAAGTAAACTGAAGGAGTTCATTTTCTAATCCATTTTAATAATTTGAGTCTTTGTCACCGTGCTGCAAACTGTTGCTTTTTTTAAGTGCAGCTTTTGGTTAAAGACTAAAACTTGGTGTCACTTTGGTTTGTTCAGCACATTCTAATTTAAATAAATAACTTGTAGGATTTGATTTTACATCCTCAAAGTTATGGCATACTTAACATGTAAAGCTTGTTCTTAACAAGAACTTCTTAAAAAGGAGATTGCAGACGAAAAGAACTAAATATTTCTTCAAGGTTTTTATGCTTGTGAAACTTATCTATAAAATTAAATGGAACAACATTCTTTTAAAGCTTTTAAACATTTCCAGAGAGTTTAATGAACACCTCTCTAACATATAGGAAATGGAAAATGCATTTGTCTGCCGCTTTTCTACTCTTTCAACCACTCAAAGTGCTTAACAACACGAGTCAGCTTTCACCCACTCACCCGCTGATGGCAGGGGGCTTCCATACAAAGTGCCAATCTGCTCATTAGGAACACACACACACACACAGACACGCACACACACACACAAGCAGAGTGCCAGGGATTGAACCAACAACCCTCTTATAAATGGACGACTCGCTCCACCTCCAGAGCCCAGCCTCCAACATCATAACATGTAAAACATAGATGTTTTATTTACTGACCTGCTGCTGTATCGGATTACTTTGAATTATTCCCAGTGTTCAAGTTTTTGTGTCCACCCTCTGTTGGTGAATGATCTAACCCTTTTATTGGGGGATGCTCATGTGGCTAGAACAAATATGGAATACGGGAATTACTAAAAAACTACATGAAATAACACCAATTGATAATGATACTTAGTTTTTTATGTTCAAATTATTTGTCAGCTGCACCTCCTCATACTTTATACTACAGCTTTTAAACGCACCCTATTGCAGTTTGGCAAATATTCCTTATTTTATATACATACGCTTCATTTGTTTTGTTTTAAGGTGTGAAATTTAAAAAAAGGAAACGACAAAAAAACTGTCTCAACCCAATCTCAATCCAATATTTTTAACTGAGTAGAAAATTAAGACATTTTACCTGTTTGGAGTGGCACTGATGTCCAATCAGGATGCTGTAAATGCTCAGCCTGTCAGAACTCAAATTTTATAATAAATTTAGAAATATCTGCTTTAAAAAAACTTTATGAAAAAGTGCAAAGAATTCCCCCTATCCTGAAAACAAAGAAAGATAGAAAACTAATCAGCAGCTTTAAAAACTGTAAACATGGAGGTGGTGGTGTAATTCCTTATCTGTCCAACAGATGTCCCCATAGTGTCATTTTTTCCTGCTCCACTCAAAATTAAAAGAGGCAAAAATAAATAACCCAGTGTTCATATTGTAGATACATTTATATAATATCTTTTTCTTTACAATGAAATTGATCCGTCACACGAGATGACTGAAAAAAAAAAAAAAGGCTCACAATACAGTCAATAAAACCAAACCTATAGAACCTATGATTGTCACTTACTGCGAGTCACAAAAAAAGTACATACCGCGAATAAATAATCTACAGAAATATGTACAATATGCACAACAAGAATTCAATGGAAGTGCAAATAAAGCTTTGGATCCCTGTACAGGAAAAAAGGGTAAGCAGATGTAGACTGAGCCAGCTGTCCCCAACATACAGTATGAAGCAATAATCATCTAGAAGTCAAGTCATAAAATTTACAGGACATTTAGTAACATTTAGGCTTTGAGCTCCTGCATTTAATGACTTTTTAATAAAGAGCTGAGCAAAAAAAAAAAAAAAAAAAATTAACAAAAAAAATCAGATAGAAATAAAATGAACACATTACATTATTTACAGTGTAATCGCATTCCACGGAAAATTTAATGCTCGTCGTCCAATGAGGATCAAGGCAACAATCACGGGACTAACAGGCGGCTGAGAGAGACGGAGGAGGAGGCAGAGAGAGAAAGAGGGATCCAGAGAGGAGGCGACTCACTGCAGAGGAGGAAAAAGAAAAAAGAAAAAAAACCTCTTTGTGCTCCTGCTGGCTCTGCTGGCCGGTGCTGAGAAGGAACAGGCTGCGATATTTAACACTGTACAACTCTGCTACCTTTTCCCCGTCCAGACCGACTGACCGCCAGAGGAGGAAGGAGAAGAGAGCTGGTCGAAGGAGCTGCATGTTTGGTTGTGTGTGTGCGTTTGCCTCAATCCTGTCCGGCATGGTTGGCAACACACACACATACACACTTAGCACAATGCACACATGTGAGCTGTCGTCGTCTTCTGCAATGTCCCAAACTTTAAGTCTCTCGTGTTTTCAGGAGCTCTGAGTTACCCAGAGTTCAAGTACTCCAGCGCCACTTCGTAGCAAAACTTGTACTGGTCCTAAGAGAGAAGAAGGGACAGGTGAAAACATTAAAGTTATGTACAGGTGAAATCAACCTGCCACAAGAACCTTGAGTCAAAACAGAAAAGAAGGCCCCAGGTTATGATGCATCACAAACACAGTTTGTTTTTCAACCACATCAGAAGGACTGGTTGTTGATTTTTTGAAGGGTGGAGTGAAGACCCAGTAATTAAAGAAAGAGGGAGATATGATACGTTGTGTACCATATTTCAATGCTGGAGTTCTTATTAAGGCGCTCATTATTTCATAAATATGCACCATGTATGCATATTTTTGATGAAAGAGCACTCTTCTTCAAACATTAAACAATCTGAAGGGAATCTCTTGGTGCAGGTACATGAAAAAGTGTGGAAACTTACTGATCTCATTTAAGTAAAATTAAGTGACTTTTCGAAGAGGTAATGCATTGATTTCACCTGTGAAGGTCGACCTAATTGGTGCAGGGAGACTTACTTAGCCTTGTGAAACAGCTGTCATCAGGATTACAATGATGAGGGCTTGGAAATGATTTTTTTTTTTTTTACAGATATCACAAATGAACTGAGGTGAGGAGCTTGGACAAGCTATAGGTTGCATTACGGGAAATGTAGGGTTGAGCTTTATTGGAGCTTTCCTGCTAATAGGGACTAAAAGTCAGAATGTGTTGGCCCCCTTTTTTTACAAGTTGATTATTTACTTCTTCAACACCAGCAATTATTTTCACGTTCTAGATTTTGTGCTGCAGAGCTCCTCACCAGTAGGTCCACCATGTTGGGTTTGTTGTTCCTTAGTGTTTTGACAGCATGGAAAACATCCACAGAGCGCTGGTGTTGAAGCATCTCACAGACGATGCTGATGGCACAAAATGTCCCGCTGCGGCCGCCTCCATTCCTGCAGATGTCACAAAGAAGCCGCGCATTGGAAATGTAATTTAAGAAGAGGTAAATGTAGTTTACTTCAATATGGAAAGCTCAAGACTGACAATAAACTAGACAGAGAGGTTTGGAAGTTTCATACATTTTGATGCAGTAAAACTCTTCAGTCACTAGGTGGAGATGTTTCATTTTTAATGCCGGCACTGTATGAACTTCCCTCTGCACTGAGGCTTGAGATAACTTACAGACAGTGGACCACGGTGCGTCCCTCGCCCCCGTCGTACTCCTCCTGCCACTTGTCCACCTGTCGAATCAGCTTGAGGAAGGAGCGCTTGGACATGGGCGTGTCTCTGTACATGGGCCAGCCCAGGAACTGGAACTGCTGCACCATCCGGTAGCCGTCCTGAGGCTGGAGGGGAAGGGGAAGGACACACAAACACACACACACCGGTTATCCCAGGTTAACACACCAAGAAGGTGGGGGTGGTGGCGATGGTGGTGGTGGTGGGGGTTAATCGCTGCTTTGCAAAGATGCAGTCAGACTGTAAAGATGCAGGGCTAAGCCGAGCCTCGATGGGGGACAACTAGGACAGGAGATGGATGAGGGCACGAGGAGTCACTGACGAGATGAATGTGCAGATAGACGCTTTGATAGATGAGCACAGTTACTGCTGGAGACGGATAGTTAAGGATCCAGGATACAGACGGTCTAAATCACACTCAGACATATCGATCAATAACTCTTGTCAGCGATCATGTGTGATTAGGCTGTATTCCACACAACATGCTGGTGGAGCCTCTGCCGGCCAACACCATAATGTGAGGAGTGATTATTGACATCTGCGGGCCGACTGTGGGGGTAAGGAGCTTACGCAGGTGACTGCAGGTGACGCTGCCACGGGGCAGGACCCTTCATGTCCAACCCTGCAGGTAGCTTTCATCACGTTTGTCCCGGTTGTTAAATATCTGTCTCTGGCATTTCTTCCTCCACGTGAATAAAAAAGGTCATTTCATTTGGTTTGTGGTGCTCAAATTATTAAATCATGAAATGCAAAGCTTGTTTAGCAACTTGTCCTTCCATAGTCCTTGTTATGAAGGATGGCCAACAAACTATCAACAGCTTCAACAGGGGTTGTTTCTTCATTAGAAAGCACCAAAACACAGTCTGTAGCTCTGTGAGTTATCTCAAGCAGAGGGGCCATCTGTGACCCCCCAAGGAAAGCAAAATAAATTAGTTTTTTCTTTGAATTTTTCCCTTTTTGTTGTTAAATACTGGATGAAAATCATTTAAATAAAACAATTAAAGAAGGAAAAACTAGTGTTTGGTTGAGCTGTTCAACAATCATGTCTGCAGTCAGATCTTAACTTAAAGGTCAAAACAGACATTTCTTCAATTCAGGAGAAAACAAGCCAAATAAAGTAATCCAGATAACTGTTTCCCAACTTCTTTGGCTTATGTCCCTTTAATATGAAACAAATCAACACGTAAACACTTGTCAGAGGTTCAATGTGTCTATTGGTTGTGATTTGTTTGACATTTGCTGTTTTGTTTGATTTATTTTTGGATGCTTGAAGGCAAAGACTGCAGCATTTTACAACAATAACAATTCAGAATTCAGAAAAATATATATAATTTTTTTTGTTTATTCTAAATTTGATCATCTTGTGACTCTTCAGATTCATCTTGTGGACCCTTCAGAGTTGGAAACCACTCATCTGGACTGAGCACATCCCATTTCTGAGATGTGTAATGTGGTAGAGAAAGAAACCTCAGAGACATCTCAATATCTCAAAACATGGACTGTTAAAAGTAAAAGTATTTACCACTTAGTGCATTGAAGGAACTTTGAAGGAACAGTCAAATGGTTCAACTTGGCTTCTACCTTTTTAACAAGGTGTGAAAATTTTCCTCAAGCTGTCTCAAAGACATGCGACTTGTGGCGATCGCACCTACGTCCAATCACTGGTGCAGTGGCATAGTTAAAGAACAGAGTGACTCTGCTTCGGCACAGCTTGAATGGACAGGCCGGCGTATGAGTGGGATGTGTGAGGTGTACAGTCACAGAATAAATTGCCTGTTGTGATCACCACAAGGAGGACAAACAAGTCACAAAAGTTGCAAAAAAATGGGCAGCAGAGAAGAAAAAAAAAACAAACTACTTGACAGCCCAATCGACATTCTTTTTCGGCTAATAAACATTTTTCCGTTTGAAGCATGACTCTCCTGGGTCACCGTACCCGGGCTGCGTTGTAGATCCGAAATATTCTGCTGATGATGTCCTCCTCCAGGTCGGCGGAGACGAACTCCACCTGGATGGGTCCATGGCGGTGGACTCCATTTTCTGGCCAGTACTGTGGGCACAACTAAACAAAATAGGCATGTACACACACATACATTCACACACGGAGATATATAGGTACGCCAGCAACACACACACACACACACACACACACAGAGACACACACATAACAACAAAAACACACGAAGAAAACAAAGAAAATGAAGACGATTCATTAGTGAGAGAATCAGCGTCTAACTAAAGGCATGTGACATTGATTTCAACTCCTTGTGCGAAGATGTTGAAGAGGTTTACGTGGGATTACAATTTTTGAGGATGTGAATCATGAAAAAGAGTTAGAGAGAAAGAAGGTGAATTAATGCAGTGTGAAGTGCTTTCTTTTTAAAATATGTAAACTGCTTCTTCATGGGAGAACATTCATACAAGAGCTGGAAAATATTTTTGACAGAGCGAACCTTTAACTCATATGTTCTGAGTACGAGAGTTTTTCTCCTCATCCACTGACCCTTTTATTCAACAAATCAATGATTCCTCAAAAACCTTGACTAATTGTTCTCATCTTCTAAAAGAAAAAAAAAATTACACAAAGTCTTTAAAAGCATCTTATATTTCTGACTAAGAGCAAATCAGAGAATCTTATAAAAAATATAGAGAAAATATAATGAAAAGATAAATCATTAAGAGACAATTTATGTCATTAGAAAATAAATACACAACATTAAGGATAATAAATTAATTTATCAATTTCATTTGCAACCACTTGAACTGTTAAATTTTGGCTATTCATCTGTTTATTAATTAGCATGGGAAACATTTATATATCCGGTCCATTTTGCTAAGCTATTTAACCAGTTTTTAGTCAATTAGTGGTTAAGCTAAGCTAAAGATTCATTAATTAATTTTAGCTCTTGCAGCTGCTTGACTTTTACTTCCATCCGTTTAAACTATTTGTTAATTACATATATTGAACTCAATCATGATCCTCCAGCAAATATTATCTTTTTCAGAACCTCTGGTCCTAGCTTAACCTTTTGGCCATTTTGGCTAACGTTAGCTATCATGCTGTTCATTCATTATTGCTAGCTAGCTTTTCAAGAAAGATTTATTAATGTTAGTCTTAGCTACTATAACTTTTTCAACAGCTTGTGTCTGTTTTAATCATAAATCCATTACTTTTTAACAGTGATAGACATCTTTTTTTAAAATGTTTATACATTGCTTTTAGCTACTTTCATCATTTATCCATTGTTAGGCTAACTCTTTGGACTTCTCTTTTCACTTACAAGAATATTTTCAAAACTGTCATGTGCAATGGAGTCCAGATGTTGCAGGTGACTCCAAAAGAAGTTTTAATAAAACCAATTTTTTTATGTTCACATTTGTTGAGCTTCTCTGCTGTCTTACCACCACATCCCCTCATGCTAATTATTCTCTAAGGACTCAGCTTTTGTTTTAAAATCATTGTCAAATTAAAAACTTAAAACTTCAAGGAAAACAAAAAAGCTAATCCTTAGTTGTAGCCCTGATTAAAAGTACTAAGCAGTCATTGATAGTGTTATTGACTGCTCGAGCAGCAATGTTAAAAAGTACAGAGGGGGGAGGAAATAAACCCCTGGGACGCCATGATAAGAGCTGCTAAATCTCCCTTATTCCCGCTCCTTAGGAGTGAAAGCCCAGTTAAGAACATGCACCTGCAGAGCCCACCGCCGGCCTCACAGCACTAAATCAGACTCATGGAAGCGTACACACACACAGATGGACAGATGGATTTTGCACTGACAGACATGCCTACATACTGAGTCATGAGCAAACAAGGGAAAAATGAGACTACCTGAGAAGAATGCAAATAACAGGCCTGAGTACACGCATACAGATGGACGGACAAATATACGCTCACTTTTTTTTCCACTAACACACACATACACACACACACACACACACACACACACACACACACAAAAACGCACAAACACATATACAGTCTCTATGGCAGCAAAAGCACTACCTCCTCGCTCCCTTCTGAGAGGCTGTCAAAACTTGACAAATTCAACAGATGCAAAAACAAAGACGCTGATGGAGAAGATAGTGAACCTCCACCTCCCTCGTCTCCGTCTACGCCTGCCCTCCTTCCCTTCCCACCTGTGCTGTTTCCTTGGCTGGCTGAATGGCTGGCTACAGTGAGAATATTGAATGAAAGGCCTTTTTCTATCCACCCAGTCAGCCAGTCAGTCAGTCACCTAGGGACGGGGGATTTGGATGGGGAGAGCATCCTGGCTTCAGGCTTTGATCCCCGGGTGTTATGACAGAGCCTCGGGCTGAGAAATCTGGAGAGTCTCTTCCACAGGCCTGTTTCTCCATCTACCTGCGCTTTCATGGCAAGTCCTCTCCCACTCCACAGCATCTACCTTATTTCAAACATATTCTGTGTACCAATATATGTGAGTTTGCCAGCACAGATACATCCCTGGGCTTTTTTCCCCGGGTTTATAGTGAGAGAAAACAAAAAAAAAAAAAAGGCAATCTATCTCAAAATCCAGTTCTCACGCTGTTCTTTTTTTGTGTGACTTCATTACAAACCAACATCTGATGAAAGCAACCGCCTCATCTGTCATCTGTGCCTCTCACAAATATCCAACAAGGATTATTTTGTGTATTTGTGGGTGAGTGTGTTGTATTGCGGGCGTATCAGGTCGGGTTTACCTGGGCCGGATCGACGTCGTTGAGCATTACTATGGACGTGCAGTGATAGTCCAGCACCAATCTCCAGAAGTCCTTCACTGTGTTTGGCAGCGGGTGCTGGGTCACTATGAATGCAGATGGCTGCTTGTAACTCTGGAGAGGAAGAAAGAAGAAGAAAGATCTGAAAAACTGTCGCTAAATACACATGCATACAAATGCATATCACATTTACATAGTATGCAAGTGGAAATAATCACTAAGAATAAACCAATAATCTCCATCCTTTACAGTAACCTGCCTCACACTGAGTGATGTTTTGGCAATTTCCCGTCTGGGATCATTATGCTCGGATGCTCCACTTTTAATGTGCTTCCTGGCTCCCAAACAGAGTCCAGAGGAGGCTGAGAGGATCCTGTACCTGAAAGGTCACCTGCTCCATCCAGCAGGCAGGAGCCAAAAAGTCCATCACTGAACATGTGCTTTGCTTCGTCAAGGTGTTTTCTTCATGAGGTCCAATCTGAATTAACACTTGAAGGTTCCTTTACATTACATTTAGGTTTCATTGTTTTCGTGCCGCTGTGCATTTCAGACACTCTGACAAAGAGCACAGCTGTTTATTAAACGCAAGTTTCAAGTATATCCAAACAAACCCAAGGTCCGTTTATCAGCTGGAACTTTCCAGCTGCCATGAAATTGACTTTGTTTGAAATTATATATTTATTTTTGCTATCTGATAATTCTGAGGTAGAAAACATTAAGCCTTTACTTTTTAAGTGAACAAGGACAAGAGGTCCTTAACATGCTAAGAGAGAAATGGAAATTTCAGCCTGTACAACTCTGACAAAGAGCAAACTCCATCTGCTCACCAAGATCCTGTGACACAAATACAACCTCCGTAACAGCTGCCAAACAGACCTTTAAGTGAATCTATGTTGTTTTTCTACTGTTTCCAATGTCGAGCTTTACAATTTTAATCTCAATTCAGCTCTTGATTGTCATTGTGATATATCTTTAAATGTATAAAAGTAAACATTTACACGGTACCAGTTAAAAAAATGAGGCTTGAACAAGATATAAGAAAACTATGGCTCAACTTGGCTTCATGTGTCCATTTTAAACTTCACTTGTCTGTTCTTTTCAGCACAATGCATTGAATTTCAGCAAATGTCCTCTTGTTTGTTTATGTCCTCTCTATTTTGATGGATGGACGGTAGGAAAAGAGGCAGTACACCTACTTCCTATTGTTTAGTTGCTTGTTTGTCTTGGGATAATTGTCCATTTACATTTCACTCTGCATCCTGTGGTGTAGTGATTTGCAGGTAAGAACTAAAAATCCTCAAATCTCAAGAATCAAGGTTACAGCTCTGCGTCGAGATATTTTCAGCATAGTCACAAAGAGAAAATCCATTGTATATGAGGCTGAAATATCAAATGTCTCCCCTTGCAGTCGTTTTAATGGCCCATGATGTTTTCCATTAACTGCCAAAGACAAAATACCTGCTTTGACATCACTGATTAGCGTTTGACAAGGAAAGCAACATGTGGGAAAGTTCTTGCTCACACGCAGCACGGCAGCTGCAATTTCCTGCCCTGTGACTCAGTGTCAATTTACTACTTTAAAATTACATGGATTTAATTAGCACAAATTCCAATAAGGCTGGAAAGCTTCTTTATGCGGCTCTGCGTAGGAATGCCATTGATTATCCCTAAACTGTGATATATTAGTGGCTGTGTTCGACCCTTACGTCCATGAGTGCAGCGTTGATGTAATTGGAGCTCTCCCCGTCGATGGTGATGAGGAAGGGGAGGCAGCGGTCTGGAGGAAGGACGTCCATGCAGCGGTTCTTCTCGTGGTTCCTGGGCAGCAGGGCGATGCTACAGTCTTCCACCCGCAGCGTAGGAGTCACCATATTCAGAGTCTAAAAGCAGAATTACATGCTGTCATACCGAAGCAGGAAGGTAGGCACTCGGGTCTTGACTGTGCTAATTATCTCCCAATATGGTAATTAACAATGCAATTCTTTAATCAGTTACATTAGCGATAGCTCTGACTCCCCTGATGGGACTGTGAGGAAACTTGAGGGGGTAATACACCCCATATAACTCTGATTGGTCCAAGAAGGGGGTGCTGCGATTAGAGATTAAAGTAAGGTGACATATTTGCTACTGATTGGCCCAGAGGGGGACTGCACCATTCATCAAGAGACAGCAGGTTTGCTGCTGTTTTTAACCTAACCTGCACTTGGGATCATGCTTTATTAGGGATGTGCATACAGTCCTTCATTTGCCATTTTTATATAAAATCCTTCTCACCCTGAACTCCTCTTTAATGGGGCTGGAGTTGGTCTGCGGGTCCAGGCGATTCATGTCGTAATACACGGAGCGGAGCTGACTGGCAGGGATGGTGGTGTCGCCGCAGAGACATGCCTCCAAAATGGCATCATGGATGAAGACATACTGCTCCTGCAAAAAACAGCATCCTCATTGCGGATCTATCAGACTTCTAACACTCACGACAACAGACAGTGTTTGTTTTTTTTGTTATTTTACAACCAGCAGCAGGAGAAATGCATGAGCCAGCTGCATTTTTCGCTGGAAGAACTGCATGACCTTTCAGCAACCTTACCATGATTATTCTTTGTCCCTAAGGCAGTTTCTATGACTAATATTTGTCATTGCCTATGTTCAAAGGTTACATTACATATTTTTGCATGTTTTGGTACAAAGCTGATTTAATTCTGTTATGAAACTAACATTTTAAAAACCTTGAAGTACTAAGAGGCCTGGAAAAAAGGTATTTTCTTGAATTCCATGACCTTTTACGGTTTTTTTCATGATCCTAGCAAACCTTCGTGATCTTACTCAAGTTGAGATGTTATCATCATCATTATGTCATTGTCAAAGCAACAATGTCGACATCTTAACAACAAAAACAAACCCCCCATCGTCCTGAACTTCATGCAGAGCGCAAGAGGAAATTGCGACACATTTCCTCCTCCTCACATCAGTCAGTCAAGCAGTCGACATGGTGACACAGCTTGAGGCTTGATGCAAATCTTTTTTGAAGTGACATTTCCAGCTGACACTTCCTTGTCACTTCGGACCAGAATCTGCACACATGCACAGGGGTCACTGATTTACAGATTCACTGAGAAAACGTGTGTCGCCATTTGTCAAGTCTAGTGCAGAAAAATGTGAACCGTTGACCTGAGAGTTTAACCGGCTCAGGCCGGGTCAGCGGGCCGGCAGTGATACGGCTCCGAAACCAGGATCTACAGATTGATCAGATTCTCGGATCTCGTCTGAACTCATAAACTATAACAACAACAACAACAAGGCTTTTCATTTCCGCGGACAGATTAAAAACCACGTTGGGGTTAGTGTCTGGCCACGGGGCTGAGGAGCTGTGCCAATGAAGCTCGAACACCTGCAAGGGAAAACACACACGTACACACACACTTTGAAGGTCACTGAACTTGAGGAGAGTGACTCAGGGTGAACAACATTTGGTCTCCAGTTACTCAAATCCCAATTCGGACATCAACGGTGAAACATTTGCCCATTAAGTCCAATGACGCTTGTGATTTAAAGGGAATTACGGTGAAATGATGCATCCAACGAAACTACGGACACCTCCAGATGGCCGGTGTTCAGGAAAGCGCAGAGTCCTTCAGTAGCCATACTGGCATAAAGCTGGAGGATGAGCCAGGGATGTTTTTCTGCCATCAATATGAGCTAAATGCTCTCAGTTACAAGCCTCTAAACCCTTTTATTATAGCATGTATTTTGAAAGCACTTGTGCTCAGCACCCTGGGAAATAGTTGGGGAGGGCACTTCAGTGAATGTCTTTTGTGAGAAATGATCATAAACATGTAGAGCTGTAGTCATAAATACATCTGTGGTAATTATAAACACCATTCATCTTATACACGAGCAGGTTAAAACACCGAAGATCACTTTTCCTACAGCCGTCGGTCAGAGACAGATTATAATTTTGATAGCTTAGTTACGTAATAAAATATATTCCCACAGTTTTGAATATGTGACACTTGAAGTGGCACTTGAAAATGACTGACAGCAAAAAAATTAAAACTAATTATGCTGCATTTTAAAAGATAATGGGCATCATCAGTCACTGGCAAAATGGTTTAAAACCTTTCCTTACTGGATCACTTTTCCTGGAGAATTAATGACCAATAAATGTCAGGTAATGATTTATTTTTGCCAGAAAAGAATACATGATTTTCAAAATGAGCTCCTCTCTTTGCTTTTAATTCTGAGCATTTGTTCTGGAGCTCCGGAGAAGTGGGGCTTATGCTAAGAATTACTCGCAGATACTAGTTAATCCACGTTTGATGGCAACAGCCTGTCAAGCTGCATCCTCGCTCTCTTGTTTTACTGATGAGTCTCTGCGAACGAATCCACCGTGGGACCAGATTTACCGTACCTCAGTCTGGACCATGTTGACCCTCCGTGAGCGCAGCTCCCTCACGCAGTTGTAAATGTCCACCACACCCTCTCTCTCCGCCATGTCCAGCATGATGTCGATGACGATGAAGCAGCCTGTCCTTCCCGCCCCGGCACTGCGAGAAAACACATCGATTGGAAAACCTCAGGAGGGCAGACACTTGAAGTTTGACCTCGTACTGCAAACTTAGGCTGCAAATTTTAGCTTGAAACAGCTCAAAAAGGATTAATACCACATTTCTTCGGAACATTTCTGATGTGCAATCTTTTCTAACTTAATTATTATCCTGTAATTGTCGCTTGTAATCACATAATTTAGCTTTAAGATGAGATATCTGCCTCTGCATTAACATGAACAAAATTTTTGTTTTTAAATTATACATTAAAAAAATCAGCATCACTGCTTGTTTTCCCAAAAACAGTGTGCCTGGACTCAGAAGCAGCCTTTTTTTTTTTTTTTAGTTTTTTCCTTAGGGACTTTTTCTGTGGTAAAAAGTTATAATGAAAACTGTTCTCAGACACGAATCTCAAAACCAACACTGTGTGCACGACTCAGAACCACCAGAGGTAACTGAGAAAATATATTTGTTTTCTTTGTAACACTGTTGATACGAAGCTTTCGGAACAAAGGCACATTGAATACAGATATGATTTTCTATCACTAACAATAAAACTGACAAAGACACTCCTGTTAGATGAAATAATTTTTGTCTCTCATTTTCTTTAGTTATATTCTGGTTTGTCTTAAAAATTCCTGGCAATGATGTACGTTTGTTTACGTTCCAATCTCCAGAACTGCTGGTTCAAGACAACAGGTGCAAACATACAAGGACTGGTTGGATGGAGTTGAAACAAATATATGAAACAGGGTGTTCAGTTGTGGTGCACACCGACCTGCAGTGAACCACCATGGGCCCAGCGTTGGTCAGGGTCTTGGACTTGACTCTTCTAATGAACCCCAGCAGGCCTGTGGCGTGATACGGCACACCGTGGTCCGGCCAGCCCGTGAAGTGAAACTGCCGGATCTCCCGGATCTCATGAGCCCCTCTCTGTGGAACGGAGTCATCACGGTAAATACACAAAGTGCAGGAGAAGACAGCGGGCATGTGGTGAAAAGACAGAGGATACAGTGTACAGAGGATGTGAAAGGTCCTTCTGAAGCAAATACAGAGCTGGATTGAATACAAACACACACTTCATGGGTAAAGCAGCGGAGAGGTTGAGCAAAGTTTCTATTATCTAACAGCAAACAGGATATTCAAGGCCACTGTAGCACTCAGTTATGCACCATCTCTCCAGGGACAATGGGCTGTATTTCATATATTTATGATCTGGACTGTGGATGTGACATATGAACTGTAGTTCTTGCATTTTTAGAAGGTTTTTGTCCAGGTATAGGTGAACTATACAAAAATTCATCCTTTGTCCGGATGTCATAACCAAGTACAGTAGGTTATTTAAAGAAACCAAAACTGTGTAACTGTGTATTAATGTGTGTTTAAAAAAATTATGCATTTTATTATAGAGCTCTATGGGAATATTTCTGACTTTTTAAGGCAGCCTTAAGTGGCTTTTGGAAGAGATTATTTTTTTAGCCCTAGAAATTCTCCTTTGATTGCAATCTACCAAACAATCCAATAATCAACACTATTCAAATCTTACAAATAAAGTCTTTATCTAGAGATGTGTTTGCTAAACAAGGAGTAAAAAGTGACACAAACAAAATGGTTGTGCAGCTTATCCTGCAGGGCCATGCTAGAAATTGCAAAGTGAAAACCCCTGTGATTAGAGGATTTTTAAGTTATTCATAAACCGTGTTTGACAGCACTCGTCATAATAAAACGACCTTGATGAGTTGTTTTAAATTTTTACATTTGAAACAGTACTACGTCCCTTTTTGATAAAGTCAGAGCAGCAAAGAAACTTTTGGAGTGACTCCATGTCAACGAATCTCAAGGTTCTTATGAACAAAGAACATCACCTATAATTTCTTCAGCCAAACTGCTCAATAGCCAAAGGTTGAGGTCTAGTACTGAATATCTCCCAGCAGGCTGAAACTGAAGAACCATGAGTGTTGTTTTAAATCTTTTAGAGGCTGCTGAAGGTTAAAAAACGTACCTTTTCTACCGCAAAGGTCCTGATGACGTACTCTGACAGCAGCTCTGTCTCTATCAGCGTCACCTTGATGTCTCTGTAGATCTCAGTGTCATCAGGCCAGTACTTACAGCACTTCACCTGAGAGTGACAGAAACAAGTGTTTCATAATGTTTTATAACCACGAGCGCACATGCTGCATGCTAACCGCAACGCATTTACATTTGCACACACATACACAGCACTTTATTTCCCTGCACACACACACCCTCGTACCGAATTATGTGACTGCCTGCAAGTTTCCAGGCCATCATTTTTTCCAATAAAGATAATTGTCACATAACATTACCTCGCGTTTGCCGCCTGATATTTCAGTTTCTGAAGCATTTCTTTCAAGTCGAAATGAGATTCGCCTCATATTAGTTTCGACCTCAGGTCAAGAATCTGCTGTAAATGGGAATCTTATGTATCGATGGAGAGCTCATTCTCACATTATTGCTTTTTCATTCTCACATCGATAATGTGAAAATGAGTAAAGGTAGACCGCACAGAACCCTGGTACGGAGGATAATGGGTACTGAGAGCGAGCAGGATTTGTCCACCTTAAATTTTTGACTACCAGTGCGGAGAAATAGGACAAAACATTAAAAAATAGTGTATCACAATTGGATGAGGGAGACATAATGACAATCCAATAATGATATGAAATAATAAACCCTAAGCTATTTAAAACAGATTTCCCAACAGAAATCTAAAACACCCCACTGGAAATATTACTTGTATTAGGTATCATAAGAGTGCAAAATTACCCCCCCCCACTCCTTTTTTCCCCCCTTTCAATTAAACTGTTGATACAGAGGGAGTATGGCTGGTAAAGCTGGAGATGGAGACTGAGATCGTGGAGGTATATGATAATTTTTTGATGAAGGATAAATGCGACATCAGCCACAACTAGATTCAATTTTCATTTCTGGATTCTATGTGCTGATTAGGAATGAAATGAGATTTTGGTTTTGTGGAGTGACACAGACAGAGAGGGACTTTCAGGTCCCTCTCTCTGACACTCCTGATGACTAATCCCCCGATGACAATCACAAATCCACCGTCCGCTTCCAGCCAGATTGAATTAGGCAAAAGCCATTACCTTATTAGATCACTCTGAATCAGGCGCCTGGTTTTTTTGGGGGGGAAATTAGCCTTTGGGCTAAATTATGCCGGCGTACACACAGATGTTCTTTTTGCGTGGGCCCACTTCTGGTGGAGTCTGGTGTGTACGAAGCACTTGAACTCGTTCGTTCATTCGTTCGTTCGCTCGCTCGCTCGCGTGGATAAAGTGTATGGAAAAGAAGTGCACACAGCATCACCTCATCACACACATCAGCACACCACCTTCTAAACCAAATCTCTCATACATCAAAGTGCGCCGAGCGCCGCCCCTGAGTGTGAGACCTGCGGGACAGAGGCTGTGTGTGTGTGTGCGTGTGTGTGTCTGTGCCAGGATTTCCCAGAGTTCATCAGCAACTGTGCCGAGCAGATGGCCCACTGTGATATGGCGGAGTGATTTTATGGGGCCCACAGTGGAGCCACCGTCACTGTGACCAACTGTGCCTGCCCGCCCGCCATTGGACAAGGATCATATAACAGACGGTTTGGGGGCCGGGGCCCGCCGAGGACGGCACTGCAGCTAAGCAGGTGTGGAGAAGGTGTTGGGCGGGGCGGGCCAGGCTCAGCTACTGTAGAGGAACGGCCTAATGAGGTACCTAGAGATGGGCCCATGAATCATTATCAGCTCTGCTACATTTAAGCTCCACCAAAAAATGCACATCAGCGAAATCAAGGTGTGCCCGTGTTTAAGGGGCTTTCGGTGCAAATGTGTTTAAAATTCTTGGAGGAAATCCCCCTGGCAGTCAAAGCATTACACTGTACGTTAAGACCTTCATTTTCTCTTGATTATAACCTAACCAGGAGGAACTACAGTGTGAGTTAAGTGGAACAAATTAGGACTGAAGTAGAGCCCTAGGTTTTTTGTTTTTTTTTTCCTGTTAGTGGGCAGGCCATATGCTGAAATGAATAAAAGGAAAGTCAAGGTTCTGCCATTAGTTTGAACATTATGAACCTTCCTCACCACTCAATAACAGTCCCCCCTTTTTTTTTTTGTCCAAAGAGGACAACATTAAGAGACGACGTTTCTGCTCCGAGGAGCCTGGTAGAAGCTGGCGCCTACAGCAGACTATAATCTCCTGTTATAGAGCCACTGAGATGAATCAGGAGTCAGTTGCCTGGATGCTTCTCTGGTAATGAAGGCCATCAATCAGTTTCTTCTCACTTCTCACTGATCAGATAGACGGAAAAAGAGCTGGCGGCCGGCGAGACCCACGCCTCACTAAGCACACACACACGGAAACATCTGGGCGCTGATGTCCACTGACACACATGTACACACACACACACACACACACTCAAACACACTAAGATAAAGATGACTCTGTTTGCCTGAGATACCATCAGGCTGTCAGTCCACATGGGGGGGTTGGAGGGCAAGAAGATCTTATTTGAGATCTGCAGTTACAATAAACTTGTAATTAATACCCACCCTGCCCACTTCCACCAGGTTGGTCACCATGACGATGGCCGCCGTGTTCTCCTGCCAGACCATCCTCCAGAAGTCGAAGACCGTCTCTTGCATGGGACCTTCAGGAGTGAGAGAGAGAGTTGATGATGTTTTAGGAAAAAAAAACCAACCAAAAATATACCACCAAAATATATCTAGAGAAGAATTTTTCAAACTTTGTGACATTGTTCATGCACTGGAATAAACAAACAGTTGTCATAAATAAATGATAGTTGTCATCAAGAGGGAATCACACTTTAATTTCATCATGCAACCTGATGTATAATGACCAATAAACTTCCTTGTATCCTTGTAAATAAAGACATCGTTCCTTGTAGAATTTGTTTTTCCTTTATCCAGTTAACACTAAACTGCGATACAAAATTAAATGGAGACATTGAAACCAGTGGTCTATACTTGTGATTGTTACTCTTACAATGAATTTGGACATAAAAATGTAAAGATTTATCACACTGTTGAACTGCCAGACTCGTCAGAAGGCACCAAATCACATATTTTTTCACTCCATAATCACTATGTGTACAATTGTTCAACATTCATTTAATAATAAGTTCAAAAAAAACAAAAAAAACAAAACAGTAGTATATCTCCTAGTGATGGGTAACCATGGTAACCCATGCCAATGACAAATCAACTTTCAAAAACACATCAGTCTCAGCAGAGTGAAACTGTATGTACATTTAAGCTGAAGTGTTATTGAAGTTTTGACAAGGCTGCCTCGGTTGCCGTCTGCTGTTGTCTGTTATGTTGTCATTCTTGTCAATACTGCATTGCATTGTGGGATATTTACTCCAGCACAGTATCTGCTGCTTCTATACTATACCTTTCCCCAGAGATGTCATGGACCTAATCTGCTATTGATTCCATAAAATCATATGGTTTTGGACAGACTGACACAATTTCAAACTAAATGCACTTTTTAATCAGTAACTTGGTTTGTGCAACAGAAACTCTTTTCCTTTTTTATAAAAAAATCCAGTAAACATCCTCTTGACCCTCTGTGAGAAGTGACATAACCCAGATACTACCTGAGCACCCAAACAAATTATGTTTCCACCTGAACATTAAACTCAGACACGATGGTTGAACTTCTAAATCCAAAAACACACCTGCATTAACATGCTGCTACGGTAGCCTGCACACCACTGGGGAGACTTTCCACAACATTTTGAAACCTGGCTGCAGGAATTTTCCCTCATTTAGCCGCAAAAGCATTAATGAGGCCAACCACTGATGTTATTGATAAGACCTGGTTCTGGAGTTCCACTTTATCCTAAAAGCGCTAGATGGGGCAGAGGTCAGAGCTCTGATTGGATCAGACATGTTTCTCTATACTAATCTTATAAACATCATGTTTATGCACCTAGCTTTGTGCATGTTAAAAAAAACCCTATTAAACACCATTGTGTGCTGGAGCTTTAAGATTTTACTAGTTTGAGCTAAGGGATGCAGCCCCAGTGATGCAAAACAATCAGTGTATTTCCTCCAATATGTTTCATTTTCTATTTTTTATCAGTGACTCCTTGTTAAATTCAAAGACGTGGTTTAAATTTATGTATTGCATATATTATTTATTTTACTCTGTTTATACATACGCCGTGGCAACATGTTTTTTGATCATGTTGTCGAGCCAATAAAGCTCCTGTCTGTGTCTTCAGAGGCAGCCAGGGAAGCAGATCAACTTACACACAATATAAACACAGGGGATTTGGAGGTATTACAGTCCTACAGCAACAATGCAGTTTGTAGAGCATTTTCTCCTCCATTTTCACTACTCATATCGAGCATTGAAAAACATGTCAAATCAGATTTATTTATAGTGCTTCCTACAACAGATTCCTCGCAAAATGTGTTCACTTTACAGCAGAGGGAGCAAATACGGATAGAAACAAGAGAGAACAAATAAATCATGAATTTAAAGATGAGGCTAAAGCCAGTGTGTGTGTGTGTGTGCATGTGTGTGTTTGTGTGTGGCAAGGCTCAAAGCAATTACCACTTCACCTCATCTGTTCAACACCAACCTTTCCACCGAACCGAACCCAAACGCGTCTGCTCAACATCAAAATAAATGAGCAGAGAGCCATTGAATGCCTCCAATATTTAAAACTCCACTGAGCAATAATTGTGGATTGATAGGAATTTAATTATTATTCTGGTTAATTAAAATTATTAATATTAGTTTTAATCATGCAGCAAGTGGAAAAAAAAATTACTTCTGACAAATTAATTAGTGAATGCAAATCTCTGCAGTTGTGCATTCTCCTGCGTTGGCCTAAATTACCTGGAGACATGACAAATTATGCAGACACACACAGAGACACAGGAGAGGACAGAATCACACGACAACATGACGCAGACACACACTGTTAGTGTTTTTCCTCCTTGTTATTTATGTGGTAATAAATAAAGTATATTTAAGTTCTTAAAACTGATTACCAACGACTGGGTCGATTTTCTTTCTTACATTGTTTTTTCTCTTTGTTTTGATGTGAAATTAGACAAAATTTTTATTTTAATGACTCTTTTTCTTGAGTATCACTAAGTTTTACATGCTGTTTTACAAGATATCATTCTATAGAACAATTTAGGGGTCAGTGTCTTGCTCTGAAAGTTAAAGGTAGCAGTATTCGATTTAGTCCACTGAGGCGCTATGATAGCAGAAACATGGTGATTCAACATGGCAGACTCTGTTGAAGAGGTTCGCCTTTCTCTGTATATATCAAAAGCTCATTCTAAGATAACAAAAGCACCTCTTTCAGGTGATTATACTTTTATGAAAACACAATACTGAAACACAATACATAACTATTAATATTACATTCAGTGTCTGCCAATAGACCTACATTAATCCTGCAGACTGCTCCTTCAAATATCAACTTTCATTCAACCTTCATGAGAACTGGATTATTCAGCCGCTTTGCTAATGACGTCAAATCGTTTTCATGTGGTTGTAAAGTGTGCACATTAAACCTGACACCACTCATTGCTATTGCTGATACACTCATGCCAATATCGTTCGCTGCTGCAGCTCCTTCTATCACCCTTTCCCTTTGCCTTATGTGCTTTATTTTAGAATTTGGAATTTAATTAAGTTTCCTGTACGTTCGTAAAAGGGTGATTAGCTTTAAGCTCCCTCATAAGAGCAAAACCTTTTCCACCAAATCTATCTCGATCACTCATCTTCTATAATTGTTTAAAATCCTGATGCATCTCTGACTAAACAACTGTTTTTTCAGTAAAAGAGGCACATTTGTCATTCTTTTTAAAATTAAGGCTTAAAGGGGGGGGGTCTTGAAGCTGATTGGTTAACATGCAAACTCTTCTATAAAACCACAACATCCCTGGTTTGACACTGAGTGGGAACTCTGATGCTTGTCAGCTTTATCTCTCTCTCTCTCTTCCTTCATTTCCTGTCTGTATCTCGAATTAATTGATCAAATTAAGGAAAAATTTTATTGCATATAAACGGTTTGTAATCATTTGAGAAGCAGCTCCAGGATCCTTTTCTATTATTGTGGTGTTTGTGTTCCTTATTGGCTTCTGTCATCTGCAACAAGCTAATTTCCCTCAGGGGCATCAACAACATGTCATCAGCGTTTTAATCACTTGATTGATCAAGCCATGTTTGATTTGCTTTGTGTGGTGCCCCAACACTTCTTGACTGTCTATCTTCTCTGACTGTGCTCGAGCTCAGCCTCATGTGATGTAATTTAAATCACTTCCACACAAACTCTGCAGTGAAATTTAAGAGACTTTTTGCTGAAAGAAAAAAAAAAGAAAAAAAAAAAAGACAAATGATCCAAAATGAACCATCAACTCCACGATCATGTTTCAGCTGCCAGCCTGTTCATCTGGGAAATATTTTGCACAGCACAATGGTTGTATTTTTTTTTTTAAAGAAATATATTTTTTCCATGGTAATTGGATATGTAGAAATTTGGAACGACACTCCTCAGTATCCTCCATTTGTATTCCCACATTTCCTCTGCTTTGCAGGAGGTGGCTCGTCTCGATTTTAACTGCAGGACCTCAGTATTCACTTCCAGTCACTTCCAGTCTTTCCAATAACTAGCCAACCTGATTGAACCACCCACTCTACCTCCTACACTTGTCCCCGAGGGAGGATACACACTGTTGAGAAGTTTGAGAGAGGGAGACTGAGAAGCAGGACAGCTGGTGTGTAGGACTTCAGTAACACAATAACACTTGGCATTGTACGCTAAACCATCCAATGGGAGGCTCCTGCCAAGCTTCACTCGGCCAATTTGTGTTTCCATACGCATGTAGAGACTGAGAATAGGTGAAGAGGAGACGCTGGGCAGTGCTGAACCTGATGACAGTCATAAGGAAGTGAATATGGCTCCTGACGAAAAGGTGATTAAGAGCACACAGACCTCAAACACAGACAGTTTGACAGCTTTCATGAGGACGTGCTGAGGCGACTTAAGAGTTCAACGCAACTCCCAGTGACAACTGAAGAGTTTGAGTTTTTCTAATGATCATTGTTTAGTGTTTCTAACAATTTCTACAGAAAAAAAAGCTTGATTTTTAAATCTGTCAGGAATCTAACAGTTGGTGTGTCTTCTGCTGCATGTTGTCACTGTTGTGTTCAACTAACTTTTCAGTTAACAAGCAGTAAATTAGGTTTATTATGTGATTTTTACATCTGAAAACTGGCATGGGAAATAAGAGGTGAAGAGAAAAATGGCAGAATTGCAAGAAAGCACTATTAGTTATTGACACAGTGAAGTGACCTATGTTTTCCTGACAACAACCTCCAGTGGTTGAGTGAATATTGACTGCTGTCCCCTTGTGTTGTTGCCTCCTCAAGGACCCTCAGGTGGGTCCTTGAGATGGAGGTATGGCTGCATGAAGGCCGATGTCCATTTTCTCAAACAGTGCATACTTGAATTTTCAATCACCCAATCAGAAATATCACAAAAGTTATTAACAAAACTTCCTGAATGATCACTTATGGGGTTAAACTGCATATGGATGAAACGAGAGACGTATAACTCATATTCATTTACTTTGGGCCAAAAAGTTATCAGTCACCACTATGAAAACCAAAACAAACACCCCATTCTCTTACAACTACAGTCAGCTGTAACTGCACTTAGACCAATTTTAGTTACAGACAATTTTAACAGTTTTTTGGGGGTACAATAACAAAACAATGCTTTTATGAGGAGTTTTGCCCTGTTACTTGCATTTTTTGATGTAGACTGAAGAGACAAGATGTGTTATGTTGATTATGAATCTTTTAAAGTACTCATAGGGGGATTTTAGCTAGCTGCTTTCAGTCTTTATGCTAAGCTATGCTAATCCCCTGCTGGCTCTCACTCTTTGGTTCATGCACAGACATGAAAGCACAAGTAAGCATATTTTCAAGATGTTGAAACAGTGTTTTTTAAAAAACAGACTGCTCCATGGAATGGTATGTACTCTCTGGAAAATAATAATAAACAGAAAAATTCCTGTATTTCAAACACATAAACACTGACAAATAACATGTCTGACACAGGCACAAAAAGAGGAGTCGATACACAAATTAACATGTATGAACTTTAAAGATTCATGCAATCACATCCTCCTGATGAAGAGCTTTGGTTTGGAAATCGGTTTGAGAGCTCACTTGAGGAACTTCAAGGAAAAGCAGTGTTTGTAGTTGGCGTGCATGGGGCCTACTTGGAGAAGTTTGGAGGAGGCACTTCACAGAGGAAGAACACCGGCAGAAGCTTCACTTCCAGCTGTCAGAGAGGTAATGCTGCTGCAGCAGACGCTATGTTTTGGGACTCGGCCTGTTCCTCATCAGAAGCAGAGAGTGTGACAGCTGCAGAAATCCCCCAGCCAGGTACGCCGCAAAACTCCTGATCAACGTGCGCGCATACACACTCGCAGACAAACACATAGGCTACGTTCCTCTCTTGCCCATTAATATTACATGTGGCAGACTTTAGCATAATGTACACTCACTTATCATTGATTTGCTCTCTCTCTCTCTCTTCCCATCTCCCATCCCTCAGCCCCCCGTTGGGCTTTGAGATGTTAACCTGTAAATAATAAAACTTTTGCGCTGCTGGTGACATTTGGCGCTTGTGAAGGAGGAGAGGGGAAGAGCAGAGAAGACCGGAGGGGGAAAAGCTTGATGAAATTGAACCCTTTCCTGCATCATGAATATTTTTCACATCACCAGGAGGATGCAGGGACTTATCAGAGCTGTTTGTGCCCAGGCTCCAGTGTAATTCACAGTCTCTACAAGGAAGAAGCTCATGTCTGATCGGTATTTAAACGATCCGAAGGACATAAAAATGGACTGAGGCGAGGCGGCAAACTGGGAGGGCTGAACCGCATGCACACACACACACACACGCCCCAATCTGCTAAGTAGGTGAGCTGCAGTTGGCGTTGGTGAATTACTGAGAGTCAGTTTGTTGTATTACTGCAGCAAAAAAAAAAAAAAAGCAGTGGATGAGAGAATGACCTACATAATGAGGAGTGGAGCTTGGGTGATGAGGCTTTTATGGAGTGACAGCTGTTCTACCTGCCGTTGTCACCTTGACAGAGCAAAGGGACTCATCAATAAACCCCAAACTAATGAGTGTCATTGTAGTTTATAGCATAAGAGAACGAGGACAACTTCATCCCACACGTCTGCCATATTAAACACACCCTCAACCGCCCTCACAACCAATTTATGACAAAGATTTTTTAGCTTATCCAGCACTATTGCGGGGTGTCATCATTTTCTGAGCTACCGCTGGTCCCGGTGGACTTGAGTGGAAGTGTCACTCAACTGAAAAACTTTACTGGGTGAGAGAAGAGACTACTTCCTCATTTTCAGCAACTGTGCCAATGCCCAGGTGCTCTTTTCAGGTGCTACAGTATGCACTTTGCCTGACTGAGAGAGACAGGTCTGTGTCTGGCTTTCCTATCATCTCAGGCTGCTCTTTGCCTCAGTGTCAGCAGACTGAGCCTTCCTTCCTGTCAGTCTGCCGGAGCTGATGATGAATTATAAAAGGGCCTGCTCTCCTAGAGAATACAGATGTTTCCACACACACGCACGCACATGCACCACGCGCACACACACACACACACACACACACACGCGCCTCCTTTCTTTCATACTGGATGGCTCCACACAGTGAAAAGTCTTATCAGGCTTGCGATACAGTCGATGGAAAATGAGGACTTATTATGCGAGCTCAATGAGAAAACAGGGGCTAATTAACTTGAATGCAAACACGTTTGGCTTCTCGAGCTTTTCATCTTAGAGAGGGCTTCTGTTTGCAATATTTCTTTGACTGCTGATCTCCATATGCATATTTTTAAAACGAAATATGGATTGCTCTTAATGACTACGGGACAATTATAGAAGTCATAATAATACAGTTGAAATCCCTTTCAGTGGTAAACGCGCCTGTTAAAGTGGCTTGTTTTTGTGAACCGAAGCCCCGCAGGAGTGAGACACCACTTGACAGACAGCTCAGTTTTGAGTGTTTGACTTGTTGGTCAGTGCATACCAGGTGCCATGCAGACAGAAAAAAAAGAAAGAAAGAAAGAAAGACAAGGAAAACGAGCGGCCGCTGCCTGATTGGTATGCCGTCTCTTTCTAAAGTAAGAGCAAACAGAGGGTTGTTTTAATTGAGACACTGAGGAAGAGAGGCAATGCACTAATAAACAGGTAATTATGCAACTCCCAGCTCCGCCAAAGCAGATTGTGAATCCATTAAGGCCTCTTCGCAAAAACGCCTCTTCCTTTTTTTTTTTTCCCTTCCTCTCCTGATTTTTTTTTTTCCCTCTAAAGTGGTACGCAAAATCCCCATGCATGCAGCCCTGTTGTGTGGGAGAGAGGCCCTCCATGCAAAAATTCATAACAATTAACCATCAATCAGACTTAACCTCTGGGGTCGCGGTAAGTGCTCCTCGCCCTGTGAATCTGCCGGCCAGATTAACACAGTGACAAAATGTGCCTGTACATGTCAGCTAATCCATTTATTTATTCAGCTTTCTCCCAGACTGCCTGATTAATCGCTCCCACACCACCGCCGATGGAAGAGGGAAGAGACAGAGGGAGGAAACGTGCTGCTTTGTGAGCTCACAGGTCCATAAGTGTGTGTGTTTGTGTGTGTGTGTGTGTGTGTGCACTGAGCAGTACCAGATTCCCAGAACACACACTTGACTGAGCATCAAAGAGTAGTTTGCGAGAGCGTATGTAAACAACGATGGGGATGTTCGGAGTGATATTTGCGAATACCTGCACACGTCCTCCCATCTGACAGCCTTAAATTTTCACCACCCACACATTTCGACCCAAAGTGCCTTAGAAATTTAAAAAAAAAAAAAAAAAGTTTTTTTATTTTTCTCACCTTGAGTGGCGATGTAGTGGTTCGGCCTGTGGTAGCCCTGAAAAACAGAAAAAGAGTACAAGAGTCAGTTCATATTCCTCCTACTCGTACCAGCTGCGTTGAGGCCATCTCTCTCTCTCAGAAAACACACACTATCTTTGATACTTCGGTCTGTTTTCTCACGACGCAGGTTGACCCTCGCATGCAAACTCTGTTTACTCTCACACGGCAAACCCACAAACGATGCATTTACATACTTAACTGCACAGAACAGATTTAAAGTGTATGGAATCCCATTTCACAGCTGTTTGCTGTTTCAGATGATTTTTCTTTTTTTTTTTTGCAGGAAAAAAAAAATAACTTTGCTGCAGCTCCATCTTAAAGAGGAACACTTTGAATGTGTGTACATTGTCAAGCTGCCAGCTGTTTGCAACTGTAAACCCATTCAGTTCTTTGTTTCAACATCTGACTGATTGAGAAAAAAAAAAAAAAATTGAAAGCGACTGAAAGCCAGTGATGGATGCTGCGGGATACGAAATGCATAAACGCTCTCCATCACACACTCTATATGCAGCACACCTCTGGAGTAAGCAGCCAAAGTGTTGATAATCCCCAAGATGCAACTAACAGCACTGATCTTTACAACAGGCCCCCTAGTCTCACGGATTACTCTAATCCCTTCAAGTTTTATTTGTCCAATTCCTTGTCTTCTCTCCAGAGATATGAGGCAGGAAACAAAACATTAGGACTTAAAGGCTCTTCCCAGGCCCTGCCTCCTCTTGATTGTCTTCTCCCCCCTCCACCCACCCCTGCTGCTCTGCTTATCTCCCTCATATTCAATTTAACTTGGACTGTGATTAACGCTCCTCCAATGAAGGGGAGAAAGACACAAAGGATATTTTGCTCACTCTCTCTCTCATCCACAGGGCTCCTTTCAGCTATTCAACTGTCCTCCATTTTTAATGACTTCTTTATCTCTGGACTGAGGAGGAGATTTGTTTGTGCTTTCATGTAAGTTCTGTCAAGTAAAGTGGAGGCCCGGCACGCTGTCGGATTAGAGAGGGAGAGACAGGAAGAAAGGAAGGCCCTGGCAGTGACTGTCAGGTGAGTAGAGCTTACTATAAATGGACTTGCGGCTTTTCAGACGCATGTTACATTAGGTACAGAAGAGTGTGTCTTCTTGAACGACACAAAGAGATAAATGCAGACGTGCGCGTGTCGAAATTATTAATTAAACGGGCTTTGTTTTCAGGGATGTGTAAATTACTAATGAGGATTCAATATGTGTCATGCTCTTTGTGTTTTGCCCTGCATTGCTTATTATGATGATCATTTACATTAATTCTTTTCAGTAACAGTGGGGTGCAGACGGTCCATGTGCAGCATGAAATGTTTTCGCCTCCGGGCACAAATTTGTATTTTCAGTTTGAATACTATTAGATAGTCAACTTTGTATATCTGGGGTACCGATCCTATCACCTGCAAATGCATTCAAATACTACTTATTCGCTTTGCCAAATACATTTTGGAAGAAACTGCTTCTTTTAGGTTCACTGGCAACTTTTCTTTTATGATAAAAACTGGATTAGTAACAAGGCGAAGTGAGACACTGCCTTGCCCTCAGACCCCGAGGGGCTTCGAAAGCTCCGGATTTATTCTAGGTATGTCAGTTGTTTTGTGGTAATTTGTCATTTTTTGTGATTGCGCACAACCGTTGCACCATATCATATAGGCCTTAAGGTTAGTTTTGCATTATTAGCTGTATTATTACTTCTCTCCTATATTTCTCTCACTTTTCTTGTCTTTTCTTTGATACTTTTACCTCAACAGACACCAAATGAAACAATATGTGTAGAAATACATCAGTGTCTCCATGGACTCCTCATAGGTCACGTCAATACTGAGGAAGGAAAGATAGTGCATGCACATCAACTTGTGTGCTCATGTGCAGGATAAATCCACTGATGAATAAAGATGATGAGGAAAATAATGTACAGACATTATTTTCCTCATTCATGTCAATACTTAGACTATAATCTGTGATAAGAAGTTGCAAGCAGAAACTGATTTTGGAAATCAAAAGCCAAAATACTTGGGAACCATCATTGTAGAGAAGCTCTGTGTCCAAATTTACACATCTTATATTAGTTTCAGGTTTTAAAACACTTACAGCAGCTTATAGAAAGATGATCGTCTTTCTTGAAAGTCAAAAAAGTGAAAATGTCTTGTTTTGTTCTTTCAGACAATTCAGTTTCCACAACTGTGATTTCTAACTGAGACCACAACCTTCATCTGAGCCGAACCCAAAGCTCTGAGTTGGCTTAGCACGACCATAACACAATAATGATGCTGTGGTTGTGCAGGAGTTATCACAGAGAAAAGCTAATGAAATGTGTTGATGGTGAACATGTTACATATAAACTCAGTGTGAACGTTTTGCATCTGCAGTTACTGTATGTTCAATTAAAACCGAACTGCCAACACGCCTCCTTCCTATGTCAATAAAAATGAAATCTCAGGAACACAAATTGGTCGTATATGGATGTAGTTGTTAGGAGACGGGGGGGGGGTTCGTTAGGTGAAACAGAGTGACTTGATTTCTGTGCACAAGGCACATGGGGGCTGCTGCAGCACATCACTGCATTACTTCGCTATATACTGCACAAACCATCAAACCTCTTTGTACACAACTCTGCAGACAACAAGCCATTACACTGTTTCCTTGCCTTCCTAAATGCTTATGAAAATACTCAATCAGCTGCAGAGAAAAAGAAACACACCCAACTGGTTCTGCTTACTCGTACATGACTCCAAATAATCGGCAGTATAATAACAAACACTGTGGGAAATGTTCTACACATAAGAGTTTATTGGCCAGGACAAGCTTCTAGATGGGTTAAAAAGCTTTCTGAAGAGCAAAAACATCATTACCCATCTGCCCGCATTTCTGCTAAGTACTTTTTCAATGAAGCTGGCAGAGCAGTGGAAATCCTTTTCAATCAGGACCCTCTTTAATATGCGTATATTCTTATCTTATAATGGGGCTCTCGCCATTGTGAGAGTCTTCTCCTCCGCAGCACCCCTTTCCACAGCATAATGGGCCATAAACTGAATAGAGGGAAAGGTAAATAATTTAAGCCCCCTGCATTTGCCGTGGCACACCTTGCATTATGAATTTATGTTTGAAGGCGTAACAAGAGATTACAAATTACCACATTAGAGGGGCGGGGTGGGGGTGGATGGAGGGGTGGGGGGGGGAGAAGATGGGAGACGGAGTGAGAGTTCTCTGAGCAGGAAAACCACTTAGGAAGGCAGGTACATCACCAGGCCATTACACATAGAGCGGAAGCATCTGCTAAAAGAGGCCGATGAGCTGCTGCTGCGAATGGTCACATCCTGCTACTAACACTGCTATCAGCGGCAAATCAGGTCAGATCAGGAGGTTGTATACCGCGCCGGCTAAGTGGATGAGATCTGTTTTTAACCGGAGCCATGTCTCACGCCACTTTTTTAATGACTTTTACTTACTGTAAAGGTATGCTAAATCACTTGAGGAGCATGTAAGTGCAGTGCTGCGAGCTACTCTCCTGCTGTACAGACTCGTAACCAAAACCTTCGTCGATAATTGCTGCGTCGACTGTTCACCGGTCTGTCCGTGAGAGTTTTTCGGTGTCTAACAGTTGAGCAGAAAGTGGATGTGAAGTAGTGTGAGGCTAAAAAAAACAGTGAGCAAAGAAATCTCTCAGCACAGTCTGAGCCAGAAAAATGACAATATCGGTCGCTCGTTCAATTGCTTAAAACGACTAGACGTGACAATGATTGTGCAATAATGACTGTCCTCTTGAGGCAGCAAAGACAGCAGTTGTGTGACTTTTGTTATTACGCTACGAAACCTCTTTGGGAAGAGAGAGCAGAATTCCTATAATAACAGGAAAATGACAGGAAAATAAGAAGGACTGGGAAGCACTACAACATAATGTAACTTATGTAATGACAGATGTCTGGAATATGTTTTATTTTAAAGTATAAACCCGCATATTGTTGAGCACAGGAAGAAATATCTGTCACAATACTTAAAGCATCTATATTTAATTTAGCATTATTATTGCAAACAGACAAAGCAAGGACAGTATTTACATAAACTAGATGCAAACTTGAATAATTTTCACTCCTTAAATGAGTTAGATTGTGCTGAAGATCTATTTTTGGTTGTTTACCCTTGAATTGTTGCTATGTTTCATGTTTGCGCTCAATATAAGATGTCACGTTGTCTACAGTGAATAAAACAGGAATCTGAATTACATTAATGTGGATAATTAATGTACGAAGACACCGGAGAGAAACAGTGAAGGTGGCTTCTTTCAACCACAACAATAATCAATTATCTCTTCAAACTTGATCAAATTGTTGCCTCAACTAAATCAAATCTCAACCTTAAAGGCAGCAGATACTTTCCGTCTCGTTTCTTGTCTGTCAGAAAATCTTTCACTGACTAAAAGTTCACAAAGCAACGGAGAGTTAAAGTAGCCAAACTAATCATTTTGACTTATTTTAGGCTCATTTCTGTGTCGTGAAGCTGCTTTGCTTCCACTTGAGATGTTCAAGGCGTCGTATTTTGGACTCTTTGTGTATCTCGTGTTAGTTATTTCAGTTTCATCCATCGTTTTAACTTTTTAATGAATTAATCATCCGTAGAACTTCTCCCCCCTTTTATTCCCCTCTCTCTCTCTCTTTTTTTTTTTTTTATGGTTCTCACAATGTGTTCGTGCTGTTGTTCAAAGCAACGTCCAAAACTATAACCTCAGTTTCCCCCTGCGCACTGCTTCGCCTTTTCTCTCTCCCAGCGCTGCCAGCCTCTGATCTTCATTCCTCTTAATATATCCAATGAATAGAGTGAAACAGCAGCCCCCCTAAAGTTGGATATAAAGGCACAGTGTGTGTGTGTGTGTGTGTGTGTGTGTGTGTGTGGAGATGATGGGCAGGCAGTAGGGGCTGCTTTGTCCCTCAGGCCCCCTGCGACGGCGGCACCAGCGCCCTCTCTCTCCCCGAGAGGAAGCGCAGTGACCTTTGCGTTGGTGGCGCTGGCTGGTGTGTGTACTTACATCAACGTAATTTGCATTAATGTAATCGGAGCTCTGTTCCCCCTCCAGGGCCTGCAGCCTGACACGGGAGTGATCATCTGGAAGAGAGGCAAAGAGGAAGAAACCGGCATTGAATTAATCATATTAATGAGGGCAACAGGAGAAGAAAAGATGGGGGAGAGGAACGAAGACAGACAGTAAAACAGAGGGACAGTGAGAGGAGGTGACGGAGGAGAAGGAAGGACGACATGACTGGCATCAAACCGCAACACAGATGAAAAGAGAGTCGCAGAAATGCAACATGGCTGACGAATGGCTGCTGTCATGTGACCGAGCCCTGTGCAGCAGACACAATGACGCTGCTGTCGGTTTTAAACTTTGATGATATGAGATGTGTGAAACGTGCTCGATGGAACGATGGAAGACCTTATAAACCTTCAATTAATGGTTAATAAGGTCAGGAGTGAGAATGAAGCGAGGACTCAATGTGGACGCTGAACAACAGGCTGAAACACAACACAGTTACTCTGAAGGACATGCATGTCTGATCTGCTTGTAAAGAAGAAACCATGCACGACTCAATCCAGTTCATTTCAACTATGTGAAATTTATTGTAATATTCGCCGTTATTGTGTACACTTCTTCATTTTTTAAGTTATCTGTGACTTTAAAGTAGTTTTAAGAAAATTCCCAAATGTGGATCTTTAAAGTTTCTCCAGCAGTGATCAAAGAGGGTTAAAATAAGCTGTCCAATCAGGATTCATCATGCAAAAAGTTTACATAAGAACAATGAATTTATTCTGAAAATCAAACCCAATGTTTTCATAGCTGAAGCTACATGTTATGTGCCATACGCTGGCACTGCCTATTTCTCACAACTGAGAGGACACTGCGGGAAGATGAATATAAAAGTAGATTGGAAAGGTCAAAGCTGCTCTCGTTGGCTGATAATAAAACTCAGTTTGAGCCGCTTACAGTTATCCAGAGTCAAAAGCCTGGCCAATAAATCAGCCTGAAGAATGGCAACGGCACACAAAAAACTCATGAGTGCTCAGGAGGTGCTTTGTACACACATGCAATAATATTCCCATATCGGTTCTTCATGCGGTTCTCATCCTTCTTGGCGGAGTCCCACGGTGCAGACTGTCCTTCAAAAAAGCTCTAAACAGACAGAAAACACAAAAACAGAGAGAAGAAGAGAAAGGGGGGGGGTGGGTGAAATATGGTGTCATGTGTGTGAGCACTCTAAATGTTAACCAGGCTAAAAGAACACAGCCTTCCTCTTTCAGCTCTACAAAAAAAAAGGGAGAACATTTGCAAAAAAAGAAACGAGAGAGAGAGAGAGAGAGAGAGAGAGAGAGAGGGAGAGAGAGAGAGAGAGAGAGAGAGAGATATCACATCATTATTAGACATGAAACACAGAGAGGATGGTGGATCCTGGGGAGCAGTGTCAAACAGCGAGAGTGCCATTAGGGCAGAGGCGGCGGGTGTCACGCTCAAACCTCTCCCCCTGCGCCGCTCTGCCGGGCAGAGCCACCACAGCAGCTGTCTGCCTGCCTGTCTGTCTGTCTGCATGTCTGTCTGTCTGTCTGTCTGTCTGTCTCATCTGAAGGACTCAATCAGCTCGTGGCGGGGAAAAAATAAAGCCAGCTCGTCGTGTGCAGATCAAAACTGCTCCGCTCAGATTACCCTCATGAAATATTTATCATCTCTCGCTGGGGAGATTTCCATTCTGATGGCACACCAGGCACAATTAAGCCAAATTATGAAAATACATCTTCACTGCCAGTCCACCGCTGTTTCAGCAGGGGCGGGTGGGTGGGGGGGTTCGGCTCCGAGCAGACTGGCCTGGACAAAAAACATGTTATTGTTCTGGCCTTTTTTTTTGTTTTGTTTTTTCATAGTCAGCTAATGCACATCCGAAACGTCGGCTAATACATTTGAATGCGGGCCAACTGCGAGCGAAGATTCGAGAGCATTTATCGGATGTTAAACAGATTGTTTGGAGAGTTTCCTTTCTAGTGTGGTTAGTCAGTCTGAGAGAGCAGGCGCTCCGTCTTCAATCATCAATGTTCTAGGAGTTGATGGTTTCATTCATCTCAGTGCTACAGCAGGCAGCGGGCCATTTGTCTAGCAAATAAAGGTCTCTCAGAGACGCCACAAGGACATATTCCTGTATGAGGTCTTAAGGATTAGTGATTTCACTGAGAAACAGCTTTAATATGCTAAAAATGTGTCCCATCCTTCCAGGGGAAAAAATGGAGGCATGTTCCAGAGACGGATTATAGAGGCCTTTCTCTCTGTGGCAGTATGTCTGAGTAAATGCACGGGCCAATGTCGTCCCTCTGTCAGTGTGAAGGATAAAGGTCTAATATCAAGCATGTGGAGACAAATCATCGTCAGTCCGAAAGATGTGGCAACTTTATAATAGTTCTCTCTTAAACTGAGTGACCCTGCCTGTCCGTCATCTCTCAGACTGTTCAGATCCTAAATTTAGATGAAAAAAATTGCTCCTATAAAGCTATTCTCAGGAGAGAGAGAGAGAGATTATAGAGAAGCTTTCAATTTAAAGGCTATAAATCCATTATGGGAATAATTAGCCGCCCAGAACTCATCAGAGAAAGAGACTGACAAACAATGACGTTCTCCGCCTTTAAGAACGATTTGGTAGCAAAGGTTGCTGTTTCTTCTTTGCTTTAGTGTGTCTGCAAGTAGTTTTTCACCCTCCTCAAATGATTCCCTTTGGCCCAGATCTAACTTAGTGTGTTTTTAATTACAGGCCACCTGCTGCACTCCAGTCTCAGCACAGTTTTGTCTGCCATGCTGTTTTTCTTTACCTGCAACCACTTTACTGCGAGCAAAAGAAGCACAATTCTGTCTGTGCATTCAAGCACCATGGGAAAACCTCCATAAGGCGACAACAAGTACTTGACATACACACCAAAGTAAAATAAATAAATAAATAAATAAATAAGTGAAAAGAAGGATGAAGATAACACAAAGAAGCTGAATTGTTTAGGGAGTTGCCTCTGGATTAATGAATCATTTACTGTGTGAGAAAAAAAGAGGGAGACTCATTCAAATTGACTTGCGTTCATTTGTTGTTGTTGTTGTTGTTGTTGTTGTTGTTGGAGCTGATAAGAGTTTCAGGATTCTCACAGAAGGCTAGATGCAACACACTTCCCTTCACATGAAACAAGCCGAAAAAACAAGCGAAAAACACAGGGACAACAGAACATTTATAAACTTGTTTTCTGCTTTCTTGAGTCTGCTCACTCAAACTGTGCATCAACGTGCAGGAGAATCAAACATGCAAATATTTAGTTATAGATTCTGTCCAACATGGCTTTATAGAGCTTTTGCAAAGTGTACAGCAGGAGTTTGAAAGGTGTGAAGTGAAGTTTTTGCAGTTAACATTCATGTCGTCTGTTTGGTCTGAACTGTAAATTAGCTTTATTTAAGTATTTGGTTGGTTTGACTGAAAGATTACAAAATAAAAGGCTGGATTTGTTGACCAACACATCAATTTGAGACCAGAATTGTGTCAGAAGTTGCTGGTTTGAGTCATTGTTACCTCTCAAATTATTCAATTATACTATAAATTTCTTAGTTATTCTAGTTTTCTTTTATTTATACTGAAGGGACAGTGAGAATGCTTTTAAAAAACTATAAAGAAACATTTGAAATAAGTTGTGGAGAGTTTCTGGATCTGACGGTTTTGGATCATACAAAAAAACACATGCAACAGTGACAGTGTAAAGACTCGACATGACAAAAGTAAAGCAAAATGTCACTGCTTCACACATTTCACCGTCTGATGTAACTTTGCGTAGCTTCTGTTGGTAAATGCCCTTTTCAGACTAAATCATAAATGTGAGATGCTGTAATCTCACAGGGCCTTAAAAAAAAAAAGTAGCCAACAAAGCACCATCAATCTGTCAGGTTTGTGTGATATCATCTACAAGGTCTGAAAAAACTCACAAATAACCAAAAGTATTGGCTTACCTCGTTTATCTGATCCAAAGTTAACGTACAGAATAACAAGAAGCATGGGTCAGAGAGAGATATAGTACAGTGTAAGTCAACAGGTTTAGAGGTGCACTGGGCTCCAATCTCATCATCAGAAATAAAATGGTTAAAAAGGGCATTGACCTTAAGACAGATTGATAAAGAGGAAGACAGCAGCGGAAACACAACATACAAATGAATCGCTCTAGCCAAGTGAGAATGAGCTCCGTTACACACTTTCAGCATCCCACGGGCCTTTTTTTTTTTTTTTAATTTTCTTTTTCGCAAAAGGCCGTGGACAGCGACCCTGAGAGCAGGGTGAAGGGACGAGGGCCAATATTTTGCTGTGGCATTGCTTCCTTTTTGTTTTTTTTTGGTTTTTTTGATTGACTGTTATGCATCCAGGTGATGCCAGCTGGGTGAACCCAAAACACCTTTATACATAATGGATTAGGCCCTGAGGGCGGCCGGGAGCATTCCAGCCCCTCAATGATCTGATGCTGCAGGTAGCAATGGGAGGCTGCATTATTTAATTCCACAGTCATGAACGAGAAGTGGGAAGTTAATTACTGATAAGTCTGGCCCACACGTAGTACAGCTAAGCAGGGAGGGAGATGAGGAGAAAGAATGACAGAGATGTAGATAAGGAAAATTATGGAAAGGAGGAGATGAAGCAAGGAAGAAGACAAGAGGTACAGGAAATGTGTTTAGCGGGTGAAGAAGAAGATGTCATGCAAGTAGGGAAGGAGGAAGTGTGGATGGAGTCGGGTGATAAAGAGAAACAGAGGATGTGAGGTCAAAAAAGTGGCAATACTATTAGAGAAAAATGGCCAGTTTGATGTCAGACGGAGAGACAAATTAGATATTTAAAAAAAAGACAAATTTACAAAGTATAGCTTGAAGCCGGTCTGTTACATCGGGGCATCAGGGTGAGATGAGGCTGGCTGGTGTGGTGCTAAGGGACGGCGAGGAGCCTGGAGCACCGCCAGGCCCTGCCAGCCTCCCTGCACTAATGAGAGGGAATGAGAGTGATGCTCTTGTGGGGCGAAAATCTTTTGTTTTGGTGTCAGCGAGAGAGGCATGGTGTCAGATTACCAATGCTGTTGGGTGACAACAGTCTTAAGAAAGCAGCAGGCTGCCGTCGCCGGAGTCTGATTCAGATAAAGGAGGGAGCACGGCTAACGCACGGCTAGCTGTTCCTTACATTGATGTTTTTGTGTTGGGGAGGGCTTTGCAATTGTTCGTCTACAGCTGAGTCTCCAAGGGAGAACTGGGACGACAGCATTTGACACAAACACACGCGCACAAACACACACACACACATGCACGCGAGAAACGCACGTTGGCTGCAAACAACAAGGAACAGATGAACAACAAAACGAATCACACCGTAAACACACTGAGACGAGGTACATTAACAATTAATCATAAAAAGTGCATCTGGGGAGAAACAAAGCAGTTGTGCTGTGCAGTGCATAACAGAGAGAGAGAGAGAGAGAGAGAGAGAGAGAGACAGGCAGAAAAAGAGAGAGACAGATGCAGAGAGAGAGAGACATGGGGCTGTGCACCGTGACACAGATGAAGCCTTGTATTAGACTGATAAACATTTCAAGAAGCTCCACAGAGACGTTACAGGTCTATTACCAGGCTTTATTTGTGTATGCAGCCTTTACAGCAGAGAGTGGGCGACAGCCGGGTGGCGTCCCTACCTCGTACTCCTCCTTGAAGCCGTAACCCTCGGCGCACTTCATCTGGGTGATGTGCTGGAGGAGGTCAGCCACGCGGATCGCCGGGTGCAGCTGACCGGTCTGGTATGGCACGTCGACCGGCTCGCGCTTCCTCAGGGAGTGAGTGTGCGACTGCACCAGGCTGCTGGTGTCGCTGCCCATGTTTTGGCTCTCATCTGTGGGGAACAAAAAAAAGAGGGAAAGGACCACAACAGGTCAGAACAAAGAGGCAGGAACTCAGCTGTGTGATTTATCCATGTTTTGTCATTAGATACACATGGGTGACATAATGCTTGAAGGAGTAAATGGCAGTTGCGTTTTGGGAGTTTATCCACATTTTTTTTTTTACAGCTCAGTTAAGTTGTGATTAGGTGTTGTCACTCACACCAGTTCAATATCTCACTTACAACTGTTCCCATTAACAGATGGCACATTAACTCATTTACTGTTAAGCATTATGTCACCACCCTCCAGATTGACAAACAACCCTCGACTAGTAATCTGTTTGTTATGGATGGTCACAACAACACAACATCATTGAGTAATAGGATGAGTCATGTGGTGGGAAGGTTCAGGTCCATCTGTCTCAGTGTGTGGCTGCAAAATCTTTAGTATTACAGGCCTACTGTACTTTACGGCAGCCTAAAGCCTTTAAAATACAAGATCCTTTAGCATTTAATATGGCTACTGTCAAAATAAAAGGAGTCAGTGGCCCTTCGACTGCAAGAAACAGCGAAGAGCAAATCCTAAAAAATCCACATGAAGATGCTGTAAAACAACAAGTTTACTCTTTTTCTTTTTTTCTTTTTTCTTTTTTTTTGTTACTGGCAGTACAGTATGGTGGTTTGGGCTGCAGCTCATATTGTGAACCAGAGTCCATTCCAGCTCTTTCATACTGTAATCCAGTCAGTGGCAGACATGAGGCACAGATGCTGTGGGGGAGCCAGCGGACGATGGAGGGTGTCCAGAAACATGAAGGAGGAGGATGTGAGGGGGTGCTGTGGGCCACAGTGAGCATGTTGCAGCAGGCACTGTCAGAAGCATCACACAGACACAGCGTGGATTCAACCCCTGCCACTCGTTCTTCCCCCGAAAAAATGAACAAAAAAATAAATAAAATTCAAACCTAAAAAGAAATAAAGTTTAAAAGAAAAAGCAAAAAAAAACAAAAACAAAAAAAAAAACAATAAAACAAAGGGAAGCGGAGATGGGAGGAGAATGCATGGGGTGATGCTGCCAATGGGGCACTGTACGTACTTTGACCATGCTAGGCTAATGGTGGCTTGGTGGAACGGTAACGGAGGGTGGTGAGATGCTAACATGTCCACTGGTCATGCAATAAATGTCGTAATGTCCATGTCAGAAGCAGCGTCTCACTGTCAGCTTGCTTTCTGAGTAAACACCACCTCCTTCCCCCAACCCAGGGCCCACTTGGGAAAACTTACCATTAATGGGCACTTTTTAGATAGCAGATACATAAGAGGTTACGTATGTAAAGAGAAAGAGAGGAGAAGAGAGAGGAGAGAGGGGGTAAGCAACAATACAGCATGAGAACCTGTTACAGTAGAGTGTTTTTTTTTTTTGAGCTACGCTAAAGGGCAAGATCACATGCCTCCTCAGTCCAAACTGCCTAGTCAAGAGGGGGGGGGGATGTTGAGTGGATGGATGGGGCAATTTCAACAGTGCAAGACAAAAGTAAAAAAAAAAAAAAAAAAAGCAAAAACAAGGGAGTCATGGATTTCAAGGGAGAAAATAATGGTGAAATAGCGGTTGTCTTCGAAACGAGCTGTAATTGTTTCAGATCTGTGACTTGCATATTTTAATTATGCCAATTATTTTTTTTGAGTGTTCTGACATTTTGAATTTCTTTCTCTAATGGCTATAATTATATTTGCATGTGCCGGTGTGGTGACACCTGTATTTATATCACTTTTTTTTTTTTTTTTTTTTAAATATTTAAAAAAAGAAAAAAGAAAAAAAAGGAGGAGTGTGCGATGAAATCAAAAACATTAACAATCCTTTATGATCTAATCAGTTTTGATCATTAACCTCAACTGATGAGACAATGCTGTGACTGAATGTGTCACAAGTGAGAGCATGTAACCTTTTCTGGCTGCCGTAATTTCATGTTAATTGTTTCATGCTTCATTAGATGTGGAACTAACATAAGCAGCTGTCAGAGCAGCCATGATGAAAGACGCTGCTTTAAGTTGCACTAATGTGAAAGAAAAATAAGCCCTCGACTGTAAGTTGTGTGCTTTTAAATGCGCCTACGGTGCTCGTGGTGAAGCTGGAGTAGAGTTGCTTATTGCATCTTTCTTCTCGGCCTTGAGTATTAAATTATTACAGTTCTAGTGCCCCACTTAGTAGCTACATTATGTTGGTCTACTTGTATATAAAAAAAAAAGAAAAAATTAATAAAAAGAAGCGCCTGCTCGTGTAAGATGCTGCACTGCATATTCAGCATAGGCCAGTAATAATTAACAGAAGAACAAAATGCTTTTTTATAATTCTATTTTATCACTCAACAGGATGAACAAACACGGGCAAAACCAAAACAAAAACAAGTAGGTCACTAGCAGTTAGCCAAAGGCAGGGGGAGCGACATTAAAAAGAATAATAGAAAAGGTTGTTGTTTTGGAGGGAGGGAGGGAGGGAGGGGAGTTAAATGTGTAGTGAGGAGAGAGAGGAGGGAGGGGGGGGCAGCACAGCTAATGCAAGACTTTACATGTTGCAGACCGAGCGAGCGAGTGAGCACGCGCGTCGCTTTTTGGAAAAATTTCTCATAAAAAAAGAAAAAAACAGGGGGGGGGCTAAGAGAGAGAGAGTGTTTTTCTGTCTCCCTCTCACACTGTTTAATTTCTGTTTGGTGTCTCAGTGCAGCTGCTATGGTGCGGGGGCCAACTGCCCCCCCTGTCGACCCCCCTTAGACACTCCCCCCACATCCAGTCCACATGTCTGTCCATGCATATGAGAGGTCAAACATGTATGTGACATCACACGCACGACACGCAATGCGGATGGGATGGAGTGAAGCCAGCCTCGGCCCAGGAGAGCCCATCGTCTGACGGGGAGGGAAGAGGAAGAGGAAGGGGGGGGGGGAGGAGGAAGAGGAAAGGGGGAGGGGGGAGAAGAGGGGGGGGAAAGGAGAAGCAGCAGGCAGGTATGAAGGTGAGGAAGCCATCTTTAGTAAAAGAGCCAACCGAACCAAACAAAAAAATATGGGGAAAAAAAGAAAATCTGTGCTTTTTTTTTTTTTTTTTCTTGTCCTCACAGTTAAAGTCTTCAAACAGCCATCTTATGAATGTAATGTTCTGTCGTTTTTTTCTTCAACGCAGAAGTAAGAATAAATAATCAACAGCAATGGGAAAAAGAAAATGTGTCTCACCTAAGATAGCAGTTGGAACAAAGGGATCTGCTCATACCCCCATTACAAGTGCAGAAGTTGGAGGAGGAAAGAGAGTTTGCAGTAAATAAAGGAAGCAAAGATAAATCGACAACAAAACAACAATCATATCAAAAAAAAGGACATTATTTTGGTTTCTTGCCAGACAACAAACAAGAAACTTATCACAATTTGCAGAAAAGCTAATTACACACAAAGTTTAGCTGATTATAAATCTAGCTGCCCTTTACTCCATCTAATCAATGAGCTGTAATCTGATTACACGAGACACACAATTATGCGTATTATTTGAAGAAACTGAAGCTATAATTGAACAGCTGAATTCCATCTTGGCAAATTGATATAAAACACTTGGAGTGTAAACCCATCCAGAGTCAATTTATCTACCTTCTCATTTGTGAAATCACGTTCTAATTTTAAAGCACATATTGACTTTATTAGCAGAATTCATACCACAAACTACAGTATCAGTATAGTAATTTACATAAAAAAAACAGGTTTTACCAAGAAAAAACTAATTAATACTCGTTTGAAAACATTGTGCCTTTCTATAATTTATCCTGACACTTCTGCAGGTTTCAGGATGACAGATTTCACACCTTCTGGTTTCACTCAGCATCACTGCTTATGTAGTCAGCACTTCTGTTGACTTACAGGATTAGTGTGAGGAAATACAGTGTATGTTTACCTGGATAGTAGGAGTTGGTGGGGATGGAGCTGTTGAGAGTGTTGGCTTTGGGCAGCGTGAAGGAGGACGGCGATGATCCGGCTGAGATGCAAAAAAAAAAAGGACATAACACAAAGCAATCAACAGTCTATTATTGCTTAGCGGTGGCGGTAATATTAAGAATATTAGCATACAGTGAATTGCAATGTGTAAAAATACAACTGATGTAAATAAGAGAGACATTATAAAATGCAGTGTAACAAGAGCAAAATAAAGAAAAAGTCACATTCAGCAAAAACAGTCAGTCTTGTTAGTTTTACTGCAGTGAACTTTGCTAACATTAGCCATCATGTTTGGCTGCATCGACTGTGTTTATTTTCCTTTAAGTTAAACGTTTTAAGTGTCAGAAAAGTTTGTGTTATTATGGTTTTCGAAAGTTGCCATCTTGCTTTGATGCAGGGCTGTAACTAAAGATTATTTCCTCATTGATTACTTTCGTGTTGTTAAATGTTTAGTGAATAAAACATTAAAAGAGTTGCGTAAAGTTCCCAGAATTCAAGCCGACAGCTTCGAAATTCATGTTTTGTCGTCCAACAGTCCAAATCTGAAATGATCAGATTTAATATCACCAAAAAAGTAAGAGAGCCTGTGAATACTCCGATTTAAAACAATTGAATTTGGGCATAAATGCTTAAAAATGGATTCAAACAATCTTTTAATTCTCTTCTTCAAATGCTGCTCAGTCTTTTAATGCTTAAGGATGAATATTTACAAGATGATCGTAAGAATTTATCATCTTATATTCATCTTGTATGTAAAGCAGTGTAGAGGTCCCTCTGAAATGTGGTGGGTTTTAAATATTCAGCAGCATACAAAAACTACATACTAAGTTACTCCATTACTATTTCAGAGAGAAGGCTTACTCATATAGAGTCAATGTAAATTCCCTTCTGGTTTGTCATCTTCTCTGCTAACACGGGAAGGACATAAGGACTCCTCAGCTGACTGCCATGCTAACAGGGTCCGGCTTATGACTGCGGCATGTTTAAGACTGAAATCTGTCAGCCGTGACATGTTGAGCCAAAATCACGCTACTGACAGTCACATAAGGTCACGGAGAGCGTGAGACGGCCGAGGTTCGGTATTAAAGGCATTACACAGATAGGCAGGGTAAAAAAAGTAATGCATTTAAATGCGCTGGCGGACAGAGGGGTCAGGTTTGAACATCCACGCTAACAGACAGTTAATCAAGGTCAGAGCATCTTTGGGGCTCATCCCCCTGCAGGGGTGTGGAGACAGAAGCTGCTGTGGAGTTTTAATCTGATGGTTTTGACTGGGATTATACCAGGTCAAGCCCTGGGTGCAGACTTAGCTGAGCTGTCCATCAACAAAGTATTAAGTTTAACCTGAGATGGAGAGAAAAAAAAAATTAAAAGGTTATCGCACCGGAGCTCATCTCGTATGTGTTGTGTGTTTTTTCTGTGTGACTTGGAAGCAGAACAGCAGCGTGAAGTTTAGGACCTCACGACAGACTTCTTCTTCTTCTTCTTCTTTGGCCTCGACTTGTGATCAAAAACACAAAGCTCCCTTCAGGCTGTTAACCCAACTATTATCACAGCTAAAAGGCCACATTATGGAGCGGGTATCAGCAACAGAATCCAAACAGGTGACTTATTAATATTACTGATTTTAACTTTTAGTTAATTTAACAAAATTTTAAAAAGGGAATGTTTAAAAAGGGGTAGAACAAAACCCTTGAGGACTTGTGAAGAAGGGTGAATCTGAAGAGAAAAAAAATATGAAACAATCTTTCTCAAAATCATATCAAAGCCTTTTCCATCAAATCAAAGTGAATTCTTTTGAACTGTTTTGAAGAAGCCGGTTCCCTATTGACTGCCACCACTGCTGGTAACAACGGGTAGTTTTTCAAAAGCAACAAAATTACTATCAAATAATTGGCACAGATTGACTAAAGTCTCAGTTGGAACAAAGCAAAAGAAAATAAAAATTTAAAACAAAGAGATATTAAGACAGTTCACTTCATTAAAAAATCATTTTCCAACACTAATTTATGCAACTGAATGTGGTTAATGAAAGAAAAAGAAAAACACCTTTATCATGGTAATAAGAAAAACAGTCTCACACTGAGTTTTGAAACACGTCATGTTGCAAATTTTCAGATTTTTTTTGTCAAACAGAAGATTCCAGTCTGAACCCAGAGGACCTTTATGTAACATTTAAGCCCCAGTTTCATTACAAAGTTCATGAAAGGGGTCAAATAGTCCTGTGTGTTAAATGTAAAGATTTTATTTCTGGTTTCTATGTCTGGTTGCATTAGAAAAACAAGTGTACGGCAGCAGAAACAATGTTGGATGACAGACTTTAAACCGTTTCCTTTGCAGGAGTTGAACATGGGTTATAGTGTGAATACCAAGGATCCTGAGCACCACATCATATTGTAGCTATGCATCATAAAACTGCCCTTTACAGTGTCACCTGTCAGTTAAGATTGGGTCAAATGATTTTATATTGATCTGACCACTTTTTCTGCAACACTCCACCAAAGTTACAAGAGTTAAAATGAACAAATGTTCTGTTGTTTGTGTTAAAATGTTTCATACAGCAACTCTAAGCTGCAAATGTGGATTAAATACAAAGTTTGCAGGTCTGAGATGCCCTGAATATATTTCTAAGAAGGACCAAGACTGACATTTTTAGGTTGTCCCAGTGTGAATACTTCCTGTGCAGCCAAGTGTGATTTCCTTCTCACCTGACCAAACCAAACAAATTGCTTCCACCATGCTCTGTGTGTGTGTGTGTGTTTGTGTGTGTGTGATCATAACAGGCAGGTAGGCTGATGCAGGAGCTCCGTACCTCGGCCGTTGAGGGGGAGCGCACACTCGCTGCGACCGTTGAGAGTGAGCGCACACTCGCTGCGGCCGTTGAGTGTGAGCGCACACTCGCTGCGGCCGTTGAGTGTGAGCGCGCACTCGCTGCGGGTGTTCAGCGTGTGGTTGTGTGTGTCCATGAAGGACAGCGCCTCGTCACAGTTGGTGCCCTGCTCGGTGTAGCTCTTGTCCATGGAGTTGACCATCACGGTCATCTCCTGGCGGGTGCTGTTCAGTGTCTCCTTGCGCTTCTTGGCCAATTTCCTTTACGGGGGGGAGAGAGGGGGGAAGAAATGAAAACAAACAATCAGACAAAAGCAACAGTGACAGTGCTTGAAATGATCTGATATGATGCTCGCAGCGATGACTCATAGATGTAATGAGATGGCTGAGCTAATGTGCCCCGGGATGTGGTCACATTAGGTTTTATTAGGCTCCAGATGCTTTTTCAAGCAGTGAAACATAAATCCTTGGAAAATGGAAAGGTGTGACACCCTAACCCAAATACATCACAGGCCCTGATGATTTAAAATTAGCTATAGTATTTGGGGGAGGGTTGGGGAGGGTGGGGGGAGATGGCTGGTGTGGGGATTAAGAGTTGTGAACGGTGAACTGAAACAGTCAACCTGCTTTTATTGACCTACTTTGAGTTGATGTGCCGGAAGCCTACAAGCAATCTGCTCCCAATCAAACACCATTAGAGCATTGTGTACAGAACAAACACATGCACAGGTATGCACACACCTCATCCACGCTGATCCCGATGCGAAAGCAGGTGCAGAGTTTAGATCTCACCTGTGCTTTTTTTCACTTAACTTTACTGATTCTGAAATACTGGATCAGGCTTTCAAGATTTTTTTCAGCTATAAAACTGATCCACAATCAGGCTAATAGATTCATTAATGAAGCGTTTATTCATCAAATGAGACTTTCAACTTCTTGAGACCAGTTGCCTGCTGTTTTGCCTCCTGTCAAAACACAAATCCACGGGTCACAAGCTTCTTTAGCAGGCGTCCCCACAGACATCAGACTGATAAAAAACAGTGAAATGTTTTTGTCGGAGTATTTTCTTTAATTTTGTGTGTTTTGTGTCTCTAGTGGGTTTTCTCATACCAATTATTGAGTCTGCTCTCTTTGATAGAAAAGCACCAGAAACTGCAGCAAATGTGACCATAAAGTCGAATTAGTTTCAATTAGGGCTTTCATGACTAATGTGTTCTAGCTGCCACTGACTTCTCCCAAAAAGTGCTCAAAGAGTAAAGTCAGAACATCAGATACGAGATATTTTTTCCACCTAAAACCCATTTTTATGAAAAATCAAGACTTAATTTGTGTAAACTGAACCAACCTGGGGGTGTGTGAATAGCAAAAGTCTTCCATTGGCTCTTAGAGGCTGTTTACAAAAGAGCTGTGATCTGATTGGATAACATCCCCAGCAAGCTTGTCTGAGCTGGAGTTAATGTTTGACTGCAGCAACAAGGTGACTGCTTTTTTCCAGGGATAGTGGGAGTATTATGTTGCTGCTACTCTTCTACACAATGCACAGAAATAGTTGTTTTGACTGTTGAAGTCGATTAGCTGACTGCTCTGTTAAATTCCTTGACTGAATATTTTTAAGTTTATTAGGTAAGAGTAGGATTAATTGCAGGACTATTGCATTAAATGAAGGTTAGTGTAATGGTAACTGAGTGCAAATATGAATAACGAGCTTACATTAAATTTCTTTAAATTTGCATTTTTTTCTCTATTTTTTTACTTTATTTTCATTTATATTATTTTTGCTTTTTTTTGGACACAAAATACTAATCCATGTTATGTCACACTTTTTACTTTTATTCTGCTCCATGTTCTATGAGTTTGTTTCTTGAACTTGTAGCTAATTATGTCAACTAAGATGCACAATATGTCATTTCTACCTCTAGTTGTCTCTCAGTCAAAATAATGAAAAAAAGACACAAAGTTAAATGTTTTCATAATAACGTAAGACATTTTAAGGCGGGAATGTAACATAATTTAAGTTTCAAAGAAGTTGGTGTCTGATGGAGAAAATCTTTAGTTGCAATTGTCAAAGATTTGAAAAGCTTAATGTTCTAAGTTTGAAGCAGTTTCTTTTTGTTTTACCAGCTTCTGAGTCTGAATCCTCAGTCAGGCTTTAGCTCCCTAAAGGGGTGCCGATCTGAAGCCGACCCTGACCTCTGACCTCCCAGAGATCGGAGCCACTTGCATAAGAAAAATTTCCCCCCGGGTGATTAATAATGAATCGCACTGTCACACAGGGAACTTAACCCTCTCCCTCGATTTTTTTCCAAAGAAATATCAATATATATTTATTATAGAAAAATGGCAGACAGCATGAACGTTAACATACTGTAGAAACAATCGTATCTGATGGCTGCCATCGCTCCACGGCTGGAGGGGAGCGAGCGGTGTAAGAATTAACTATGGCAGCCCTCACACTGATCCGCACACTTTGTTACTCTCTGTGTGTGACCCTTCTGCCTATTTGAATTGCAGTCTCTCTCACGGACAACTGCTGTCTAATGATGCACTCCTGCTGCGTTGTTTTCGCAAATCTCCTCTGTTTATTCAATTTTGTCGCTGTCTCGTGCCATATGGCAACAGGCCCCCGCTGCCTTCAAACAGTCATTTGCTCTGAAGGCCGCGACGTGATGCTAATAGTGAAACCGTTCTTCAGAAAAGCAAAGTGACAAAGTAGTGACATTTTCATCTGCCGGACCCACTTTTTTGTCTTTAATCTGCAATTAGAGCCGGGAACAAAATAGCAATCTTGTCTCTTTTTTTTTTCGGTTATAGCTTCATATTGTAACAGGGGGGGAGCGAGGAAGGAGGGGGAGCTATATGTACCCCAGGCGATATTAAGACTGATTCGGCACTGTGCGCACTCATGGAGAAGACTATTAAGAACCACTATAATCCCAGTTTTAATACTGTGTCACTGTTCTTATTTCTGGGTCTGCTAAGGCTTGAATTTCCTCTCTCCTGGCCTGCGTAACAGCTGAAGCACGAGCGCCGAAGATAAACGACGCTGCACGGACACCGGTGCCAAAATGAGGAAAGCACCAGCAATACTGGGATGTTTGCTAAGCACTGTGGGTGTTAGATGAAGATTAATTGGCATGCTTTTCTCTGCCCATTTGTAAGAAGGGAAAATTTAATGATAGATGACTACATGGCAGGGTCTGATGTGCCGACAGTGATAGTACGAGGAAGCGTACAGTAGTTTTGTACACGTTGATGAATGTGATGATTTATCAGATCCCCTGAGAGTTCGCTTAAAGCTGCACATGGAAAGGTCCCAACAAATACGTATAGGACTGATTAAATGCAGTCAGGCCCGACGATAAGAAAAATAAAAAAAAAAAATCACACATTTCTTTGAACAGCACAGAATGTGCATATGAAGGCGATGATACAGACAGATGGCAGAGGTGTTTGTAAAAGTAAAGAAAGAGAGAGAGAAAGAAGCAAACACCAGAGGTAACTATATCAGGCAACTCTCATTAGAGATTGTCTGCAGTTCAGTACATGACAGGCCCGGCATATCTAGGATCTTAGTGAGCAGAGTTCCTAACTCCATGAGTTCAGCTACAACAAAAAAGGAAGCTGTGAGGATCGTGTGTCTGTGCGTTTTTTGCCAGAATGTCTGTTCTGTGGGAGGTGACACTGCTGCAGCTTCTAAAACAAGAGCTTCAAAACCTCAAGCTCAGCATGGTGGGCCTCATTTCTGCACCGGAGCAGCCTAAACCTTGTGACACTGGGACAAAGAAGGCTTCATTAGACGATCCACACATCCGCAGTGCATGGGTGTGTGTGTGTGTGTGTGTGTGTGTGCGTGTTAGATGACTGACACGCAGCTGGGAGGAGCAACAGAAGCTTCTTTGATTAACCCACTGTGGGGCATTTCAGTAGTTGTTTGCACCGCGTTTTATTTCAAAGTTCTTTCCATCTTTAAAACCTTGTTGTGTGTCCATCCGTCATATATGCGTCTATTCATTCTTCTGTCTGTTTATTTGCCGTTTGAAAGGAGAAAACAGCGGAAAAACTGATAGAAACTGTCTGTGAATGCAGAGTCCATTCAGCGGCGCACAATGCTGTTTATCGTCTAACTTGATTGCTTCATTGATTCTGTAAAACAGTGCTGTTTTTTTTTTTTTAAACAAACAATAAAATAAAGATTGTCCTTCATGATTCTTTTTTTCTGCCCCCTCATCTATCCAAAGACACAAATGAATTGCAGCAGCAGCAGCAGCAGCAGCAGCAGCCGCATGAGGAGCTTTCTGCAGCCCGACATGATCGAGGATTAGTTAGCATTGAAGGATTTCAATTTGAGAGATGGAACATTAATTTTATTGTGAGCAATGTACATGTTTCATCCTGGAAAGTATGAAATTTATTAGGGGGCAAACTAAAGGGGGTTTTGATTATTTTGGGATTTTTTATAGTAACAGTTGGCCTGGCATGCAAGACCAATTTGCATTTGCTTATTCAACCTCAGTACCAAATGCCTCTGGAGGAAGTTGGACTGACCGGCAAACAATGGGAGCAGCAAAATGAGGGAGGTGGTGCTAAGAGACAAAGCTACGGGCAGTGTTTGGTTCGATTTCAAGCAGGAAAAAAATGGCAGCCTGGTCACAAATGTTCTCAAATTATAGCTAAAGACTACTCTGAAATGAATTTCTCATAAGATTTGAGTTAAGAAACAGGCAAAGCAGTAACAGACGCTCTGATCGGGGTTTTGTGAGCCTGTTGAGTTACACCGGATGGTGCAAAGAACCAATCGGAGCAGAAAAATGTGTGACGTGACTTTAAACGTCCCTCCGTCAGTTGATGTATCAAATCTGCCGTGTGATAGATAAACAGTTGTGATTGGCCTGACACGGGCCAGAACTGGTGAAAGTCTGTCTGAGCAGGAGGAAAGCCAAAGCCGTCTGCCAGAGCGAATAACCACGAGCAGGGCAGAGTCATCCGGCTCCACGGCTCACAGACAGCGATCACGTCTTCAGAAAAAGATGGAATTTTGTTTAAGAGAAGCCTCAACCTGTAATATTGTAAACATGATTTCGTATTTCCTTTATAACAGCTGACATTTTGGATTCTGTTAACGTTCCATCCGTTGAGTTTTCAGAAGAACTTGAATCTCATTTTGGTCTTTGGTCACTGTGTTCCTAGAAAAATGTCTGGCTTAATAAAAGTCTATTCATGTCATTTACTGATTTAAAAAAATAATTACGGCTTAAGTACTACTATGTATCATTCTTTTCTTATTTTCACAACATATAGTAGCTTTTAAGAGCAGCTTATTGTTAAAAAACTGAACATTTATGCTCAATTTTAGATGTTGCACTTATATAATTTACCACTATTGCAATGTCACTGTCTGTATTATGCCTGTTATGACATGTTATATTTATATATTTGGGGAAGTAGCTGTTGTGTATATTTCCAAAACTGTGACAGACATATTTTGGAACTGACAAACCATTTTTTAAAATATATACAATTCAAACTTCGTCATCCCATGCATGACATCCCTTCTCCCTGCTCGAGCTGCTCTTCCTCCTTCACCGTCCTCATCAACATTCAGAGCTCGTAGGTGCAAAAAATCTGCAAGGCTTGTACCAATTAATGTGATTCTTGCTGCATGTTCGGCTTGTAAGGTTTAATGAAGGTGTTTGCCCTCAGCACATTGTGTTATACATGGTACGTTTAGCGGGCCTCCCATCCTGACACTGAGTGCAGCGGGGGTGATTATGAAAAGTAAGATTCATAAAGAACGGGGATGATGATTAATGTGTCTCTGTGTGTGTTTTTACAGTTAAAAGGAAGCCATTTGTCTATTAAAAGTAAATTACAAACACTAACAGGGCTGATTCTGTCTGTTTTTTTTATCTTCTGCTCTTCTTGATATAACAGCGGTTTGGTGAAATGCAGCAGAGACGGTTTGACGCAGGTTTGTTTAACATCGGGGGGCCACTGAGTACAATGTATGCACACATCACACCATAATTTATGAAACAAGTGACTACCTGCCATATGGAAATGAATATTTCACTCCTGAATGAAATTGGTTTTTATGATCTGATACAAAAGAAACACCAGGCAGGAACATCAAGCATATTACCTTTATGGACTTGGTTCATCAATATTAAATGTGCAAACATGTGTTCTTTGTTTAAATACAGTTTAAATCCCTCAGCTGTGTTATCCGTATCAGGGTAGAAAATTAAAGGTTACTTTGAGATACTTGAGGACTTTCACTTGATTATGTGTTTAGTTAACTGGGAATTTTGAAATATTATCAGCATAAAAAGTTTTTATGTTGAATATTTTGGTAAATAGTTGCCTGTTTATGCGTCCAGCGACATTAACGTTATTTTGGTGGCACTACATTCCTGACAAATGCCTCCTATTCCTTTATTTGGTTTATTTGGTTTTTCAACCAACTCCTGAACAAAATTATCTGCTGCTGGGTTTATTGAAGCGGCTATAATATAAATATTTACAATTTATTACATTAATGTTACAAGTGACAATGTGAAAGAAGTCGCTTACGGTGATGAATCTGACTCTGCAGCTCAGCCTTGAGTCTTTATAGCGACTTTCAGCTCATTGTTAAGCCCCCCCCCCCAACAGCAAAAAGCTCTAGACACCCATTTTCCACAATGTGCTCGAGCAAACGATAGAAAGACACAGTTCAGCTTAAAGATGATGTGCGATTGCTGTTTTAAAGTGATCATTATTGCGGTTTTAAAGCTTTTTTTTTTGCCGAAAACACCAGCCTGCTGTGACTGAACATGTGATCTCTTTCACGTTAGACAGTCGATTAAAGTGATTTTAATTCTAAAATATGAATTAGTGCAACTTTAAATAAACAAATACATATATAAATGATGCATACATTCAAACTTAAGTGCATTATGTGCGGTGTGTATGTATCTCTGGAAGGAAAACTTCAGCATCTAAACAGTCTAACTATATTTAATGGCTATTAGTAAGAGCAAGCGTTAGTTTGATAAATGAAGCAGATGAGCGTCAAGATTCAATTTACTTGCAGTCACAAGTATTTATTGATACAGTATCAGAAGTAGAACCATGTTCAGTGTCTTGTACCGAAATCCACATATTTTTAATAATTCGTTTCTATTTGAAACTTTCTCTAGCTGTACTGTTGAAATGATGGTTAATATGTTCATAAGTCGTCCATTGACGGACTTTTTTCAATCTTATCTTACATGATTAAGAATATCTATGTTGATTGTATGGATGAGACACGGATCATGTACCTGAGGTTTTAAGAGGTGTTGCACGAGCTCAGGTAGTGAAAAGAGTACGTGTGCTGGTACACAACCTGCCTGCTGCTTGATGGATGAATCATAGTCTCACAGGAATATGGACCCAATCGCAACCCCTGCCCTATGCCAATTGATCTTTCTCTTGTCCCCAGCAGCAGCCGGCACAGCAGCCGGTACGACCACCTGATTAAAGGACAGTCATATATTTGATCATACATGTAACTGCATCCCTAATGAGAGCTCCGACTGATGTGTTGCGTTGCGTGCTAGCCCCTGCAGTCACCTCTGGCAATGTACCTAAAGTGCATATTTTGGCGACTGCAGGATGCTCTCATGCTTTTAAAAGACTTTGATGAATGCATGAGAGCATTAATGGGGGTTCATCAATCATAGAGGTGTTGTAATGTCAGTCCTGGCAGCGAGGCTGTCATCAGAGCTGCAGATGTATGCTCAGAGAGCGCTTCGGAGGAGAGCATCTTAAGAATGCGGTGTATAATTAATTTGACAATCTAAATTTTTGGGTATATTCAACGTAATAGTTACATTTGCTTATGAGTTCAGCTTAGACAACCCGCGTGTTGGTGTAGGAGGACTACACAGTGATCCTACAGAGCATCTATGTGGAGAGATTTAAACATTTCTAGCTTCAGTCTTAAGTAATCAAATGCAAATTTGCTCTTTTCCATTTAGCTAAGATGCTTCAGTGCTTCCTTATGCCTCCCGAGCATGAAACAAGAGAACACGGAAGGAAGGAGGGTTGTATTTTTGGATTGGACATCCCGGCTCACTCCAGCACAGTTTTGACCATCAATTACTCATGATGCACAGCAGTATCACCTGTTAATGGCCCCATAAAGAATTAATTTGGCTTTACTTGGTAATTACATGCTTGCAGAGTGCCATAGATCCATATATCTACATTAGAGAGCAACGGCATGGGAATCAGGTGAGCAAATCTCTGCTAAATCATTATTGGATTTGTTGTTTACCTTTTAAAATATTGCATTACACCTGTTAGACATCCATGAATAACTTGTTTTAATAGGTGTCTTAAAATGGGGAGGTTGCAGTTTAGATCATGTTTTGAAGCCGACAGTATCACTGTTTTCAGAGATTCCTGTGATTTAAAAATGAGGGTTTAAACATGTTTTATTATCTATCATTATCTGCTGCTGTCATGGCACATTTCCCAATGGGGATCATTACTCACTCATTTTATCTAACTGTATATTATGTCGTCATCTTGTCAGCTTAAGAGAGGAGTCACAACATTCCCAGCCCACTTTTCTCCCCCGATTCATTCTGACGCATCAGACTGTAGAAAATGTGAACGAGTACCGTCGATGTTGATGCCACAAAAACATGAAATTTAGAGGGAACTTTATAAATTCTGTCATTTGGCCAGAGACATTATAAGGGAGGAGACAAAACACCTAAAGAACTTTGAAAGAAAAATGTCTGTAACTCCAGAAATATTAGTTGGAAGGCACATATCCCGTCCCTTTTTCCCCTAAAAAGCTAATCATCTGCTTTTCTATCCACTGGTGTTAGCGCTCGAGCCATAAATGAGGTTGCTTTCTTGAAAACTTGTGCATGCATCGCAGAAACACTGGCTGCAGGAAAAAGACGTTTGTCTTGGGGCAAAGTCAGCAAACTTTTAAAAGCTTTTTATTAGAATTGACTGCCGATTTTATACATGCTTTGTTTTTATCACAGCTACCATTGAAAGAGGAGTTATAGCTCTCTCCCAGTTTATTTAGATAGGTATTTCATCTTGTTAGCCGGATATAACTGTCTGGGTGCATTACCAAGGTGGCTGTTGATTGGTTGTACTCGCCTAAAAGCAGTTTGGTTGACTTAACTGCTCCGATCAGTGTTTTTAGAGCCAGAATATCCAATTTTGCTACTCTGAAACTTGTCAGTGAAGGCAAAAACACTTTAAAAAAGCCCTCTTTAAGCTGTGAATGCCCTTTAAATGGACGAATAATTTTCAAAATCATCATCAAGATGCGTTTAAAAATTACCAACTACATCCCGAACTTCTTGCAGAAAATCCTGCACTGAGTTGTGATTGTAGCCCCCCTTTATGCATACTGACAATAATCCAACAAAACCCCGCTGCATGTAACAAAAAAACCCACAAAAACAGATATTTTGATTGTTTCACTGACAACCTCATCTCTTCCTGCTTAGCTCGGTCAACGTGTGTACTCAGCTTTGATGACACCACTCCTCCGAGTCACTGGGGCTTTCCATTCAAGACAGCTGTGATCTAATATGAGTGACACGCACAGTAGTATTATCTCCAGGTGCATTCTGAGATGTTCTTTGATGTAAGGCAGCCTCCATTCTGTCCTCTGATCACAGTCATCTCAAGACAGATTAGTCGGCATCCATCACAAAGACTGTACAGAGGGAGCCTGTGAGCTACAGCAGGGAAGGCAGAGCTGCAGAATAAGCTTCTTTACCATTCAGAGGTGTGATTTTTTGGAATCGTCTGTTATTTTAAGAGCGAATAAAGCGGCGCGCGGCTATTGTTTTTATGATTTTTGGACACGTCTAAATAGAAAGGAGTTTATTCTGTGATCACAGCTCATTCAGTGGTGATTCAAAAACGCCTTTTCAGCTAAAGACACAACTCCACCATCACCATAGAATCAATGGGATGGACGTGCAGTAACCCGAAAAAAAAAAAAAAAAAACATGCTTGGAAAAAAATATATAAAAAGGGAAGAAAAAGAAGCATGAGAGCTGAGATGGTTTAATGACAGAGTGAGACGATGCAGAAGGGGTCAGAAAGACTTCAAATTATCACATGCACATGGAGCCAATTTGCTAATGTCAACATGTTAGCTCATGCTTAATTTTTCAGTGGAAGAGCTATAAATCTTGTCAAGTCTAACATCGAGTTATTGACCGCATTTTTTGGAAGAATTTGCAGGGTGTGTACATAAACGTACAAAAATGCGAAATATTTGCTTGTTGAGGTTCTAGGCACAACTGAAGTACATTCACTGTGATAGGCACTTCAAAGTCAACAGAGATGAAATCATTGGAGGCATATGAAAAATTCACACTCAGTAAAAATGCAGTAGCTCCTGCATTGATTTTTTTTTTTTTTTTTTGCTCTTTCACAAGATGAGTTTGGCAGCCGTACAATCATTAAGGCAGTTTAGTTCATCATATGATAAACAAACTCCTTAAAAGTCGAGCAGAAATCATGTCTGCAATAACATTTCAGTGGCAGTGTTTTTTTTATTCCGTGGGGGCGTCGCTGCGCCTGCGTGCTTTCGTCAGAAGTCGTGCCAATGTGACATACAGTGTGATGTGCTCATCATGTGGAGATGCATTGGAGTGGCGTCCTCCGTTCCTCCAGCAGAGATTACAGTTGGGCCTCTGTAATAGCTCTGGGCAGGAGGAGGATGACATGGCTCTTTGCATGCATGGGAAACAGCGTGTGGGTGAGAAGCATGGCACTAACATTACACAAAGTGGTTACTTACAGGTAGTAAGTGTAGGAGTGATAGGTTCTTCTGCCGATTGGGGTGGTGGTAGGATTTAAGCAGTGGAGGAGGGGGAGGGGATGGAATGAAAAGGAAAGAAAAAGTAAAAATATATTAATGTTTGAAAAAAGAGTAGAAATGAACAAAATCAGATATGGTGGCATACGTGGAGGTAAACTCGTGATCATGAGGGCAAAGGTGATCGCTTGGAGTCATGTCATGCTTTGCAAAAGGGGGGGAGGGGGCGGGGGCCTCGGTACCGTACAGTACAAACTCTAATTAAATAGATACTGAGCTGCTCTACAGCGTGTGCCGGCAAATCAGATTCAACCAATCTGTCTCTAAAAACCCCCCCCTTTTTTTTATAGACACGTAATTTTATACACCTATAAAAAAAATTACCATATCTGACCTCCAAGGTTGAAACTTAATGAGTGGTTTGAATGTCTAAACACAACTCTGATTCCCTGTTGGTACCAGCGAATTATGCAAAATTCATCCAATGAAGTCATCTCCATCTCTGGTTTGATTAAGGCTAATTGAAAACAATTTCATTACTGTGTGTTGATTTATATATTTGCTCACTGATGGCTGGGTTATGCAGACAAGGGGCCTGCTGTAGAAAATGAGGAATATTATCGTGGTTGTTATGATACCAATATCAGTATCAGAAATGCCTGCAATGCTGCCTAAACCACTGGATCAGGTATCTGCGAGTACTTGAATCTATACACTGATCCAACATTGTGTAATTTATTTTATTTTATTCTAACAGGACCTTCCTACTTCCATGGATGTATGGCTGCATGCAACTAATTGTTATTTACTGTACGAGTGGTCAAAGTCCATAAACAGCTGGTCTCTTTTTAACATCAAGCATGTCCACAATGTAACATACATACAGGGCTGGTTGTATACAGCTGTCATGATAAGGATGATAATAAAAATTATAACAGCATACTGGAATCAGTCTCAGGAAAGAACATGAGGTATTTATTATTTTTAAATTTAATATCACTTACAGAAATAACGGAGGATCATGATCATATTAGTACACAACTACACCGACTTTGCTTTATCTACTCTGTTTGTACTGACCTTGAGTTTTTTTTATTTAAACCAAGGTTTCTAACATTAAATGAGAAAGTACATTCAAGTACTGCAAATACATTTTATTCTGTAGAAAAAAATGTAATTTTTTTTTTTTTGTCCTTGTGCTTTACATTTGAGATCTTAACGGAAACCAACTTATGTCAACTAAATAAATCTCTGCAGGAACTGTCTTTGTGTTAGGCTACTTCGAGCCTTTCTGTGGACAAAAGGGGGGTTGATATTTGCTGAGCTTTAGCTCCCCTGATTGGTGGGATATGTACAGAGGACCTTCCTACAGTATGGGGTCCGGGGCTAATGTAAACTTAGCCTTAAGCTATGCAGCCATCCTCTTTCCTTCTGAGCCTTTCATCATATTTTCTTTCTTATCTGCTCTCCTCCTCTCTCTGTACCGCGAGCCTCAAAAACATTTTTCCTCTTCCCATCCCAATGTCATTGAAGCGCTGCGCATTTGTTTGAGGGTGCCGTGGAAAAGGATTAATTTTTCATGGCACACTGTATCTCATGGCTGTAAACAGCCTTAATGGGGCGTATCAACATAATCAAATTAATTATTTACCACGACGCTGACAATACTACTGTTTGAGGGAGAAATATACAAAATGATAAAACAGAAAACTACTTATTTGTGAGCGCTCGGCGAGTGAGTTCAACCTCTTCAAGAGTCTGAAGTAGTATTTCAACGAGTAAGAAATAAAAGCTTACCTTTTCTTCATGAGGAGCACCACTCCTAAGAAAATGATGACAAAGAGAAGGATGCCGGCGATGACCCCGGCGATCTTCACTGTGTGGTCCGTTTGTTTCTCCGGCTCCACCGCGTCAGGTTTGTGAGTGGCTGCTCCTGAAAAACATCACAATTCATACAGATCAAACATGGAAACGTGTAATAAATCAGACAGAATATGAATCAAATCTCATGACTATCTGCTATTGTTTTACACAAACCAAACAGAAGAACGCACGTCCATAATATCACCGTTTCCTCTCATTGATTTGACCGTGTGGAGGACTGAGGTTGATTAATCAATACACTGATATTCTGCAGTATTCTGTGGACTGTAAACATCAATACACATTAATAGGCTCAGAGTAATGTTTATTTTGAAAGTAACTGACTCCCTATTGTCCACCTTTAGCTCCGTACTTAGTGGACATCAGCGCTCTGTGGATCAGGCTGCACGAGGAGAGATAAGTGTGCACCTTCTTTACCCTTGGTTAATCATGTTTGGGGCAAATGGTTGCTGGGCTTTAGAAAAATGTAGGATGCACGGCGAGGAAAAGATAATACCCCGAGAAGATAAAAAAGCCTGAAATAACCAAAACATTAAATATCAGCTCTGGAGGAGATAGCCAACAACGAGAGGCACGAAGAAAGAGAGAGAGGGAGGAGGGGGGAAGAAGAAAAAAAAAAAAGGCGTCTTGTTTTAACAGCATCTGCTTCCTGGGAAGTGATAAGAAACACTCAGAGGAAAGCAACGTTGTTGGAATGACAACTGCCCACCTGAACAACACCATTATTCCTTGTCACCAGGGGTAAATTTAGAATGATAAATTGTTATGTCAGACAAATCTGTTAGAGCGGGGTTCCTTCTCTCCTCGCCGTTGCCATTTTCTCTCCCTATCAAAAAGGTAAATATCCGTCCCTGCCTGGTTGTGACATATTGTTTTTTTCAGCAGTCAGACCCTTTATTTAGATATAAGTTTGTTTTTTTTTTTTAAGGCAGAGCTGAGCAGGATTTGGAGGCTGGTGACATATTTACAATCACGACTGGACTGATGGAGGTGATTGTGTCTCAATATACTGTAACACGCTAATCTTACAGGAAGGCTGTCAGCGAGCCGCATGTTCGCCGGCACAAATCAGCGTTCTTTCCATTTTAGCCTGAGAGAATTTTAGATTCACTCACAGAAAGTAAGAAATTAAGCAGAGTTTTAATTATTAAATGCATCGCTCCGGATCTTGTTGAGAACTTCAACATCCTTTTTTTGTGTGTTTACAGTTGTCGCGACTGCACGAACCAACTCTTAATCTCCCAGAAATAATGAGAAATATTCATGAAAGGGGATTAACTCCTGCCAAAAATCTCCAACACTGACACATCAAATGAGAATTGCACCTCAAACAGGTCTTTCATGTCCCGTAATGCTGAGAAGATGAAGGTAGAAGACAATGTCGACGAGTCTTTGATTTAATCACACCGATTCGATGCAAATAGCAGGACAATGAATAAACAAAAAAAGGAACACATGCAGTTTTCCACTTGTTTGTTTTCTTGTTGAGGGAAAAAGTCAGTATGGCCGCCACATTAAATGTATGTAGAAGGCCGAACCAGGTTGTGGGCAGAAAGACTGAGATGGTCGGAGAAGATGCAAAAAGCTCCAGGTCTGACCTGTTAGTTGGTTGTCACCAGCTGCCGGGGCGATGCGGATGTACGGGGTTGTGAGCTGAGTCACGAGTATGGCGGCTGAGTAGAGTCAGTGGATCCACGATAGCATGCAGCCAAGAGAGAGATGGAGAGAGAGAGAGAGAAAGAGAGGCCACACTGAAGCAAAAAAACAGCCACAACAACAGTTTCCATCATCATGCAACATTGAGGTGAATAAAAACACCCATCACAGTATTAGAAAGCATTTTTAAAAAACTTGTTTAGAGAAGTTAGAACTCTGAGAGGCTGAGAACATTTAAAAATCTCCCCTCAGGTGATGAATTACTCATATGATCCTTCTACTTTTAGTTCGTGCTGTTTTATTTCAGCCTGTTGAGCCCGTTGACAACATGACAGCTCCTCCAAAGTGAAGCCAGAACATCTCTCATCTCCCAACCCCTCCATGTTGGCACATCAGACATGGGTCAGACTTCAAAAAAATCAAAGTAAACATAAAATAAATTTTTTCCCCAGTTGGGTTTCTGTCATTTTGGTTAGTTAGTTCTTATCATGCTGGTGTTTTTTTTGTTTTTTTTTTCTGATAAATTTTTAATTGGTTATTTGGGTATGACATCACGGCTGACGGGTGGAGACTGTGATATTGCAGCTTCTACAACCAGATTCAATCAGAAATATTTCTACTTCACTTTCTTATAGTGGGAAGATGTGAAAAGAGTGAATGAATGAGCCGTATAGATGGAAATATCTGGAAATCCACAATATACAAGTTGGTCGGGGCATTTGACACAAACCTCCCACCGCCCAGAACGGAGTGTGACTGCAGCTCCCTCTGGCCTTATTAATTGTGCTCCCGGATCAATGGTGCTTACACTTCATCACCTTTAATGTGTGGATCAGGACGTACAGGCAGCTTAGCTAAGTACCTACAGACCTCAGCGGGCACACAGGCTGCCTCTCAGTCATGGACAAAACACATGTTCTTAGTCAATGTATTGACCGAGAACATGAAGACTATATAACATGTATTTTTTCTCTCAGACAACACGTTAAAGCTAACAAACTTAATGAGGAATTAGAGCATCAAGATAGCAGTTTTAGTGATTTTTCATTTAAAAACATGTTAATTTTGTGAGCTCTCAGACATCACATGTGAGTTACGTTAGCAAGAACACAGCAAACAACCTCCTTCACACAATCTGATCTATTCCTACCTTTTGTGGCAACTCGAACACAGTCGATTTTGGTCTCCTGTTCAAACAGATAAATTAAAGGAGGAAAAGAGAAAAGGAAGGAAGAGAATCAGAGATTATTATAACACACACACACACACATACACACACACATAAGGACACACTTGTAGGGTGGGAACAACACCTATCTAAGAACCCATGGCTACAACAAAACAGCTCGGCCAGTTCCACGCTGTCCCCTATCATCTGTTGAGCTCAATGACTGTGACACAAAACGCAGTTAGGCGAGAGGGCCTACAGCACAGATTAGTGGTGCTGAGCTGCTGATTTGTCAGCCAACAGCGATCTGTCGGCAGCCCGCGGCTCAAGGTGGTCAGCCACTGTGGAGAAACCAGAGGCCTGTGACAAGCGACACCAACCCAGCATGCCGGGCTCCAAAAATGACACGTCAGGGAGCCTTTCTGAATATGTAATGGAGTTTCAGCTCTGACAACAGCCTTCGACAACACAGAAAAAAAACCAAAAAACAACCAAAACACTGCTCTCGCTGTTGGCAGAGAAGTTTGTTGTCAACAATGGTCTGGTGAATGGGAAAAAGGACAAAGACAGGAACGGGGAGGCAATGAGTAATACAACACAAAAGACACGAGTGCCGTGTCCCTGTGTTTGACCCAGCCGAGCCGTCCAATGAGCAACGAGCAAACATGGGAGAGACAACGTTTAGAGGCCATGAGAGGCATAATAAAGAGAAGAGAGAAGGAGAGAAAAAAAAATATGAATGTTCATGTCATCCTGGGTGAATGTGTCTTCACATTACTGCAGCTTTTAAGCTGTCAGATGGTCCTTTTGTCGAAGGAAACATTACAAGAATTTTTATTTGACTGTAAGGCAAAAAAAAAAAAAAAAAAAAAAAAAAAAAAGTTTAGTTATTGATTGGGCGCGCGCGGGGTAAGTGCTAGAAAAGGGTGGGGGGCCCCCACCCAAACAGACACCCCCAGTAACATGA
>JAQMCX010000009.1:8382187-8394348 GCA_029814765.1 Acanthurus leucopareius | reverse complement strand
TGTCTTCACATTTCTCCCTTTTTACATGTGTCATTGTGTCTTTTTGTCCATTTAAAAAAAACAATAATTTTTTTTTCCCTTTACCCAAAAAAAAAAAAAAAAAAAAAAAAAAAAATTCTAGGTATGGATGGCGCTCACCTTTGCTAAGTGCTAATTACGTTTAGGAGGCCCAAACAAACACTCCAACATCATTAGACTTTAATTAAAGCTTGCAGGGCTATCGGCTGACAGTGACGGCTAAATGAAAGAGAGTGCATTTGGCCATTGTGAAATCAAAAGATTGAATTTGAAAATAATGTCGGAAATGTCTCCATTGCAGAGACGGGGGGGCTTCATTTTATGTCAGCGAGGGACTCTTTCATTTTGTTCGTTGGAGGAGCAGCACTGACGCTCTCATTGAGTCGCCCCGTAAAGTTTCAGACTGCAAATGCTTCACTCTCAAGAGCAAACTCGCTAATTGGATTCAGCTCTGCCGCACGTGTTGTTTCTATTGCCTCCTTAAAGACGTGCTGCTGTTTCTCAAGGAGGCTGTTTATGGTGATTCTCATTCAGGACCACAATCAGTAGGGCTCTTGACGTCGCCATTGAGCTGCCTGCCACAGCTCCGTGGAGGGGAGGGCCCCTCCAAGTGCCACTCGATGACAGAGGCTTCGACCCGTACGATCGGCAACCCCGTTGTTTTTGCCTGCCTCCAACACTTAACCGCCGCTGGGACGACCGCCTCTCTTAAATGCCGTTGATCAAAGGCTTGTCTGGCATTTGGTGTAGAGCTCGATTGGAAAAGGCAGGAGAGCAGGGCAGCAGTAATGGAGGGAGAGAGCATGTCACCGCATAGAGCTCTGCAATCCACGCTTGACCCCGCTGTAACCTATTAAGAGTGCAGACGGTGCTGTTGGTGCATCCCCACCAGAGGACTGACACATCCAGCAGAGGCCAGATGCAATTGTGCCGCTGCGTGCTCGCGTCTGCCTATGTTAGCATTTACTGTGTGGAGTCAGGGGATCTGATCTCAGCCACATCGGTCCCTTTCCACAGCCTAGTCAACTCATCTGTCAGTCAGCCTTTCATCCTCATTAAAGCCAACATTACATTTAGCATTGTTTCATGTATATGTATGGGATTTAAGGGGGAGATGTGGTTTGACTGGGCTGTGTGTTAAAGCAAGTCATCTATGCCAAACTATGCTAATTAAAATGCATGTTTTTGAGTACAGACTGCATAATGTTTATACACTTTTTAACTCTGAGATGTATTGGAGTAGATAGATAAAGTAAAATAGAGAAGTAACACTACAGTGAAGTACCTTAAATTTGTACTTTTGTGCAGTATCTAAGTTTATATACTAGCATTTTTCACCACTGATTAAAAAGAGATCTTCCAAAAACTGCCTCATTTGGCAACTCAACTTAGCTTTAGTGCAACTTTAACTAAAAATTGCATGAATAAAAGGACAAACTTCAAAAAACACCCACCCCGTTGGCTGTGCTCACAGCCTGGTAGTAGATGCTGTAGCTTTTCTGAGGCAGCAGAGGGGCGTTCCAGTATCCGTTGTAGGTCTTGTTGTCCCCCACAGTGAACGGCTGCGGCGAGTGGATGCCGGCGGCGGGGAACTGAGCAGTGAAATAGTACTGGGAGTTTAGAAGCGTGGCGTTCTGGAAGTGAATGGGGACTGGGTAGCAGCGCAGGATTTCTGCTGTGCCTCGTGCTCTGCGTGGACGTTCCTCCTCCACCACCACCTGGTACGCACTGCAAACACAGGATACAAACAGAATAAATAGACTCCGAGAGGCCAAACAGGCACTCGCACAACACTGTTGGCAATGCAGGCAATTTTTTCTGTTTTGCCTGTTAGCATTACAATGTGTAAAAAAGAAAAAAAAAAAAAAAAAAAAATAGCCACTTTATGAATGGCACAGAGATTCATGTTGAAAGCTCCAAATCAGAGTACACCAAGTCTCTGAAAATAATGCTTTATTTAGAAATGAGGCAGAGGAGATTTTTAATGCATTTCTTGTCCAAGCATTTCAAATTTGCCCATTAAAAGTTTAAAATCAAAATACTACGATGGACTGTGTGCATGCTCATGTGTATTTCTCATACAAAGGGTGATTGATAAGTTCATGGCCTGAAGTAGAAGAGGAGGAGTCATGCCAGTTTTCTTGTATGCACATGCAGTTCAGCTCTTTGGCTGATTATGCTGAAAGTTTGCAGTTTGTAACTTTGGTGCTATTCCTTTTAAGGGGGATTGAAAATAATAAATAAGCACTGGTTAAGAAATTAAACATCATCCAATTGGAATTATTAGATTAAAGTGCCCCCCCTTTTCTCAGGTAATGCTGACATGTAATTTCTGATCAAAAGTTTGTGACTTTTGAGGTGTTTTTGTTTCAGGTTGCCCAAAAGTTACCCTAAACAGAAACACCGAGAAAGGTATAAACTTCAAACTTTCTGCATAATCTCTTAAACTATCATATTGCACTTGTACAAAACAAAAGGTGCGTAAGTCCTCTCCTTCTGCTTCGAGCCAAGAACTTACTCCCTGCATGCGCTCATTTCAGGATAGATCAAGTGATGAAGAGTAGTTATAAAACTTTTAGCATGTAAGTTCAACAAAACAAACTGAAACCTTAATTTGGGTTTGATTAGCCTGAGCAGTGCTGTGCATGGGTCCGAGTGTCTTACTTCTGCCTACAATATAATAAAATCTGTTGTTGAGGGTAAAAAGAAAGACACTGTGCATGGAAGACGAGGTCGTTAAAAATAGCCGCAGGACACATCGATCACATTAATGTACATTTCAACAACGGCAGTCCTTAGTAACTTAATTTCCTTAAAATATTAAATAAGAACTTCATAACAAATTCATTTGTTTATCTAAGTGAACAGGACAGACTCAAAAATACAATGCAAGATAAATGAGCGGTGACACGGGACCGGGCCCGACGTTATTTGCATTTTCATTATTCAACAACTGAAAAGGTTAACGGTTCTTTCCATTTCCTCTCCGTCCGTGCCTTGTGTTTAGCTAGATCAAAACTGCAGCCCTCTGTGCCTCTGACAGAGATGACATTGTCTCTGAGGCGGCCACTTAGCTTGAGGGGGAGACTGACTGTCTTATAGACGTTCATGTTAGTATTCATCTCGCATCCACCTGTTAAATCTATTGAGTCGCTGAGTGACAAAGAGTCTGTTTACAGCTGCCACGGAGAATAACCAGCCATGATTGGGGACCAGCGTTCCATTTCCAAAAGAGTCATGCAAACAACAAGTTATTATTACAGAAGGCTGCTCAATGAATGAATGCATGAAAAAAAAAGGAATAAATAAATGAATGAATGAATACTATGATGGGACGTGCTCCAGTTCTCCAGCTTTGGAAAGGTGTTTATTTGATTTCTAACCCTGGATTTTATGTTTAGAAATAAAGCATTAATAAAAAAATGCATGAATCAAACAAGTAACATGCAACATCATCACATCCCTTTTCTTAACAACTATCAATAATATTCATAGTACAAGGAAACAGCTTCCAGGTGTGCTGATCACACAGAACTTAATATGAATCCACATAAAGACCATAAACAGATCATACACACGACTATTTTCATGAGTTTGCCAATTTATTATTCTATTCTGCAAACAACTATTCCAAACATTTTGAATTTATTTGTACCATACGATATAAAATGGCAGGATGTGGAGCTTTGACTCTGATTACTTTCTCTGAGCCACATTGTTAGAACAACAATTAGAGAAAATATCATTCAGAAACTCTGCACCGTAGTGGCCGCACTCTTGAGCAGTATATTCACAGCACAAACAGCCCTGGAGATGATCAATTGTTCCCCCCGGTTGGCGCTGGATGATTAAGTGTCCCCTTGTGTGTACAGCATGTGCTCTTTAACCCTACAGTTTATCATAAGGTGCTTGCAGTGTCATTAGAAAATCCCCTCCTTTGTTCTTAGTGGGTGTGTCCCAATTCCTCAGAGCTCTCCCATTTAGCGCTGGGTTGGGAGGTGATGAAATATCTAATCCCGCCGAGAGTCTGCAGGACAAGTCAGCCTTTAATTACTGTCCCCTATCGAGAGCAGAGGTCAAAGGGCAGGTGGCGATGGTGCGTGGGAGCCCCTTAAGTAGCTGCAGAGCGGCAGAGAAATGAGCGACGAGGTGCCTCGGCCAAAACAGTGTAGATCTGATGCAAGCGATGATGGGACGAGTTGGTAAAACGACATCCGGTGTCAATCATGTTACAGAAGCCATCAGGTTTTAATGAACAGACGGAATCATTTTGGGATGAATCCCATGAAAAACTTCCCTATTTTGTGTTGTTATTTTAGTTATCAGCTACATCTTGTAAAAATGATGACCACAATAACTATGTTTTTTGTTTTGCTTTTGCTGCTGCAATGTACACTTAGTCAGAGCTCGCCCATATTGGTACTTTATATTCCAAATCAATCTGCGGATAGTGAAATAAAAACAAAAGCCGGCTCCCCGCGGGTGGCTTCTTATGATATGATGATGTGGCTGTGCCATGACTTAATGATAGACACACTGTGAAAAGGACTTCCTTTCCTCAGGCAAAATACCAAGTGCCAAAGGCTATGAGGCTCCAAGGGTAGGAGCTCTTGTAATGTGGAAATCTGAATCACTGCTTCTCCTCCGCAGAATATTCACCGGAGCAAGACACTGAAAACTAGCTCATATTAAATTTGCAATTTAATAAAAATGTTTTGTTCATCTTTGTAAGTGATAGCGACAATAATACCCACTTTACTGGATTCACTTAGAGCAGTTTTTTGCTGTTACTTGCCGCATGCCTATAAAATATTTAAAGAAGCACCCTTCCATGACGCCATACACTTATATTTCAAATCAACTGCTTATGAAATACGAAACTGTCTCGAGGGTTTCGTGTTGGCAATATAAAAAATTGCAATGGTTCTGTTGTTGTCTGTAATCACTGCTGTCATGTTAATGTGCCTTTGAGCAGCTGACACCTTTTCACTTCATGCTGAGTTCACAATTTACATTCTTAGTCATTTTGACAGACCAGAGTCATTCAGTCATACTCCTGATCTGATGTGACATTAATGAGAGACGACAGAACGACAAACAGATCAACTACAGTGGCTTGATCACAAAACAACAACAACAACAACAAAAAAAACCTTTATAGATGATTTTTCATCTGATCTGATGTTTATAAGAGTATTGCAGTTGCATATGTTGTTTGAATATAAAAGCTTTAGCATCAAAATACACTTAATGGTTCAAAAGCCCAAGTATTCATTATGCAGCAGGGCTGCTGCTATTGTTACAGTATTATAATAAAGGATCAATAGTATCGTTGCATAATAATGTGGTGGGTACTTTAATGTTTTACTTGGTTCAAGTGAAACTGATTCAAGCTGCTGTAAAATCAATCATATTTTATAGACTGATTTTATTATTTGCATAGAAAAAAATCAGTCTTACATGCAACTAGCAACTACAGCTAAAACTGTAGTATAAAGTGGCATAAAATGGATCCACTCAATGTACATGCAGCCTGAGAACTGTACTTGAGTACAGTGATTAAGTAAATGTACTTAGTTTGTTCCTACGACTGTATTTTTCTGTATCTTTAATCAATACGTTAAGTACAAAGTTGTTCTATTAGCAATGCCACCAATCCAATCTATAATGTTGCTGTATGTGATCAACACATTCAGCTTAATGTTAGTCACTAACTCTGCTAGCAGCCGACTAAACCTTCGAAAACATGGAGTTCAAAGATTCAAAGGAAACTTCAGTGGAGAAAAAGCAGCTCGAACACCACATGAATCTGTGAAAGGTGCGTAATTGCACTTAATTCCAAAAGTGCTGAAATCCTCAACTTGTCTGCCTGTGCGGAAGATGGAAAGACATGGAGAGAAAAGGGAGGAAGGAGCTGTACCAGAAGAACGGTATAAGCTGTTAAAAGTGGTCTGCTGGAGGGGCTGGCAGGGCAGACCTGTATTCCTGCAGCAGCGGTGCAACCTGAGCTGACACCAATTAGGCCTCCTCCAGCCTCGCTGCCCGATAGATTTCAGCTCTGCCGCCATGTGACGCCAACCAATTATGGCGGATTGACTTGGAATCGACTGGATTGTGACCTGAAACTTAGATTTATTTTTCATGTGGGCTGATAGGTGGAGAACTCCAGGCTGTTTGAGCAGATGAGGGAAGGTGTATGGAGAGAATTTCAATCACTGTCTCCCCCCACCTCTCTCTCTCTCTCTCTCTCTCTCGCTCTCTTTCTAATGCCAATCGGTTGGCTCTATATGCCTATATGTCTGATTTAAGAGCGGTTGTAAGTAACACACTTCTCCTGACCCAGCATCCCTCCACCATGTCCTCTTACTCTTTATATTTCCCTGGTGTCCATAAAGCTATAAAGCAAACAAATTAGAAGGTGCCATAGATTACATTTGCCATTAAATCGTAAAAAGCAGTGAGTTGTGTCACGTTTAGGCACAGCTATTAGCGCTTGCTATGCCGTGATCAAAGAACGTTAGTGCTTATTTTAGGACTGTAGAAAATCATTTAACTAATTTCAGGCCACGGTTGAGCACAGATAATCAGATGCTACAGGGGAGAAACTACACTGAAGCTCCGTTTCCTCAATATGCTTCTTACAATGCTGGAAACTGCTGTATTTTATAGCTTTTTTTGCTGTTTCTGCACGTGTGTGTGAGCTCGCTCAAGGCAAAGGTTATGGCAGGAAAAAAGAGAAGGGTTGATTTAGTGGTGTGAATGATAAGGAAAGCATCTCGAATCATTTATTCCTGCAGAGGCATGTAAACATTTATTTTGATGCTACGGAGTGAGGAGGCGTATTCTGGCCCAGGCGAGGGGCCATTGCAAACATTAGTTAAACACGACATGACTGATAGACAGTTCACTAATCCTCTTAAAGAAACAGTGTCCCCTCTGGTAAAAACTGTTCCCGGCTAACGTGTGTCGTCCCCGGAGATTAGAAGCCAAATCCAAGTTGGAAATGTTATACCGATTAGCAATTACACAAATATGGAAAAACCGACTGCCTCCCTCAGCAGTGACAACATCTTCCCAGATCTTTCCCAAATATGATCTGACTCCAGCATGACTGCAGGATGTTGATGTGAAACGGACATTTGTCATCTGCCACGTCCTGATTTTTTTATGAATGAGCGTTATCTTGTGATCTTCCAGTGCGCTCCCCTTCCTGTATTTCAGCAAAACATCTGCTGTTGGAAACTCAAATGTCTGGAGCTCTATTACCTCCCCAAACCCAATCAGTGTGCGAGATTGCGTTATCAAATCAAGCTTCAAGCTGCTCTGCTCTGTGGTGCCGCGGATCAGTGTTCTCCCTTGTCAAATCCCTATTTCATAGCGGCTTTAAAAACTGATTTCATAAAGTGTTCAATTTCAAAATGAGCTACCCACCACTCTAGAAGAGTGATGGCTACTCCCTGCAACACGAGCGTTAGCACAAAATTGAATCTAACTATGGTGTGAAATTCAAGTCCTTAGCTGACAAAAATGCAAACTCTTCAATAGACTGACTGGATCAGCTATGTTTCCAAGTTTTTTTTTTGACTTCAGGGACATTTTCCAGCATCTTGGGGTCATGGAACATTTTAGAAAACATCTTTTTATATGTGCTTCAACTGCGAATGTCACTTAGTCATGCATCTCACTCCTCCAACCCGAAAGAGATTAGAGATGGTGGTGGTGGTTTTTTTCGAGCTTGAGCTTGAGAAATTCAGATGACTAAGTTTATCATTATTGGCCAGACAGCAGATCCCAACAGACCGCCTAACTCGACTTCTCTGAATGGGAGCTACTTTATAGTCACCTTAGATTTTCAAAGGCGTGCTGTGTCACTTAAGGTGGAGGTGGAAAACACCTTCAAAAGCCTGCCAGTATCCCATCCTGGGCCTGCATCATAATCTTCCCTGTTTGCTGCCCTCCAACACTTCTTTTTCTTTTGCAATTCATATTTTTTGAGACATCGGGGCGCACACATGAAGGCAGTTTACTGGCCTTTATGTCCTGTGAGATTTAAGAGAAGTGAGGAGGAGGGGAAAGAAATGTGTACCTGAAAACCCCCCCAAAGTTTAGATGTGGAGAGGCGCCGCTGTGATCAAAGGATGCCTCAATTAGTTTGGAGGTGTAGTTGTGCCATCTGCTGAACTCCGCTGATGAATTGTGATGAATTTCTTTAATGGATCATCTCAAGAGTCTCATTAAACATATATGATCCTTAAAGCTAGGTGTATGTATCAAAACACATTATTTTTTTTTCCCTTTTTTTTTTTTTTTTAAATAAATAATGAAGCACTCAGTGGATCGCTTGCACGAACCGGACTGGATGAGAATCATTTAGGCTGTGAAGCATTAAGTTCAGTTACGTCTCAGCTCAGCCAAACAGAAACGAAGCAGCTAAAGTTTATAATCTCCAAAGACGAATCTCTTTCATCTGGTCGAGAGGTGAGCGATGCCTTCCAACGGTAAACAAAAAGAGGAGCCCGGTATGCTAATTAATGGAAGCTCCGATTCACGACACTCTGTTAATTATAATTAGGGGTTTGTAATTAGCCCACTGAAAGAATGGCAGCTTGGGAAAGGCCTTCTGAATTGTACCTGAGAGAAGATTAAAAACCAATCACTCTGTCTTTCTTGCTCAGGCCTCTCGGTTTGGCGCCGGGGCATTAATCTGGGCAGCTGCACATAAGGTAAACATGAGCTGACAAGCCTGACTAAAGATCTCAGGGCTGTAATCTTTAAAGGACTCCGATGAGTTGATAGTGTAAAATTGAGTTTTACAGCGGGCCCAAGTGTTTATCACTCCTCATGTGAAGACGAAGTTAGCCCACACTCTCAGCGTCCTGGTGACTGAAAGCACAAACTGGCACCAGGACGCGAATCGAAAAATAGACTTTTCTTTAATACTGTTATGGCTAACTCACTTCACACTGCTAACTCCCACTGTTGGCCTATAAAAGGCTTATCATCCTTTGATGCACATTAAGTTGACAGTTTCTATTTAAATGCAACCGTAAGCTTTTCTTTAAGAGTAAAATGCAGATAAACACTAACACTGTTACTGTTAGAAACCAACAGGAGCTTCTATAGACACAATGATGATGATCAGTTGTGTTTAATAGGCGCTGCAGCCGAGCCAGAAGCACCTGAGCTCAGGATCTCTCTGGTTTTTTTCTTTACTCTGTGCCACCAAACCAAACGCAGCATTTTATTATTATTATTATTATTATTTTGGGATTTTTTTCTGTTATTTTGTGATGGTGTCAGCTGGAGGAAAAAACTAGAAAAGGCAGGAAGTGTGAGGATGCCATGCAGCAAAAAAGAGCCTCAGGCTGGAATCGAACCTGTGCTGCTGACTCAGCCTTGATTCATGGTTTGAGCTCTACCAGGTGATCTACTGAAATGCCCCCGAGGCAGCATTTTAAACAAACATGTATGTCATCAATTCATGAAAATCTGCTTATTTACCTTTTTGAATAGGATATTGATAACACACTAATATCTGTCCATCAACTATAAAGCACGTAGGCTCATTTATTAAGACTTAATACCGTGTTTGTGCTGTTAAGTTGGTGTGTTTTACCTTCCAGCAGAGCCAGGTTAGCTGATTTCTGCTGCTTCAAGGGTTAAGCTACGGCAGACGTGGTTTTATATTCAATGGACAGGCGCTGTATTATAAAAATCTTCCCATCAAGTGCATATTATTTCCTTAAGTGTTCTTTTTTTTCATTACTGTACCTTGAATATAAATGAACTGAAGTCAAAAAGAGCTTTTCAAGTCTTTTGACCACTTCAAGCCACTTTCACAATTCAGTCATTATTCAGGCACACATTTATACGCCAAAGCTTCTAAGGAGCCAAGTGCTGCCCTGCTTATAAGGAACATAAGTACACACATTCACACAGAGTCATCAGGATCAATTAGGGGTTCACACACACAAACACACACCACACATATGCTTGAGGTGCAGTAACTCAGATCTAAGAGAATAACGCTGGTAGTGAGGAAAGAAACCTGAAGAGGAGGTTAATATTGGTGAAAGTTCTCTCTTAAAGACTGTTATTGCTTCATTACGTGAATAGAAATGAAGCTCGACGGCAAATACTAACAAGATGATGATCAAGCAAGCAGCCAAGAGCCTGCAGTGGCCTTGGGTGACCTGAAATGACTAACTTTTCACCCAACAACTTAGCGTTTAAACAGAACAGCCATACTGTTTTCCTCATAAATGACTAATAAATGCAGCATCAAGCAGCCGGAGCTCCTTTGGTCCCCAGAGGCCGTTGACGGCTCGTGGTTGGTAGCCGCTACATAAAAGATATGTAAAGGAACGAGATCCTGAAGCTAGCCTTGGCTGCAACGGTGTGTGTGTGTGTGTGTGTGTTGTGTTCTCATCTTCAAAGGCTGTGCTTTCTTTTTCCACAGGATCAAAAATCCCACAAACAAATAAAGCACGGAAAATGAGATCCGTACAGCGAGGCTCTGAATTCCCCGGCAACTTCTTCACGGTGGGGTATCGATAAACACAAGCTCTTTGATAATTTTATTGTTGCTGATGGTTGTTGGTGGTGTTTTTAATAAGCTGTTTTGTTGTTTTTTGCTCTGTGCTGTGCTTCGGTCCCCCGTGTGAAGGCCTACCTCACAGGTGCACCTCTGCTTTGGGCGGGTTTGAGCAGCACAGTGACCGTGCTGTCCGTTTGGTTCAGAGAGGTCTCCTGGTCGTACGCCGGCATGGAAGGAGCTGAGGAGAAAACCACAACAGAGAGGGCTTTCACTGTTAGAAAAAGTTTAACTTCGGTCAGCTTCAAAACATCTTACACATCCAGTCATTCAGCTTAAAATAAAGCCATTTTTCTCCCTTTCACACTGAGCATTTAATGCCTTTTTCTTTTATAGCAACACCATCTAATCATTAAGTGAAACAAGAAGAGAGGAGTGAATCATTTGCTGCTTTTTTACAATATCTGGCTGAAAAAAAGTCTTAAAAGTGGTGCACATGTATCAGAATAAGAGGCTGCAGAAAGGAAGAAAGAAAGAAGAATTAACAAGCAGCCTCACTGTCATCATCTAAATCAATCCCAGTTTTCATTAAGCACATCCAGCATTGCTTTATGGAAACTAAAAGCACAATTTGTCTTCAGCCAATCAGGTTTTTTTCTGCTAAATCTAATGTTACAGCCAGACTGAAAAACATTGAAATTAATTTAGCAAAACACCTAGCTGGCTCAGGCGTAAAGGCTATAAGATATCTGAGCTCATTTAAATATATGGTGGATGATTTTAGTGGATTTTTTTATTGCTTTAGTTAATGTATTACAAAAGAAGATGGATAGGATGTATCCTTTGTAACAAAAGAATGATATCGGTAACAAAAAAAACAAAAAAACAGTGCTACCTACCTCTGCTGGAGTTCGATTTTTCTATTCACACATTCAGACATAAAGACCTACAGCAGCAGTAAACGATACGCTGCTCGTTCGACATCATCCGCACACTAACTGGCCTTGCTGTTGACCCCACTGACCTGAAATCTTGGTGGTGAACTGGGTGATGACAGGGGGGCCGTAGCCCTTGGCTGTGCTAGCGCGCAGGGTGAAGGAGTACGTGGAGCCTGGGTAGAGGCCTGTGAACATGTGGGTGGTCTCGTTGCCCAGCTTCACTACCTTCCCGCTCTGGTTGGAGAGGTCCAGCTCAGGGTCAAAAGAGCTCACCGCCTTGTAGGAGATCTAGGAGGGAAGAAAATGAATATTCCGATAGTGGCCTCTGGTACTTGTCCGCACTGAGCTCTCTTCAGCTTAGGAGGATTTGTATTCATTCACTGAAAACGTTTCATGTCGGAGGCATCCAAGTGGCTCGGCGAGCTAAAACATTCACTGTACTCGGTTTGCCGAGGTTTTATTCATCCCACTCATGGTGGTGAGAGTTATCCCATTCCTCTCTGCCTTTCCCCTCCGCACAGCTCGTCTGCATTACTCCTTATACCAAAATGTCACAGAGCAATTTGAAAAAAGTACTTTATTGTACTTCTTTGTGGGTATGCTATATATATATATATATATATATATATATATATATATATATATATGAGGTATTTTTATTTATATGTATC
>JAQMCX010000009.1:8362874-8381933 GCA_029814765.1 Acanthurus leucopareius | reverse complement strand
AAAAATCTCTATTTTAATTTTTTTTGTGTTTTATATATATATATATATATATATATATATATATATATATATATATATGAGGTATGTTTAATTAGATGTATCTGTTCGACTGAATGAAATCCTATTGGCAGCAAATAGGGTTGGACAATATTACAAATAATATCTCTTCCTTTATTAATAGAATTTATTATACAACAAATATGTGCAATATGATATTTAAAGACTCCTTCCTCCTAAACACTCAAAAATGTGTTTTTTATGCTCTAAAATGTCAAACCTTGACTATTCTGACTTGTTCGTATTCAGACAATCAGTTTGGAAACAATGACAGTGAGTCATTGTTTACAGTCTGATGAGAAACTTTTAAAAAAGATACTATGAAACTAAACTGCTTTCAGAAGGAAGCAGATGGGATCGAGGACTTCATTTCAGTTGTTATGTCTCTTTTGTTCTCCACACAGTCTGGTTGCATGAAATAAACATGACTGGTCAATATTACTTGGACAAAAAACAGAAACCAGAACGCTTCAAAAACCAAGATCTTGTCACTCGTCTGGAGACTCTGCGCTCATATGAAGAAATCAGTTTAAAGAAATGACATTAAGCACTAAGATCGGCCTTAAAGAGGGTTGTTAACCTGCTGTGTTACAATTTGCTGAGAATATATGAACTTGTATGACATTTTGTGCATCAATAACATGACCATATGATATTAAATTGTCCAACAAAATATTGGAAACACATTCCAAACAACAACACAAAGGCTTTTAATTGGGTTTTTCTATCTCCTCTGTACTTAAAACCAAACGCCACAGAGCAACTTGAAAGTCCCACATACAGAGAAAAAGCTCTTACTCCCGACGTGAACTTCTGACTTTAAAATCAACACGGCTTTAAGCCAGCATTTATGAAATTAGTGAGATACAAAAGGTCCATGGAGAGGAGCACGTCTCATGACGGTGGTCAGATTTCGATTGGAAAAGCTGGAGTACATAATATTTATCAACCAAAGCTGATGCGTGCTTGTGGTTTCAAGGAGAGAGAAAACACACTTAATGTATTCCATCTCCATCCATAATAAACACAGGGAGCTCTGGAGGGAAGCATTAAGGTGAGTGTTTTTGCTAATATCCATTTTGAATAACTGTAAAGTCCCACTTTAAGAAAATGCCTCTGCTCGTAAAGGAAAACCTCCATTATAATTCCAATTATAGAACACAAAGGGAGTTGGGAGTGCTGCATAATTCGTGTCCATCACGTTTTGAAATGCTTCGAGGCCTTCTCATTTAGTCTTTGTCTGTGAAATGAGTCTGTGATGCCAAATCTTATATCATAACATTTCAGGGAGAAGAATTTTTGAAATGACTTGTCAGCACTGGGCACATGGACAGGTTTTTACAATTATAATGGGACTGACGGAAAAATAAAGAGGATATTTGTGCAAATTAATTTGGGCTTGGTTGTAACTATTATTACACTGGTTTACAATTTTTTTTTTTTTTTTTTTTCCTGTCTAAGGTTAATGTTGAATTTATGAAGCATTCATAGAATATGAATGTGTGCACAATCTCTGGCCCAAAAAATAATAATGAAAAAAAGTTGAATAACTGTTTATGAATTATGCTGCGTAATCCCGTCATTAAATAAAATAAAGGAGTGGAACAGAAAACCCACCGAAACTCTGCTCAACATTTTAATTTGAAGAAGACTCTTTCCCCTCTTTAAGCAGACATATAGTGATTATTTATAACCAAATTTTTTTGCAATTTGAAAAGAACGGCATGTTTATAAGAACAGTTGCTTTTAAGGCAAATCACATTACTTCATAGTGCTTTTGGTTTTCTAAATGCCATTTACTTTTTTTTTTTTAATAATAGTGGCTATTTCTCTAAAAGGTATTTGAATGCACCGCTTTTATTTACAAAACCATTACTTTGATAAACAAAAGGATCCTTCACAATTAATTTGTACTGCTAAATAAAAAAAAAAAAAAAAAGTCTGTCGGATGAGGAATAATTTTAAAAAAATCTGCTGCATACCTTTTAAAGAGATGAGCGCCAGCGTCCATCTGAAAAACTTGCCAATACAAAATGGCATTCGCAGAGCTCGGTCATGAAGGAACGGAGCTGAAATCTCTTTGATTTCAGGTCTTGTCAGATGTATTTCACTTTGAGTTCTTTGATAATGTCAAATCAAAGCAAGGTCCTGACTTGTAAGAAGCAACTTCTGGGGAATACCGGCAGAATACATTGTGGGTTACTTTCTGAAACCAGAGAGTGAGGCTGTAGCGGTGTGTGTGTGTGTGTGTGTGTGTGTGTGTGTGTGTGAGGGGAACACACCTGGAGCGAGCTGCTGGCATGCCAGAGTCTCCTCATCTGTCATCCCGTTTAAGATGAATATTAATCCTCTTTCTTATTCTGAAATAAGCCCTGTGATTCTAGCTGATGTCGGAAAAACTACACTGATTCTTCACTGTATATTAAACCACATTATTATACTATTAAAGCCCAGAGACAGAGAGACGTATTTGCTGCAGTATATGAATATAATAGCCTGGAGTGGGTTTTTTTTTTTTTAAGTGAAACACATTTGCATCAACATAAATATGAGTGGACTGGAGAAAAGCCGCGATGCAAACCACCACATTTGCCCTGAATGCTTTTACTTGTTCCATGAAATTTTAAAAAGGTAAACGACTGAAACATGTTGCTCTAAAAGTGATTAAGCGAGCGGTAAACCAACCGCTTTTATGGACATTGTTTTCCTGCTACTATGCTAACACCTCCAAGTGCTCAGGACACAACAATGCACTACACACACTCGAATAAACAGGCTGTTGTTATGACGCTTTAAGACTTTCCTGCTTTGGCTGAGATGCATCTGTGAGTATCTGTTTCATATTTCATTCGCCTCAGCCATCTGACGGCATTGCAGCGGATGGAGAAACCTATACAACAACCCAGATTGCATCACTTTCACTATTCCACCTGCTGTGGTTGTATGAGAAACAGCCCTGTCAATGACTGCTAACCTATAGTCAAAATATCAAGCGTGAGCAAACGGCGACAAGAAGGAGAATCAACAGAGGAGAATCAATTCTGGGGGAAAGGCTGGAGGATTACTTCCACCTTAAGCGGGTTAAGATCAATGTGTACATATATTGTGTGTGTGTGTGTGTGCGTGTGTGTGTGTGTGTGGAGACTGTTTCTATCTCTTAAGACTCAGTGCAGCTCCTAGACAAGGCTTGCAGAGGCTGTGTGGAGTCTTATGTCAACATTTGCTGGGTGCTGAATCCTGATGTGTTCGAGATGTGTTTCACAGATTGTGTTTTCTTTAGAGGTCGCACATGTGTTGAAGAACAAAAGACAAAAAGCAGTTTTCAGTCGATCTCATTCGAGTTAAACAACGAAGAACAGTGTAGAAGCATTTGTCAGGTGCTTCATAAAAGAGAAGAGCCAAAAAAGCTCAGCTTATTGGGTTAACCTTGGCTTGAGCGAACCCAACAAATTGATTCACGTTTAAGCCGTTCCACAACTTTAATTTAGAGCTAAGCCGGCATAATAACTAATTAAATCTGCTAAACTCTGCTGTCAGCTCACTTTGCTCCCTTTATAATCATGTTGGAGTCAAGTTGAATCAAGATTGATTTAAGTTCAGTCAGTAACTTAGTTTTACATCTTTATCAGGACACTTAAAGGCTATCAGAAGTGTTTAAAATGTATTTATTTTTTATCGAAGATGATTCATTTTACTGTATGATAATAAATTAGGGTTGATATAGATGGACTTTAAAAGGAGCCACTCTGTCATTGTAGGAAGACTGAAGTAATTGTTAAAGGCTAGTTTGGGTTTTTTGAGGCAGAGTTTTATAAGGAACTCTTCCATATTGACTGTTCAACCTGCAGTGGCGAGCAGTCGGTACGATACCTGGAGAAGCAGCAGGAAGGTGGGAAGCTAATAAACGTACCGGTGTGGAAGGAGGGAGCAGCAGCAGCAAAACAGACTTTAGACGTTTGTGCTTTATTTTGCCATCAGACAGACGTTTTTGACAGAGATCTGAGGCTCTTTCATATCACCTCCTTCAAAGCCACCCATCTCTTTTGACTAAAACAGTAATTTTACCTTGAAGAACAAGTGAGTTTCTGCTCTACCTCAACCTTACAGGTTAGTTGGGTACGGGCTTCCTGTCTGCAAGGTTAGGCAGGGAAACATAATCTAGATATATAGTATAAATTTAAATTTTACGTGGTTACAATTGAGTTGCTGTCTCCATTTGTAGAAGTTTATTTCTTTTCTTCTGAGCTGGTTCTCCTGCTGCTTCTCCACAGAAGTAAAGTTCTGACTGCCATCTACTTTAAGTAACAGAAAAAAATTAAAACTAACCCTTTAAACTTTCATTTCATCCAAACCTGACCAGGTTGAGCTGATGAATATATATGTTACTTAGTACAACCTTATTTAAACCAGTTTTGTGGTGCATGTTTGTCTATAAAACAACTTGATTTACAGGATTTACATTTGGTGTGACTGATAATCTCACTTTAAGAAATACTGTCAACAAACTAGAAGATGCTAGTTTCAGTCTGTTTACTACTTATAAAAATGGTGATCAATATCTGGAAGGACTTTTTTAACCCTGGTGTTTTGTTGTACCTCGAACTGAGTGATGATCCCATAAGTCTGCGCTGGTTCTCTCCACTTCAGGATGATCTTCTCCTCATAGGCGCTGCCCTGAATGGACCCCAGAGGAACAGCTCCCGGCACTGTGGGAAACGATCGCAGACACATTTCTCAACACCGGTGGCAGATAGTAATTTTTAAAAGGTACATTTTATGAAAAGGGTTCCTCAGTAGTATTTCTGTGGATGCTGATTATTTGCTTTTTTTTGTGTGTGTGTGTCAGGTTGAAATGTTGTCAGTAAAAGTTGAATGAAAGCAGTTCCTCCGTTTTTATCATGAATTTAAGCAATCAATAAAAGAGCTTTTTCAAGGACCTACTGCCCACAAACGGCCGTGAGTCAAAGTCAAGCACATCTTTATAGAAATTTGTGAGATTATTTGCAGTCATTGTCACTCAAATACACACACACACGCGCACTGATCCATGTTTTTACAGCAAAACTGAACATTTTTCACACAGATAAAAAAAAAACGTGTTGCACACAGAGATGAACCGGTAACCCTGTGGGAATAGTAACAATCCTAATCTTCCTGCAATGTTTACTTGTACTGAGATACTGCCAAAGAGATCTGGTCCTTTAACCTCTCTTGTGAATTGCTTTCATTTTTGCAAGTGAAACAGAATGATGTGGAGATGTCTTTTTTTTTTTTTTTCTGCAGACTTATCCTCAAGAATGCAACTACAACTACACCCTGTCTGTACACTTGTTCCCATGAGACCCTAAACACACGGATCCACAGACACGCGGCAGTCAGAGAGCGAGGAACAGTTGCCACTTTTAAGTTTCCAACCGCAGATATCTGAGCCAGACATGACAAGACTCTCTTTTCGTCAGCTGAGCCTGTTTGTTATCTAGCGGCCGGGGTTCCTTGAGACTTCTATAGAGTTCATTTCCTGTGTCTGCTGAGGCAACACAGAAGATCTTTCATCTTTGAAGGAGGTGAAACAAGCACACGACACTGAGGCTTGCTTGTCTGACTGCCGCGCTCGCCTGAAAAATGTTTGGAAAATACCAAACTTGTCCTCAGTGCAAAACTGTTTATGATCAGGTGATAATTATCTAACCATCCTAAAGATCAAACATCACATTTTTAGTAATTATCAAGCATATCTGCTGCTGCTGCATGCTCATTTCTGCTCCAAACTGATGGGTGAAATAAGGTAAATTAGCAGAAAAAAAGAGAACATTTATGGAAACGACTTGCAACTGTTAATGAAAAGGGGAAAAGGAGAATTGTTTCTGGGTTTTCTGTTAGTTGCTCATTTCATTTTAATGGCTTGGAATGAGCAAAAATACATTAATACAGATCATTAAGTCGTATTTCCATAAACTTGATATCCTCCAATAGAATTTTAGGTTACGGTTTATCTGAGCCCTCCATGCAGTATTCATACGGCAGAAAATACACATTTAATCAATAGTATATAACATACTACAAATGACTCCTGAGCAACTTCAGGACATTTAAACTCAGAAGTCTTTTAGGGATTTTAAGGTTTTAAAACTGTGTATAATGTATTGAATGGAATAAACACATATAATTTTCTATGTGCAGTACAGAGGTGCTCATACCTGCTTATAGCTGTTTTATGATGAGTTGTGAATCATTACATAAGTGTTCATATAATAAGGGGGATTAAACTACAGTGTTTTCTGAGAGCAAATTACATTCTAAATATTGTAGTTTTCAGTCGTTTGAATGTCGGGATGTTTGTGTTGTTACTCTGTTTAGTTTCTCTTAAATATTTCAAATGATCTAACCTGGGATTAGTTTGAACAAACTCTTCCTAAACTTATCCCAGACCTGTGCACAGACCTGTATGCAGGCAGTAACCCTTCATCACACTCACTTACCATCCTCATCAGTCTGAACCTCCAGCTCTGTGCTCTCCATAACTCCTTCTGGATTGCGAAGCACCAGCTTAACACTGAGGTTGGTGAAGGGCGTCAAGTTGTGGATGGTGTGCTGAGGATCGCGGCTCTGGGTGTCGTAACACACCTCCTCCCGGGTCTCCTCCTTCCCTGCCACCCTGGATCTGTACTGCACGGTCAGGTTGTAGCTGTGGCAGCGGGTCACGTTGTAACCCAGAGGTTCCCAGCGCACCGTCACCTGTTTGGATTGGATGTCCACCACTTCCAGCCTTCGTGGGCCGTGCATGGGCTCTGACGGGACGAACGGAGAGAGAGAGAGAGAGAGAGAGAGAGAGAGAGAGAGGAGTGTGAACATACATCAAGATAATCAATTAGGCCATACGAAATAGGAGGTAGTGTGAGATAGTTTCAATAAAATCAAGGAAATTACTGAGGTCTATGCCGGAGCACAGAGAAGGCGGTGTTCCTTTGGGTCAAAAGGAAAATCTACAACCAGATTTTTTCATAACACTCGAGTCACCCAGTCAATACTTTTTTTTTTTTTTTCTTTTTCATATTGAAATACGATTTCCTCTGTTTGGAATCCCTATTTCCCGAAAATATTTTTTTAAAAATTTCAAAGCCCTAAGCCTGATACTGAGCATTGCCACATCCCATCACCGTTGCTAACTCGGTCTCACAGCAGCTGCACACACCAAGACACCACAGGTCTGTTGGTGGAAACCCTCAGCAGGAGGTGTATCATCCCTTCAGAGCGTGCCGTTCCTCTGCTCCTTCTACCTTGTCCTTTGCCTTTTCCTCTCTCTTTTTCCATCTCGCCCAGTGGCGGTCAGCTATTAGCACCACACTGATACAGAGTCAGCCGGCCTGTCAATCCAGGCAGGACACAACCCCCGCTGCCATCCTATCACCTCTAATCACATACACTGTGCCTCCTTGCCTTTTCTCTTCGACTTTCTCCATTTTCTCCCCTCTCTCTCTCTCTCTTTCTCTCTCCCACCACCTTCTATCTCGTCTCCCTCCATTCCCCTTCTCTATTTCCTCTCTCTTTGTCTGCGGCTTCCCCATTTCTATTTCCCGGTCTCTCTCTCTCTCTCTCTCTCTCTCTCTCTCCCTCTTTCTCCTCATCTCCAGACTCTGCTTTCCTCGTCTATTTTCACCTCTTGCTCTCTCTCTCTCTCCCTCTGCCTCCCCTACCTACGGGAGGAAAGCAGCCCAAGCACAAGGTAATGGGATCAATTTCCATTCCAGGTTAAATTCGCAGTCCATTTCTCTGGAACTTAACACTTTACCACCTATTAGGAAGAGCCAGGGCTCAATTTCCCCGTTCCCCAGGAGACACAGTCCAGCAATTCAGAGGCAGCCACGGCAGCCATGTTTAACATTCTGGAGGTGCAATTGGGGGAGACTGGACTGGAGCTCCAGCATGCTTTTCATTTCTACATCTGCACAAAGGACACATGACAAACAGGCAAGAATCTCTGAACAACACAGTTGGTAACCTTTAAACACGCTGCTCCCTTACGTTTATGACACAGCATACAAATATTATTTTTGCTCAGAGGTTTGGTGATATACATACAGAAAGATACTCTCTGATTGATCAAGTTTTACTGAGAATTGTTTAAAAATTGCAAGAAATAATTAACAATCATGCTTTATCTAATGCTATAGAAAACGCTACAAGAGAAAATCGCTTTTTTCAGAAGAATTAGGTCATGACATGTGACGCGACAGGATAATATACAGGTGAGAAAAGGATAATGCAGGAAGAAACGCAACGAGAGAAAATACAGACGCCTGTTCGCTGAATGAAAGGTGGAACATTTTCTCACAAGGAGAAACAACGGATGTGATCTCTCCTGCGCTTTCAGAGAGCAGATGAAATAGCATTAGAAGGGCCCGAAGGAGACAGAGGAAGAGCTGTTGAAGACAGATGGGGAGAAAAGTATATCAGCATGCAACATACAGAACATGGAGTCGACAGAAAGGGCTGCAATTTAAAAAAAAAGTGTGTCTGGGAAAAAAAGAAAATACTTTTTTTTTTTTAAAGGGAAACAGTGTGACAACTGGCTTTTATTTAAAAGGAGGTTGTCACTATCGGTCTGTAGAGTGCGACAAACCGCTGAAATCCTTGACATGTCGGTATGTCTATCAGCTTTTATATTTCTTCATAAAGGTCCTACTCTTTGAGTGTTGTGCATTATAGCTCACACAAAAGTGCTTTTAATTCACTGCAAAAACTTTTCTGCAATGCTGTGTAGGAGTACTCCTTTGAACGTATGTCATCTTCGATTAAGGCTCTCTGACCTCTTGTAATTGTTAAAATTTGAAAGAAAATATTGGAGACTTGCTACATAAGGAATCTACCTTCACATAAACACACATTAGCTGTAGAGCCAAATATTCAGTACAACAAACACTAATCAAGCTAACTCCACTCTATTAGAAAATGGTAGTATGGGGATAAATGTAATAATTTGCAAAGTAATCTGCCGTTTTAAAGAAATGTAATAAGACAAAAACAGAGGAATTCGAAGTCAGAACTGGGAGGAATCAGGGAAGGAACACAGGCCTCTTCAAATAGGTTGCCATGTTGGGAAAGCCATCCAGAAAATAGAAGTTTAAACCCCTTTATTTGCGGAACTATCTGTTGGCCGCACTCAGTAGGCAACGGTTACACTAAAAGCACAGAGAATTGCAGGGTGGCCAGGCACAGAAATCAAATTAAACCAGATGCTCTCAAAGTGACAAATGCACCAAAGTGTGAATCTCAAGCAGACGTGCACGAGCAGCTGGGAGGAAGGCTCATTTCTGGAGCGTTCAAGGAGAATGTCACACTTCCATCTTTGCCGAACATCATGGATAATGTCCACTGCACTCTGACTTGGCCAATGGAGAGATGCCAACAAGAACTGGGCTCACGAGTGAAATATACGGTCATGGAGGGAAAGGCCATGCCAAAAAAATAGAGAAAGGAACAATTTAATAAGAGGCATCAATTATTTATTCATGTGTAAATTTACAGTCCTTTCTTGGCACAGTGTAAGAACATTACATGGGGATTTTTTGCCGCTATGCCAACAGAGATAGTGAGGGCACATATGGAAACATCGGCCATTTAGCGAACACTTCTTATAACTATTCTATAGCCTCTCCCTGGAGTTTTGTTGAAGGGAGAAAAAAAAAGTTAATTGTTTGTTGCCCCATTGGCTCCCCGCAGTTCAAATGCCAGCTGTCTGAGGGAGGCAGTAAAATGTGACGATCTGTGGCAGACACCCAATCACAAGTTGTAGCCCATGACTCAGAATGACATCATCTGTTTTCATGAACAACAAGGTGCCTCATCCATTTCAGAGCCCGGTCATGGTTGACTTTGAAGAAAGAGGAAACCCTTCGCCCTCCTTCCCCCACTTAATCTGAAATGAACTGGTCGCGCTGAATGGCTGATGTCCGTCATAAATCCTTACGCGCTCATAGATGGCGACCATGCGGCTGTTTTTTTTTTGTTTTTTTTTTTAAAAAACAGGAGCACAGGCCCATGAATGACAGCTGATGAGATGAGCCTATTACCCCAGTCTACTGTGACTGCTAGTCTAGTGTTATTGACTGAGCGGTAAGAAGCTCAGTATCAAAAGCACGAGCACAAATCACAACAAGGAATAACAGGGCTATCTCTGGAAATCCATACCAACTTTTTCCTTTTTTTTTTTATATATCTTCTTTTTTTTTTTTTTTTACAATTCTTACAAGCTATCACACACTGAGGGCGACATTGGGGTGAAACTACTGAAAATATGACTCTAATATCTCTCCAGTATGGCAGATATTTCTAGTGGAATAGAGTTATAATAATGGCTATGAAAGCATCCCTTGGAGCAGGAAATTGCTGAGGTCTATCTTATGCCAGGGCACACGGAATGAGCTCCAGTAAGGCCAGATTGGTATTCCAAGCAGTGGACAAATTATCACCTGCCCCACACTCTCGGATGTAATTGAATAATTTGAATTTGACATTTACATAGAACTATTAGTGGATTTTTTTTTTTGTCATTACAGTGTGACATTTAAATAATGTTTTTAAAAATTATCAGCACATTATTGCCTCCTGTTAATTCAGACGGGCCCCTGCCTCCACGCCGCTGCAGCTGAAGTGATAACAAGATATTCCCAAAACATGAAACCAAAAAAAAACAAAAAAACAACAACAAATAACCGCATGTTGCAGCCCGTCTGTCCTAGAGGGGGTTTCAAATGGTGCACTTAGCCCCGGGGTAGAGCGAGACATTAGTCCTGGATGAAAGGAAACAAATTGGGCATGTCCGGAGCATAGCCACTTTACTGCAAGACAAGTGTGTGGTTTTGCTGTGGTGTGTGTGTGTGTGTGTGCGTGTGTGTGAGCGTATGAGTGGGGGGGACAGTGTGTGTGTTTGCTCGCCTGTTTACGGTCTCATGTGAGTAAAGGAGGGTTCGTACGCCTCGTGCACAGCAGAGCAGATCCGGTCGCTCATCGTCTTACTGGCTATATGTACAGAAGGACGATTTACTTATCAGATCCTCCTCGGGCTTCGCAGAGCGCACGAGTTATTCAGAAAGCCGGGATCTTTATCAGATCCACATCGATTAAGAGCAGAAAAGCCTGGTGCCGGCGAAGACTTCCATCTCCCTGCTCAGCAAACAGAACCAGGAGGTGGTGGTGGTGGTGGGGGAGTTGGAAGGGCGGGGAGAGGGGGGCACTTTTTTTCCACCAATGATTAGAAACCACCATTAAGTCAATGTGGCTTCTAAAGCCTGGCTGCTGTCTCATCAGGATGAAGACGGTGCTCAGGTTAAAGAGGAGGAGGAGGAGGAGGAGGGAAGCTTTGTTGTTTGGAGATGATGGGAAAAAAAAAAAAAGGGAAATGTCGCAACTTTTACACGAAGACTGAAGGATTCCTTGTTGTGGAAAGTCAGTTACGGCTTGTCACACACGGGCGCTGGCGTTGTAGAACGGTGCCAAAACAAAATAACAAGAGCAGAGATTAAACCCTGGTCAGAGGGCTGTTTTCATGTAAAGTGTCCTATTCTAGGTAGTGAGGCCTTGTATTGCCATCACTTATCTCTCCATTGCTGTGTGTTATTCGCTCTGTTCTGTTTGAGCTGGGCGGGCTGGGAGGCGAGCACATTTGTTTGCCTCTTTCTATTACATCTCAGTGATAGCACTGAGGCCATTGAGGTAATGACATGGGTTTTACACTTAGGAAATCATTTTCATATCCCGCAGAAGCGAGCGGTAATGATAGCTTTTGATAACCGACAATCAAAGCTCCATCACCCTCCTAGAGTGCTCCTCTATGCAATCCTCTGGAGGAAGAGAAAGAGAAGAGGGAGGAAGTTAAGAGGGAGAGATGGAGGGGAGTCAATGTGTGGGTGGATGGTTTGGTTGTGGGGGTGGGGCGACTGGAGAAAGACAGCTAAGACAGAAGAATGGGGGAGGATGGAAGTGCCATCAAATGCAACAAGTCAAACCAGACCTTGGGGTTGACGCGTGTACACATGTTATAATTGATAGCACTTTAAAAGCACTCTACATGGACCTCTAACATCGTCTTCTACACCCAATACAAAGTCAGACACAAATGCCCATGTGCTCAGGACACTGACACACACACACACACACACACACACACACACACACACACACACACACACACACACACACTCAGAGACACTTTGCCCATACACCTTGAAGGCGTGGATAATCACAAGGATTTATTGAATGGTGCTGGTCGCTCCTCACTCTATCAAGTCCTTCTTTATAGGCCTCATGATAAATGAGACTGCCTTGATGGGTGAGGATGAGGGGTGGAGGGGCCTACAACAGGCTGGATCGAATTGAAACCACAGAATGAGCCCCAGCGCTGGGTCAGGCTGGGCTGCCACCTTGTCTGATGAACCCCCTGAAGGTGTAGGGGTGGAGATGAATGGGTGAATGCCTTCCTCTCTTGCAGCACTGAATAAAAACGTGAGAGGGAAAGTAAGATACACACTACCAGCACAGGAGGATGATGCATGACGAGACTCAGGACTATCAAGTCATAGCCCAGCACTGCTTGTCTTTGTTCATGATCGACCACCTCGCAGAGCGCTGCCCTAAAAAAGGCGACAAACTCGACTGTGTGAAGACACAAACAAAGAAACTTGGGTTTTACTCTGAGCTTTAATGGCTTGAATCGTGGGCTAAAACATAAATTAAGTTATCTAGTTCACACCAGCTGCTGTCCAACCCTGTCAAAAAAAATTTAAAGTAGTTCAAGTTGTCACCCTGAGAGAGAAAGTGAAATGCCAGCAATTATAGAGGCTGCAATATCATTTAAATATGATTTAAATATGGGAAAAACAGTGCAGAGTCCATCATGAGAGACGTTCATTTGAACATATGAAAGTTGATGAAAAAAGTTACAGTTACAAGTTAAAAAGTTGATATGAAAAGTTACAGAAATAGTTTGTGTCTAGAATAAAAAAGGAGCTGGAGAAAGAAGTTTAAACCAACAAAATCTACAAATAGATCAAGTGACATTTGTGCTTAAGCTCTGAACGAGCTCACATGCTTTAATTCTCAGTGGTGATTAGAGAAATGTTAGTTTTTGGACAGAATGAGTTCTGAGACAATGTTTTTTAAGAGCTCACGTATCCCATGCTAGGGATTTAAACCAAATTCAGACAAAAAGCAGCAAATATAATGCAACTCTGACCATTAATGCATCCACTTGCATGCTTGATAATCTATATATTCTACAGAACTGCTTTAAAATCAGTAATTTTAAGAATTTATAATGGTTACTTACTCCTATTATGTTTTGCAATGTACTAGAAAGAGCTGAGTTTAAAGCCCACTAAAGCTAAAAGAGGGTTCTGCAGTTTATTCATAATGACGGTAGCGTTTAGTGAGGTGGAGAAGAGGTTAGTACTGTGCTGCAGAGAACAACAGTGAAGCCCTGAGGTGATATTACCGTTGCTTAAGACTTTTCTACAAGAGGAAAATAATAACCTCCTTTCACTTTTCTTGAAGTTACAAGCAATCTCAGCATAAAAGTAGCTAAAAATCTGATTAAAAAAAAGGAAATAGAATAAACAACTCAACAAAAAACTGTGTATTAAAATGTCAGTATTTCTTTTTTTTTTTAATCACTTACAATTTGGAGAGATTAAAAGAACAAACGTGGCGAGTGTTTCCTCGGGAGCATGAAAAGGTGGATGGAAGCGTGAGTTCACCTACCGGATGAAAACAAATGGACAGCCGGTTGATGGAAAGAGCGGAGGCAGCAGCGGAGGTGGAACTGGTTAAATCAATCTTTCATTTCGTTTCCACCAATATGCTGCGCGGTGATTGGGGTCAGAGTGACAGGTAGAATGACCCCCCTACCACCCCCCCACCCCCACCCCCAATCACCCTCCTCCTCCTCTCTCCCATTTGTCTTAACACGTACACATGCCCACACATCCATCTCAACCATCAGACCAGGCTTTGTCTTTTCTCCTCGGGGTTTTCCGGGGGAAAAAACGCAAGTGGTTACAGCTTACAAGCTGTAGGAACACAAGCTCTCGTTTACCGACCGGGACGCAATCTCTACGTGAGCGGTGGGAGGTTACCGAGGTGATTCTTCAACTTCAACACTCCCCAGATGGCCCCGTGTGGCATTGTCATTTGTCGCCCAAAAAACCTGCATGTGTCGCAACTCCACTCAGGGTGTTACCCAGAGAGTAAATCAAAGTGAAGCGCTTGACTTTGTGAAATGTTTGCTGCGTTTTTTTTGGGGGTTTTTTTTGAGCCACCTACTTAGGAGATGTATGACATCCTAAGATCTAGCTATCTAGATGGGGGAATACAGGATACAAATCACAGCCGCACTGACATTCCTGTCCTTTAGTTGAGAAGGAGATGCAAAAAAAAAATGTTCTTCAGTTTGAGTTATACAACCAGACTGAATGAGTGCTTCTTGGACGCCTGGCAAGGGGAATGGGACATCTATAATTCAGTAAAAGGATGGAGAAAATCTGTGACAAAAATTACAGCAGATAGACCATGAATAATTAAACACGAAGAATAGAAACATTTAAAGACCTTGAGAAGCATTTCAGTTCAAATTTAAAAAACAGCAGGCAAAAAAAAAAAAAAGGATCTTCCCGAGCCAAACCGAACTACTGCTATTTATCATCCTCCCGAGGCTTAAGAGTTGAAGTTACAAACAACCTCAATGATAATTGTTTGTGAGGAGTTGAAGAGGCAGCTTCACGGCGGAGAAGAGAGACGAAGTTTACATGGATGTCACCAGAGTACCGTTTGTGCACATCTGTTCTCAGAGTCTCCGTTCCTTCGTGTTTGGGGAATAGATAGATGGAGTGACGGAGACGAGGGGAAATAATAATAATGAAACAGCTATAAATGCAGAGTGTCTCTCCTTTCCTACAGCAGTTGTTTTGAAGACGTGTCCTTGAGAATAACACAATTTGCCTTTTGCGCAGCCGATAGAACACAATTCGCCATTCTATTTCCAACCGTCTGTGATAAAAAAGACTTTTATTGTGGTTCTCCTATAACCTTCCTGTACACCACAAACTCAATCTACCCTGTTTTCTCTGACTCACAAAAGAACACAAATTCAATGGGCCCCCAAACTGAGGCTTTTCATTCACCTTCCAGCAGACAATATATAAACCCTATACGTCACATGACTGCTGGCCATTGTGGGTGACAAACCAGACCAATCTTATCTGAGATGGTGCGGTGAAATGGCTTTCTACTCCTTCCTTAAGGCGACAATAGCATTAATTAGACACATCAAACCTAGCAAACAATTTCCTCTCCTTTCAGAGTCACAGAGATGGATCGGCTCAATGTTAGCAAGAGAAAAAAAGCCGAGCAACCATCACAAAGGGGTTGGACTTAACCGAGGCAATCTGCCCCTACGGACATGCAGGTTATAGCCGATTCTACCTCTGTTAATAACCTATCGGGGCTTAGTTAGACAAGCAGTAACAAGGTGAAACATACTGAAATGGCTAAGCAGATGGAGCTAACTTGGTTAGCATCCCACAACTTGAGAACTACGCAGCGTTTAAGCAAACAGAATATGTTGTCAACTTCTTTTCTCTGTCTTGTGGACTTCCAGCCGTGAAGCTTCCCTCCCACTCTGCTCAGCCTCTTTTATCGCTTAATAATGCAGTTTCTGCTAACATACAAAAATATAAACAATCAATTCCTCCTGAAGGAAAGGTCAGTGACCTCCTCGTCCTCACTGTCCAGATATTGAAGAGTCTTGCCATCGTTGCAAGTTCAACAGAAGTGAAACTTGACCTGCGTGAGCTTGATGCAAAACTGGACACAAATTCTTGACAGCAAACAGGAATAATTTTTTTTTTTTGACTCCATGTGTTTTTCATCCCTAGTGCTATTGATAAGCTTGATAGTGACTAGAACTGACTGTTTTCTTGCCCTTTTCCTGGCTTATTTGTGATTGTGTACATTGCATTCTTGTTTACTAGCACTTGGTATGAATCACTGATTTGCTCTCGATATAAATTGTCTATTTGTTCAAGCTATGAGTTTCCATTTCCTGGCACTGGCTATGTGATTTGTTTATTGTTGCTGTTTTTGATGTTGTCCTTTCCTGTTGATGTGAACCCCTGCTGTACGACAAATTTCCCTTTTGGGGACAATAAAGTAAACCTTAACCTAATTTGCAAAGACTTTATGCATGTGGTACCAAGCCCTAACTGTCCTTACAGTCAGACAGGTCATTAAATCTCATTGCCGATCACAGTAAATGGTTTCTTGAAAAATTAAGAATATGTAACATAAAAGATATGTAACAGATCTACTGAAGATTGCACTTCTCAAAGTCTTTTTTGACATCTGAACAATGATGGAGAAAAGGAATGACATCAACTTAGGTAAATTAGTCTTACTAGTATTATTCAACACTTTGTAAGGTTTAAAAGAGAAGATGGAGAAAAAGGTTGATTTTTCAGTAAATGGCAGCTTATATGATTCTTATCAGCCACAACATCTGCATATAAGGCAGCGAAACACTTTATAAAGGTCTGGCAGTGGTGGTTTTCTTCAGACGGTTCTTACTCGGTGTGTTTTGAAGCCCCTTTTCCTCATCATGTATTCATTTCATTTTATGACCCTCCCTCAGTGAGCATGGTGCTGTAATGTTTTTACCCTGTAAGAGTCCCAGTGTTGTCTTGTACTGTCTTGTATCACTTAATTTAAGAGCTTTCTAAATGCACAGAAATAAATAAAAAACTTTAAAATGATGTTTTTTAATAAATACTAATGAATACACATCCTCCTTTCACTAATTAATTCAATATTACTAGAGAAAAATGATCATGGTTTCTTAAAACATGCAATGTTTGCAGGAATTTTTGCAAAGTGAAGGAATATGCTGCAAAATTGGCTCGACATTAACTACTGCAATAATAGTAAGCACACTTTTTTTGGAGGATTTGTTGTACCTGCACCAATGTCACATGATCAAATGATTGGACTTAGTAATTAAAGTGAATCTACAATAATTATCTTTCCTCATGTTGCCAGACACTGGCGTCATTGTTAGCTGCATCAAAAACAGACCTGGTCTTTCACAAATTAACCAGGAGGCTAAATGCAAATAACCAACCTTGGTGTGGGTGCAACATAATTGCGCAGCTCCTCCCTTTTCTCATCCGTTATAAACGAGTGTTTAAGCAAAGGCTGATCCCTGATTAACGCTGATTCCCCTGTGTTTAATAGCACTCAGTGCAACAGAATGGCAAAGTATAAACAAACAGATGAGACTACTCCCACGTGGCACCGGAGCGCAGATGGAGACAACTTATAGATAGAGATGTGGAGCTGGCAGAGGCTGAAGTCTGAGCAGGTGTTTGGACCCAGCATGGACATCATGTACTGCCATTTTGAAGGTGCCTGAGAGCCAGCGGGAGAGCAAAGGCCGCGGGGTTTAGACGAGACACACAGGACGGACTGTGTTTCCGCCGCAGACACAAGCACAACAAGTGAGCACCTCTTGCTCCGGCTCAATCGGTGACAGATGGTTTTAGAATAACATGATTGAATATGACATTGTTAAAGTCACAAAGATAACCGTTATCAGAATAACTGTGACAAATGTTTTCTCGAAGATGCAGTGAAACAATCCAACCATGCAAAATGTGTCTGTGATCGCTCCAAAGCCGAAGCAGATTACCAAGATTGAAAAGCTCTGGCAAATTCTTTTCCACACAGATCTTAAGTACAAGTCAGACTGCAGAGGAGTAGTTGTTTAAAGCTCACTTATCTGTCTTCCTAGTGTGGGGCTGGAAATGGTTTCTCTGTGTGAGATGGTCTCTCAATAGTGTTGCTGAAATTCAGGGCACCCTGCTGTGATCCCAGGGCACCACCTGATAATTCTGTGTCTTCCTTCAAGTGGCACTTACCGAGTGCAGAGAACTCTGAAGTGGTAAACAACTTCCCACAGACATAAATTTCACATTTACCAAATGTTTTCTTGTTTTTTACCTTTAAAAAAAATAATTTAAAAAAATCTTTGGACAGTAATTTTAGCCAGAGGAAAAATTGTGGTAACAAATTGCAAAATCCGACATTGATGGTCCAAAGACACGAAGATATCAAACAGCAAAAATATTGCTTAAATCAGTCCACAAACCCTTGAAACCCCCCAAATAACCCCTTCTGAATAATCACAGAGCATTGTATGAGACTTTCTTTTGATGTTAACTATAAAAGTAATGGAAGTGCTTCATGGGAAAGAAAACCTTTCAAGGCTAACCCTTTCTTCCTGCTGCGTCTGAATTGAATTGGTGGCGTCCTTGCATTATACATTCCCTATTTTACAGAAGATTGAATTAAAACATCCTTTGTCATCAGAAACATTGCTCAGTTTGCGAAGTGACCAAGGCATGGCTATGAATAATTATGTGAGAGACGGTGCTCCAAAGTGGCCACAGATTTTCATTAGCGCCTCCAGACAGCAGTGCAGGGAGAAGGCGAGGGAGACTCGGGGCCCGTCTGTATCAACAGTGATGTATCACACAGCCCTGTGAGTCTTAACCGTTCAATTAGGAGCTCTGCTGAGGCCCGGCCTGTCAGTGCCGGAGACCAGCGGAGAGCCGGACAAGATCAAGAGCTGCTTCCTCAAACACACTTCAGGAGCCGAGGCCATCAATCACCCCGACTGTGACCGGCAGGGTGGCCGAGGGGGCAGGACCCCCACAGAAGCTGGGTCTGCCTCATAAGGCTGCACAGGTAGAGCCATTCATCCCTATCAGCCGGACTAAAAATGAATAAGCTCATGACCTTCACAGTGGGGGGGAGAAGGTGGGGGTGGGGTGGGGTGGGGTGGGGTGGGGTGGGGGGGGTGGTACACCCTGGGCAGGGAGGGGGGGGAGAAAAATCTCATTTTCATCAGCATTTCTCTGGACACCAAACAGCATTAGCCTGGGAAAATGCTGAGGTTAG
>JAQMCX010000009.1:8331863-8354566 GCA_029814765.1 Acanthurus leucopareius | reverse complement strand
TTGTAAAAAAAAAAAAAAAAAAAAAAAAAAAAAAAAGAGAAAGGAAAAGAAAAAAAAAAAATCGGGGCAATAAATTCAATTGAGAGCACAGGGAGAAAATTGAGGTGAAGAAATATAGAAGGCCATTACCGGGCTATAGGGCTGTAGGAAAGTGAGGCCTTGCAGGATTTAGATTCAGACGAGTCCATAAATTCATATCAAATGACTGCAGGAGTGAAATATCAGTGAGGTTACTGTAAACCCTGCTGCCTCTTGCCTTTGTGATCTTTTAGGTGGAAATGTGCTCAGTCAAGGACAGCCTTTACACAGGAAAGTATTAAAGTCCTCTGGATAACAAATCAACATAAAACGCTAGTATTTTTAGCGTAGCCTTAGAGGACATTTTCATCTACGAACACAGAGCATTTCCTGTTTATCTCCTGTTGACTTTGCTGTATGCATGGAGGTCATGTGGATGGAAAACACTCCTACTATGTGCGCTGTAGTTGTTTACACAGGGCTGTTCTTGTGTTTCTCTCTGTTCTGGGACCAATACTCACGTTTTATGGTTAGTTCTCCATAATTGGACACTCCAACCCCTTTGTCAGAGTGGACGATGCAGCGGTAACGGCCCGAGTCGCCCTTGGTTGTGTTCTCTACGTCGAAAGTGCCAATGAAGCGCCGGTTGTTCCAAGGTTTAGTGGCTTTCATCGGGGCCTCCCGTCCACCGATGCCCTGTTTGGAACCGAGACAAACACAAAAGTGAACCTCCAAAATGGAAAGGTTTAATAAGCAAAGTGGCCTGACCTTGTGTGTTTCGCAAACTCTTGTCGAGTGTACTTGTTGTCTGCTCCTCTGTGTGTGTGTGCGTGTGTTTGTTTGTGTCCTATCATTCCCATCGGTGGCTGATAGTAGGAATACATTTATCACACAGGAATGCACGCACGCACACACACACACACACACACTCACGCAGACACACACAAATGCACACAAAACACACACTGGGCTCTCCCCAGCTGTCACCCCTCACAGCAGGCAGATGGGGGACATTTGTTCATTAGAAATATTTCTTCATTACTGTCATCGGGGGACTTCACTTAATGTTTGTTTTCCAGCTCCTGTGCTAATGAGGACGTGTTTGTTAAAATGATGGAGTACCTGGCAGAGGACCTTTACCCAGCATCATGCTCCCACTGATCACATGTGTGACAGTGTGCTTAGCAGCAGAGCCGGCAGGGTTATGTCTGCCAGATGCACTACCTTCGCTGCTCAGAACAAGGTCAATTCAAGACTGCTGTGCGGCTCAGTTGTGCCGGATATAGTGCACAGTAACCACAGAGTCTACATCTATATAGGTTAAGACCGTACTGCGGTGATCTGAAACAACTGTAATCCCCTGCCTCCCAGACACAGAGGTCTCTGGAAATCTGTCGAGCAGGTGAAATCTCAAACACAAGGGCACACAGTGGAGCGACGTGTGGATGACTTGGCTTGTATTTGTTAAACGACTTTCACAGAGAAATTACAAAAGCTACTTGTATTTCTTAAAACCAGCTTTTAAACGTGGAAACAAGGCATCAGTTTTGGTTTCTTAAGTAAAAGAATCGTTTCTGTACTTTGTGCAGGTGTGGAATAAGTATGTATTATATGATTCATGCTTCCACATTTTTCATTGTTTCTTTATTTAAGGTAAAGTGCATGATTGTGCTAATACAGGGGCCATTTTTAAGATCTTGTTTGCATTAAGTTCAAGCCCATGATACAGTTGATTTCATTTAAACTATAGAAACAGGTACTGGTGCTGAGCTGGCTAACATGGCTTAAAACATACAGCAGGTACTGTTTTAAAACTTACCTAAAAATTTAATACGTCTTTGTTATGCAAGAACAGTGTTTGAGGTCTAATACAATCAGGAAGATGTACTATCTGTGACTGCCGTATGACTTTTCACATTTGACCCAATTCAATTAGGGTAAAACAGGTTAAAAATAACCACATACTCCTCCCTCATCCCCTTCATTCCTCCCTTCTCTTTGACACCCAGCTATTTAGGCCCACATAATGTGATTTATTGAACAAACACGATTGGAACAGTGTCCACATTATCGTGGGTTGCTCAGTGAGGGTTTTTTTCTTAATCAACAATTCATATTTTGTTCATCGTGTATTTTCTTTGTCAAATTTTTTAAAGACATTTACAAACGGTGGTATCAAGATCACACGGAGCAGGGACAGTTTGTTAGCATCTGGCCTGATTCTGGGTGGATTAAATGTATTTTCTGCCACTAGAGGTCTCTCAATCAAAACAACGAAAACAAAAGTAGCAGTCTGACGACATCAAAGCGAAATGTGAGATTATGGAATTTGTTTAATGACAAACACCACGGCAGAATAAAATCTGACCAATCAGGCAGAAATGTTCACAGAAGAGGTCAAGTTTTAAAGTTTATTCACGTTACATTTAGTAATGTTTGCCGATATCCTTCCTCACTGACTGTCTTTGGTTAACTCTGAAGTAAACAACAGGCAACAAAATGAGTTGCAACTTTTCTTAAATAAAATTACCAACCTGTCTGAGTTTTTAATTGTGTCAACATTTTAAAGTGGAAATGTTGCCTACTGAAAAAACATTGTTATCTCCTTTACCTTGAGGGCTGATCTCCTGTACTTAGCATGACTTATTGGAGAACCAGCTAGAATAAATGGAAAATGCTACATTAATAGTTTCCTATTTAAAGAAGATACAGGCCTGCAGCTTCCTCACACCTGGCTGCACAACAGCACCCCAGATCAGAAGATTACAAGTCAGACAATAAGATCTGTTCGGTAAGACACATTAATTTCCAGAGGGCCCGGCTCTAATACCGATTCCACCGTCTGATCTACTCTTTGATCTAGAGTGTAAGTAAGAGGATAGAAATGGATCTCACCTGAAGCCAGAGGCGGAAATTGTCCCTTTTTCGTCCATTGACGGTGCAGTGAAAAGACGCCGTCTGTCCAGCGTTGACCTCCACCCCCTTTATAGTCAGGAAGTGAGGTGTATTCACTATAACAAAGAAATGTAACCATTTTACAGACGGCTGCAAAAAAAAAAAGAAGTTCAATAAGATTGCATGCTGAGATGCAGAACTAAACTTCCCTACAATGGGTTTGCACTTTATGAGAATTAATCCCCCGAACTGAGTGTTAGATTGGAAGACTATGCCAACACTAATTTCTTTTTTACCTACTTTGTAACTCTTGTGCCAAGATTTGTATGTAAAATTGTACAACTGAGAGAAGTAACCTTGAATGGATACTGCTTTTTATTACACTATCTGATACCCCTCAATGGTGGGGGCCAACATTGCTTTGCGAGGAACAGTCCCTCTAAATCCTCAAAATGATACACCAGAGGCTGAACTCGCACCTCCTGAAAAACCCAATTTCTTCTGTCTCTTAACTGCATCCTTTCATTGATTGAGGGGATTTTTCCAAAAAAACATTATTCTCCTTTCCAGCTGTGCTCATTATCGGCATGCTCACTGACTGGGATAGTCCACAGAAAGTAACTTATGTAGAACATTTCTGATTAGTACCGCTATTCTGCATAGAAAAATAGGGCAATTCAGTGGAGCGACCTTGATTCGAAACATAACTAAATCTCCAAAGACTTGGCAATAGCTAATTCTATCACTTTCATCATCAAGACTTTCACTTCTACTTAATATTTTATAACCTTGTCTTTGAACTACACCTCCTTTATAACTTTGTCCTGTCAATCCTTCCGGTGCCAAAAAAGACAAATCTATTTTTCTCATCGCTAATGTCTTCTTTAATGATGGAGGGAGAGGCAGACCACCCAGTGGCATAATCACACCTTCTGCTAGATATTTCACATGGTCGTATAAATAGAAAAATGAATTGGCTGTGCTCCACTGAGGAGTCTCTCTGATCACTTTGCTTATCACTCAAAAGAAAACCCCGATTGCCACTGAGTGGGTTATCGATCCCCTCGCGCTTTTTACGCATTTAAACATTGATCACGTCGCAAGGTCTCATTGATTCACTCAAATACATTAATATGGAACACCTATCGCTATATAAATCCATCGCATTGACATAACATTTGTAGGAATTCAACTGCTTTCAAATGGTTACCAGGTCATTAGCGCCTAACAATCAGAGCTTGATACTTCAGCTATGAGAGGTGGGGTAAAGTATAAATCAATTGATGAAAACTTGTGCGGTATTGATTTGGACTTAAAGAGAAGAGTGTGAAAACCTCTTAGTATAAACTCAAAGAGCGCCATATGGACCAACGCGACTCTCGGTACTCAAAAGCATAGCAATGAGGAATCCTGAAGAGCCCTCATCCTTGTACTTGCACAGCAGCAGCAGCCTCTCCCGGAAAAGCTGAAGCAGAAAAAAAAACTCTAAATAAGCCAGTGATTACATGTTCATTAGCTCCGCCGTGCACTCTGAAGTGGGGTAGCAGAAATCCGAACATCTGAGAGATGAGATGCTTCAATGAATATCCTTTAGGGAGGAGGAGTATAGTGGAATCCAAACACACGCTGCAGCAGCAGCAGCACCGTGCTGTATGATGGTATTTGTTTTTCGTCCGCCTTTTTTTTTTTTTTTTTTGCAATATTTCTCCCGTCTATCTCTCAAAGGACAGATTTAACACAGCCACTCCAACATTAAATCCCAAGCACACTTCAGCATGTCAACTGTATGCTTATAAATCTTCCGGGAGCAAGGAGGAGGGAGGTTTACACTTTGGATTGACTGTAGTATAGTCTTTGAAGGCCTTTTGTTTGACTGAGAGGCCTTGGATAGAACAACGATACAGGTATTTGGGAGGGTGTCATGGAAAGGACAATGACTCTTTGATGATATTCTTTTATGGGGAAGGGAAAAAGGGACTTACTGCACTGGTGGCCCTGGACCACGACGTCTTTGATGGCCAGCAAGCCACGCTGCCCTGAGGTTACGGCTTCAAACACAATCTGAGGAGGAGAGAGGAGACTCATAACACCAGTGATAAATGGGCACATGTCTTCAAATGGCACTTGAGTGAGACTGGCCGTGTGCACAGGGAAGTCCAGCTCCCTGCTAATGCGATCTGCTCTTAGCTGGGCAGCAGCTGGTCACACAGCTGCAGGCCACTGACGTTATTTCCACAATATGTCACAGTCCATAGGTGTTATGACATGCAAGTGTTAAATTAAGTTTGAGCCCTGAGACGATTAGCACACAGTCTGCGACAAGCACACAGTGTAAGGAGGGTGAGACACCTACTGTAACACCACAGAATGTTTCAAGGGTCAATACATCTAAATTTCACTTTCTCGCTGACAGCTGTTCAATCCTTTGGTTTTATGTGTCCAGCTGCTGAGCTTTTTGTCTGCATCCCAAAACAATGCAGGATTACAAAGATGGAAATAGCTGGTGCAGACTTTAATAATATGTGTGTCTGTTGCCTAAAGCATCTGAAGCTCTGTCATATCCAAAGCAATCACATATGTGAACAGGAAGTCACAGAGGGATCACAAGCGGTGACTTCCAATAACTTCCAAATAAAATATTTTTAGGAGGCCAAATGCTAAACTTAACCGGCAGTCTTATAAATAAAAGTGGGACTTTGTTTTATTTATTCATGCAAACACCAAGAAGTATGAAGGTGCCAGAGTTTGTAGTTTCATGTAGAAAGTGAGTAAAAAGATTAAGCTAACCTGCCCAGAGTTATCTAGCCAGTTAATCTAACATTTTGGCATAATGTTTTGCAATTTGGGTAAACCGTGAAATTTAATTTAATATCTTTCACATTTAAATCATTGTGAAGCAGCATTTTGACTCAATATTCCATTACTTAATTTACTGCTTAATCTATTTAGGTTATTATGTTAGCGAGCTAACAGAAAGCTTTGTTAATTACATTACTTAGCTAGCAAACAGTTTCAGTTACTGGGTGTAAATTTAAAGTTAAAACTAGTGTGAATCTCTACAAGTTTAAGCGATGTAACACAAAAATCTCTTAGCAAACACTGAGATTATAACTATGTTAGGCTATCTGCAGAGATAGATGCCACTGGAGGTAAGTGTGAACATGTTTTTTTATAACTTAAGTGCACCAACCCTTCGATGCAATGTTGCATTTCACAGTTGCTCTGCATCTAGTGTTACCTGGTTTACATGTCTGTTGCTATCTCTGATGACAGAAAATCTGAAATCAAGTGCAACTGTGCTGTGCAGGACCAACATGACCCTGTTTTAAAGGCCAAGTACTCCTGCAAAACAAATGTTCCTAAGCCCTGACAGAGGGCGCGTCCCTGCAGAATGTCAGAGTTATGTGCTCGCTGGTCTGCAGTGCGATAAAAAAGGAAACAGAATGCAAGTCCCTTCCCAAATGCAGGGTGTGGTGCAGAGACCCATTACACCACACACACTCAGACTACACATGTTTTGCATGCCTTTATTCCCTAAATATAAGCCTATATCTTCCAGTATACATTAATGGGTGTGTTCCACATACGGTGTCACCTAGAAACTTGTGTCCTGCGAGTCAAAGCTACGCTGCACACACATACATCTCTCTGATTCCTTTTGCAGACGAGGAATGTGGAGGCGAAGATAGTTACCATTGTCATCTGGGAGGCAGGATGCCTTCAGATAAGGCTGTCTAATTATAAATTTCTTTTTTTGTCTCATGAAATATGAAAGTGAATGTCTTGGGTGCCAATTATGCCCTCATTACAGGCTAATTTAAAGGAAATTAAAAGGCCAACCACTCCATATATCGCCACCAGACAAATGAACTAGCCCCCACACTCTAATTGAAATCCTTTGTTTGTGCAACAGACATCAGTCAGCCTGCCTAATAGCTGTGATATAATTGATTCCAACATCAATGATAGTGCAGTGCATAATTGGGCCTGACCCACAGAGTGAAAATATTCACATGGGACGAAAGCTGTTGATGTCACGGGAAAGTTCACGATTCTCATTTGTCAGAATGACAGACAGCGAACCCAACATTCAATGTCTACATCACGGCACTGGCTGTCCCTGGGGGACTTGGCTAAGTACTACATTACAGCAGGATTGATTAGCTCTGCCATAGGTTCTACTGTATTGAAATCAAGATAGATGAGGGTATTTGGGTTTTTCTCTCTCATTGGAGCACTGCTGCATATCAGGATAAATAATGGGAGTTCGTCTAACGCACGGAGTACAGTTTTTGAATAATATGTGCAGAGCGAGTTTAGATTGTGCCTTACATTTTCTGGAAATTTTTTTTCATGGTGTTCAGCAGTTTTGGAAATGCATGACAATCTCAATTAAAAGTTTTCGGGATGACCTGACAGAAGAGTAATTATCAAAGGCTGAAAGGCTCGTGATGACTAAAAGCCTTACCGGTAATTAAAAAATAATTTCCAAGTATCAGGTGGCTTCCCTTTGACAATTGCGTAGGTTACTATGCAATTAAAGATACCTATAATTAGTGCCATGTTGTTAATTAGTGACAATTTTAAGCATTGGTCTCTCTTTTCTTGGCTGAGAGTGGTGCTATGATCATTAGCATCCTCACATTTACCCATGTTGTCATTTTGAGCCTGGAACAATTACAAACACCGACAGACCTTCCGCTGGGGTTTGAAAGGCAACAGATGCTGGGAATTTCCCTGAACACACTGGAAGCATAATATATCATTTGAGGCCTAAACGTTCACCCTACGTGCACAGAGATGCTTAAAACACACCATGACACAACAAAGCATTTTCTAAATGTTCAGCAGCCACTGGATTTAACTAAGAATTCAAAGGCACTGAAACTGAAACTGTGTAGTTTTTAAGAAAATTGCCAATTGGATTTAAGAACTGAAGCAGTTGATTCAATGTGTGTAACTTTGCAGGTAAAATCTGAGCTAACTGTAATTGTCTTAATTTTAAAACAGAATCAGTGATAGTTAAGACTTTGATTTGTGGGTTGCTTTTCTCTTTGGATGAAAATATTGCACATAGGAAGGATCCAAACACAACAAGCTGTGCCTCTGCTGCAGACGGACTTCAATCTTTAAGCATCTTGAGCCAAACTAAAAAAACATTTGACCGGCTTTGCATCATTATGTCACACAAGGGTCAGCCGCCATCCTGTCAACAGCGAGCAGAGACTATTAGTGGTAGCTGCAGGATATTCTGTCCGTCTCAACTGTTGCCTTCCCCCTCTTTCTCTCTCTTTTGTCCATGTGCCTCTCATTAAGGCTCCTCTCTTGCATTCAGCAGTGAGAAGCTCAGCGGTGTCCCTTGTTAACTAAGTTATCAGTGTTGCTGTGATGAGCGGGCAGGAGGACTCCCCTCAGCTCCACCACGGACCAGCACTATCAGGCCATAATGAAATAATTCACCGGGGGACTGTCTCCCATTGGGAGGTGAAGGGGTCTCTCTGCATCAATTAACATTTGGTGGACTTTGGTGGAACAAGCTTGGGTAGACTAATAGCCAGGCAAGTGTGAAATCACCTCGCCCCGGCCAGCAGTCATGTGCATTGGTAAGTGAAAATGAGTTTTCAGAAATGAAAAAGGAGAACTGGCTCAGATGGAAAGGAGGAGAGAACAGATTACCATGGATACCGAGATAGACCCAGAAATCAATAATCTTAGGTGTTTTCAATGGGCTATTGTGCGATTGTTTAGACCCTTCTGAAATAATAAATCTGTCTTGCTCCACCCAGTGAGCAGGCTTTAATGACTTTGGCTTAACTACAAAGGCTGTTTAAAAGGAGCAACCTAGTTTTGCAATAAAATTTTTTACAAAAAATGAAAATAAAGAGAGCTGGATTCAGATTATGCCGCCTCACCTGGTAGAAGTTGGGCCAGTAGGTGCTGATGGCCAGCTCTATCTGTCCCCAGGAGCGAGTGGCCGGACCTGACACGTTCCACACAGGCATTCCCATGGGACTGTTGTTTTCTTTGATATAGACATTCAGGTGACCCGGATGGCTGTTGTCTCTGCCTCCTATGTAGTAGTGGAAGGTAACGCAGTGGGTGTCATTCTCCCTCAGCTGCGGCGTCAACAGCAAGGCCTTCTGCCCTGCGAAGCGTCCTGACGTGTTCACCATCATGAAGGCCGAACCTGCAACACGGACAGGAGTTTTTATAAAACGAGCCGAGCATCATGAGTCACAGCCTGCACTTTGGTCCAGATTTAAATCAGCCACCGGAATGATTATTCTAAAGTTTCATACAAGCTCTCAGATGATGTTTCCTAATGAGCTCAGTGATCCCTTAACAATGTCAAATTTTAATTAGCCCGACACTGAAGGTTTTGACAAAATACCTGCAAAGCCAATGACATTTCCAGCAACAGGAGCTTTGATTGTGTGAATCGTCAAACATGCTAGAGTTTTTTTAAAAAAGAATTACCTAGTTAAGTAGTTGTTTTTGCCAAACTTAAAGTACACGTGGTGCTTAAACCTAAACAAACAATGACCGTTTTACAATATCTGACATGGATTAGAAAGGCTTCATAGTAGGAAGGCTTTGCATATTGATGCTAAAGAGGTACCCAGTGTTTTAAAAGAGGTTCATGACCAACTGTCAGTATGTGGCAAGCAGAAAGTGAGAATACGCCGGCTTAAAGTGTCATATGGTTCATCACTGTTTGACATTCTCATTTAACTCACACACTGCATGTGGCACCCAATGATTTTCCAAAAGAGGCAACGAAAGGGAAGTTTATTTGTATTACATCTGTTAACAACTAGTATGTTAGTGAACGTCCACAACTTGAAACCATAGCAAATAAAGAATATTGAGTTATTCTACATTTGGTATAGATATTGATATAGTTGAACCTGCAATATTACTTTGGAGCTGTTGGTTATTATAACAGAAAGATCTCCTTGAGTTGGATCAGATTATTAGTAGCAATAAGGTCCTGAGGTTTAACAGTAACTAAATAAAAGGTCTAATCTTATTAGAGTTTGCAGGAAGCAGGTGAATGACTGTGCTGAGACCTATCCTATTAGTGCTGAGAATTCTAGCCGTAATGAGAAAATGCTCTTATCTTTGGATTGATAGAAACTCTCTCATCATTATCATTCATCAATATAAAAAAAAGACAATAAAAGACCGATCCTTACAACTGCTGGATGTTTGAAAAGAGTGTTTTTCCTCAATGACAGACAGAAAGAAAATGATGAAAAATCAATAAGTTAAAATCTATTTGCCAACCAAGCCCCATTTAGATTTTATCGCTTTGGTTCAATATTAAAGGTTAATCTAATTCTCTCCCCTCTTGCCAATAAAACACAAGTGAGAATTATTATATTGGCAAGCTTTCAAGGAGATGCAGAACACATTCTATTTGTCATCATCCTATTTAGCTTGGCTTGGTAATGAGATGGCACAAATCGTAACAGCATTTGAGACACGGCCAAAAAGACTCAGTTTATGTTGAAATACATCTTTTTGGAAGCCCGGTAATGATTGGAAAGCACATTTTGCTCAAAGGTGAAACAAACAACTTGTCTGCTTTTCCCCCGCCATGTGAGGCAGAGCTGAATCGCATCGGATGCGAGTCTTTTGTCGTTAAATTTAACATCTGGTGATTCACTCAGATATGGTGTTAAAAAGGGGTGAATAACGTCAACTAAATCAGCAGGCTTGGTCCCCGAGTGTGTCAGCCAAACAGCCTCTCACAAAAAACCCTATTTGCTCCATCAATGACTCGAGCTTGCCCACTTGTCTTGTTGTGCTGCACTTGTAACGCTCACCAATTCCATCTGTCTCCGGCTCCAGATAACGAGTGGGGGTTCTGTCATGTTTACACAATGAAACAGGAGGAGAGGGAGCAGAGGAGGAGGAGGAGGAGGAGGAGGAGTGAGTTGTGATGACACAGAGTCAGCCTCCTCAGCTTTGTTTGTCAGGTAGTAGCAAGTTGTTGTTTTAAAGGGTCTTAACACAGTAGGGGTCATATGGAGGGCTCTATTGTACCGCAGATAAATCAACCACGAACACACACCAGAGAAACCTTGTTGCATTACTGGTGACATGAAGTGTGCATGTTCGACATTGATGTCAAATTTGTGCAAACAGACGGTAAAAAAAAATTTGCAAACTTCATCTGCTGAGCCTGACCAGTGACTGTAAATAAAAACTGACGCATCTCCCTCCTGCTGTGCAAAAATAAAGCCAAAATATGCCTGATACATGTGCTGCCATCTTGTTTTAATGACGTCTTTTACAGCCAGAGTCTGTGCAGTCCTTGCCCATGCATCTGCCCAACTTCACCGCGGGTTAGGGTTAGCTGTTAACCAACTTAATTTACCCCCCTTTGTTAGCATCAAATAACTATTCAGAACAAAACTTAACAGAAAAAAACCAAACACTAGCCCTTTCCTGTGGTTTCACTGTAAGTGTGTGTGCATTAAAGCTTAAGTGTGTCATACAAAGCTTTTTGTATTATCTTCCTGTTTACTTTAATAAAAGGCACTTTTCACGTTGTAATTAGCTATTTATGATTGTAGCGCTCCTGTGTTATAGATTTTCCTGCACAGCACGAACACTCTGTTATGATTTCTATTGTGAACAGCACACTGCTGTCTCCCAGAGCTCTGTAATGTATTATTCAAATTCAGTTTGTCTCTCATTCAAATGAAGGAGCTAATTATTTCTGAGGCAAAAAGTTGCGTGGGTTACATGCACAAGGGCAGGAGAGGAGTCGACTTTGAGACACCTGTATGTCCAGGCTCAATCAGGTGCCTCTCTATGAGGGCTTTGAGGTCTCTTTAATAACATTCAGCCATCTGCTCAGGTGCCCAGGATGTTTTTTTTTTTTTTTTTTGTTTTTTCCCTTTGAGGCATCAGCAACCCTTGGTGTGATGCGAACCAGCACTAATAATCAGTTGATGAATTGTTCAGTTGTAGCTCGCGTTACAAAGACAAAGATGCTAGCACCACTGCTTTCCTCCATGATTAAAACCAGGCTGTTTACTTTTCATGTCAAACAGCTACATTGTGACAGCGTTGCACTGGGGATTCATGCACAGAAAAGCTCTTTGTTGGTAATTAGAGATGAAAATATCAGGTTCCTCAAGCTGCAGTCGTACATTTTTCACCAGCAAAGTAAAGTGATATTAATAAATAAAACAATAAGTGCCCATCCTTGTCACTTCTTGTTTAATAAAGCTTAATGTAGTGAAACATAATGTCAAAGTGCAAATATTTGGCAGAAAAATTCCAGCAAATTCTCATATTGTATTACACTTTTATGAAATACAATATTTATATAGTTTTTTATCAGTAATATATGTAAAAACTAAAGCAATGCTTCCTTACTTCCAGGCAGTTTGCAGAACTGTAGCAATGAGGCTGTGAAATCCTGTCACCAAATTTGAGGCCTACAAATCGCCTCGATTTGGGTCGGTGAACCCGAACACAACAGGAGGAAAAAGTGTTTCCTTTCCTCATTATTGACTACCATAAAACATAAGAATACAAAAGTTAGAGTGACAGTGTGTGGCCTCATCGCGTTGCCCCTGTCACTGTCTAATACAAGTGTAAAAGATAACAGGAAAAAACTGATTGTCATTCAGTTTCTGTGCTCTTAGAGCCTAATGACCACATACTCTGCGGGACCTGCTGCACCATGACAAGCTAATTAGCCAGCGAGACTAAGAGCAAATTATAATGACACTTTGTTAGTGCTGCGCTAATGTGCTAGTGATGCACGGGGTGTTTTCTCTCCTCTTCTCTTCTTCTTTCTCTCTATCTCTTTTGCCTTAACAATGGTGTGTTCAAGACCAATTAAAAATAGAGAGCTCTCAGCACACTCAAGGCCCGTCTCTGCAACTCTGTAAAGGCCAGGGCTCGGCTATTGTCTAGGGTATTCAGAGGAACAGATTTATTATTATTCCAATGTAGGCCACCTTCACCTTCCATTACAATGATGGCTGAACATGGGGAACATGGAGGCTGGTATGAAAAATGAATTAGTAAAAGATAAAGTGTTCCTGCTTCACATGCTACAGACATTCATGTTGCTGTTCAGAAATGAAGGGCAAACCACTGAAAGAGAAATATGTATGACTTTCATTATGATAACATGTTTTAAACATTATTAACAGGGACACTGTGCCTGAATGAGGGCTTTTGCGCAGAAAATTTCAACCATCTATCGATTAACAGACAAGTCTCTGTCAGAGACCGTATATGAAAAGGTGTCACAAAAATGGAGAGTTCACAATTTATTGTAATTCCAATAATCTTTTGGACAGATTTCAGTGTATTTCTGTCATTAGTCATGAGTTTTGATTAAAGGGGAACCCAGTCAGTTTCAACAAAGGGGTTGAAAAAACTGAAAGACAGCTTGTAAGCATAGTGCACCTGAATCACTGACTGAACTGTCAGCTAATACAGTGCATTTTGGGTAATGTAGGCGCCAGGTGACAAAAAAGTCATATGGATTGCCCCTCAGAAAACAATGTACAAAGTCTTAACGTTCATTATCATTCTCTACCAAAGGATTGTATGACATAATGCAAGTTCTAGCATTTTTAAACTACTAACAAATCAATTTTTTTTAAATATATGGTTGTAAAAACAATAAATCAGAGAAATACACTATTATTTATTGTGGAGTGCTGAGGACGAGTTAAGATGTCATGTATCTCGAGGAGCTGCTTCGTAGTCTGGTGGTGCAGCAGCTGATACTTCTGTATCTCTTGCCAGACGGCAGCAGGGTGAACAGGATGAGGATGGGGTGGGTTTTGTCTTTTGGTATCCTTAAGACTCCAACAAAGCATGTCACTAATATAACTGGTTAATAAATGGATTTAAATATCGTTCTGGGCAGAGTCCTTCTGTCCTTGGCTGTAAACAAACCATGCACTTTTGTAAATGTTTCCAGTCAGGTTGCTCTTCATTGTTCCTTTGCAAAAGGTAATAACAAATATAACATCCTTATCTTTTTTAATCAAAACAATAGGTAGCTGCAGGTTTGCAAGCTGAATATCTCATTAGGATCGCTGAAGGTGTTTTGCACTCACATAAAGAATTTTTCAAGCAAGTGTAAACCCATAAACGTCAGGTTCATCTGGACATGAAGCAATCCAAACTAACAGCCTTAGTTGTTTAATGGCATAATGAGTCATAGAGAGAGAAACATGGACATAATCCAGGGGGAGGCTTCCATCAGGTTAATCCTCTGACCTGTCAGCTCACTCACACTGGCAGAGCATTTGGGAGTTGGTCACAGCTTGTGTTGGTCCATATGGGAAGACAAGTTCCTAAAGCGAAGAGCAGAAGCTGATGGCAAATTGGTCATCGCTAAAGTACTAAATACTTTAATTTGATGGTTTCTAGCATCTAATCATCCAAAAAAAAGAACTTGTGGGTGACCGATGGGACTTTCTATAGAAGCAATAAGTCTTCTGCATTGAACTCAATTTTTCTGAGCATTTCTGCTGTGACATTATCTTGAGGAAACAGGCAAGAAATAATGACCATAATCCATCGAAAGACTAACAAAGTAATACAGTATGAATTCCAGCTTTTATGAAACGTGCAAACTCAATTTAGAAATGACAGCTTTTCAGGATTATAGCAGTGTGACAAGCCTGCATTCAAATTTCCTTGTTTTCTGCAATAAAGTCCCATGTCTTCTGAGTCTGTCTTTTTTCTGTTGTCATTGTAGAAAGCAGGAGGAGGCTCAGGGTCAGTGGAAAAGTAGACAGAGACAAATGACCTGAGACAAATGTCAGATGAATCCTATTAACCCTTTCCCGCTGCATGCATGCTTCCTTGTTTGCCTGTAAAAAAAACTCTGCAGCGACGACTCCAAAAACACTAATCAGATTTTCTGTAAAGACACATGACTGTAAAAAATAACACCAAAGTAACCTAATATATGCTCTTCACAGTAGAGTTGCATGTAAAGGACTGGTTAAGTTTGTTAAGCAGAAGAAACAAGATGTAGAAAAAATACCCTTGAGCTGGTTTAGAGGCTACATTTGAAGATTTTCTTTTTTTTACCTTTTCTTAAAAAGGTAGGCAAGTCCTCATAAGGGGAATACAGTCTGATATAATTTAGTTCGCACAAATAGGCTACTGTCTAATCCTAATCATCAAAGTCTATAGGTTGAAGGTATTTAGATTAATTATGAGTTGAGTGATGGTCTGAGCAGAGGATATAATTTGCAGTAATGACTAGCGCTCATTATTTCTCCTCCATTCAGGTCCTGAACTCTGTGGAAATCATTATGTGGGGGAAATCAGAATGAAGGGGCGCTCTTTAAACCCAAACCCTCCAGGTCTCATTTGCTAATAAAATTCACAGAGGTCACCACTGCAGAAAAGCACGGCCGCCGCTTCAGAAATGTCAATGAAGACAGGGCTATTCTCACTGTCTGCCACCAATCAAAAATGCTCTCGCTGTGAGGGTTAGGCTGTTAATGTGAACAGCCGTGGCCTCCACTCAATTTTCCAGAACTTTCCCTGTGTCCTTTGAAACATGAAAAGGGCTAGATAAAGTAACACTGAATAAGTTTGGGGCTCTTCAGATGAGGGACCTGCCAGGTTTCTTTGACGGTGTCAAACAGATTCACCCAAAACCATCCATCATGCGCAACACGTTTCAGCCCTGTCGTTTTAGTCAGGTGCAACAACTGACCCTTATTATGTTACGATGGCAGCATCTTTTTGTTGCTGCCTGTCAAATGAACGGTGCATCTTAATGGCTTAATATGCCATCTTAAAATGCACCACACACTGTTGGCTCTCCACCGCAATAAACGGGTCATATAATAGCCCATTTCCCTGATACAAACCCATTACACAACAATGTTCACGTGTCACCTAGCTGCATCATTAGCCTTAATTATACATACCGCACATACTTGTGGGGGAAAGATACAGTATGCAAATACGTCCTCCATCATGACAGTACAGTGTGCGGTCATAATCCTGTTGGGTGCAGTCCTGTTTGCCCAGACCACAGCACACTTCTTAACCCGTACACATGCTAAATTGAAAATCGTACCCTGTCATCCCCAGAAATTAATTCACGAATTGATGAGATGTTGTAATGTGCTGTTCTGCTTTGTCTCCTAATCATATAATGGGGTTTCTCCTTAACCTCACAACCTTGCAACACCGTGCAAGGTGTGATTTTCACACAAAGTTGTGAACGGCTCAAAAGCAATTAGCTTATTTTCCTCAATCCTCAACAGCAAATCCCATCTTTTGCTGATGTGATTTAAATTCTGATTAAATTTCTGACGTCCTTCAGTCAGCGTTTGTTCTCTCCTCTTATACTTAAAGTGTTTATTCACCTCCTCTTCCATTTGAGCGGCACATACAGTGCCGTAAACAACCCTGGTTGACCAGGTAAAGCGTAAGGGCTTTGTCAATTCATTACCTCCTGATTGAAATGGTCAAAAAGGTGAACTGTTTGCCTTTTAAAATGATCCGTCTTATCCATATGCAGCAGCCTCACTCTTAAAAAGGCACCCGTCTGGGTTCAGGAGTGAGCTGCATTTGCATTAACGCATTATGAACCTGAAAAGAAAGCACCATAATGAGAGGAGATCACTGAGATCACCTACGTAGAGCCTCTTTCTGCCAGTCCTTCACCATTGTTTAGGTGTCTTTGTGGACCAAGGGCGTGCTATCAAAACAAAGACCCTGTGCAACAGGGAGAGAAAAACATTCAATTTTCTCTCCTGCAACATATTTAGAGCAGACATTAAGAATACAACAATAAGTCATTTAGCCAGAGCTGCATTTGCTATTGTGCCTAGCATAATACAAAAACCCTAATTAATCTCAGTTAGAGGACCTTCTTTCTCCTCCTCCTTTTGCTATTATTTCGCAGAACGAGTCCCAGGGGAAAGCCGGGGAAGCAGCAGCCTATACCGCTGGCAACATCCATGACACCATCAGAGAGGAGGCTGCCTCTGCACCAGCTGGGTCTCACTAAAAAAAAAAAAAAAGCTTCCTTCTTAATGGCATCTGGACCCCCCCACACCCCTCCCCCAACCCCCCGCAGCATCACACTGCAAACTTCCTCACTATGCCAGCTTCATCCATCCATCCTCCATCCTTCTGAGACAACCGCAACATGTTTAAGAACTTATAAAAACAGACAGTTTAGAGACTAGAGACATTTTGTTTTATAAGAGATGATACAAATGTCTTTGATATAAGAGTGGAAATTTTCTCTTCAAGTAACACGCAATCCAAGCCAATATCTGACTGACAGAAGTGCGTCCAGCTTCATTCTCCAAGGCTCAATGAGTGTTGTCTTGGCTGAGGAGGTTTTATTATCATTGTCCAGGACAGATGAGGCTTGTTGGTAATAACAGGACTGACAGTGACAGCTCTGCCGGGGGTTTCTCCAGTTGGCTCGGGAGGGGAAACACACTGGGGATCGCCCAGGCAAACATACAGAGCCAAAGTACTGGGCTGAGGCACCCTAAAGGAGCCAAAGCATGCAATCAGAGCTGTACGGAGGGGTAAACAAGACTTCTCTCCGTCTAGACGTAGCAATTAGGTAGGAATCAGATTTTCGTAAACAAAAAGAGTTTCGAGCACTGCCCGTCTCTTCTTCTTCTTCTTCGTGTCACCAGAGGACTTGTTTTCTTTGTTGCATTTCAATTTGCTTTTCCGTTTTGGTTCTCTTTTGTTTACATGTTGGGATGGAATTGGGCCAGTCTGGTCTTTGGTTGCAGCAAGAGCTTTGTAGGATGAAGGGGAATCCTCAGTTTTCTCAGGAACAGTGTGTTTTCTGCACTCGCCACACTGACACTGCACATTCATGCAGGATGTTTTCTTTTGATTTCAAAGGCCTTTGATACATGTTTTTTGCACGCAGACAACAGATAGCGTGCAGATTAAAGGTCTGAATGTCTTTAAATAAAAATAACATATCATGTTGTTCCATAATGAAGCTGGCTTTCTTTAATACTCATGTCTACTCCAATGTTCATATTGTCAACCTCTTTTCTTGGCACTTCAGGGACAGATACAGTTTCCAATTATAAATAAAAGGACTGGAACCCCATAAGAGCATCAGTGCTGGATAATTCTTCAAAACCTTGAATTAAAGTTCAGAACATCTCTATTTTGACATTTAATTCCAGCATTTCTTAAAATCTTACTTACAACAAGGCTTGTTCATGGCAGCTACAATAAGGTTTTGGTTCAGAGGTTTTGTAATCACAGTGATTAAGGCTGAGGTATGGTTAGGGTTTAAAAACTGGAACACTTGATTAAGGTTAGGGAAAGATCATTGTTACGGTTAATAAAAAGTCAAACGTTAATTGCAGGTCTGTGGCAGAACAACCAACTCTGAAAAACTCATGCTGCACCTCCAAGACCTCCATGCACTTAGCAACATGACATTACATTGAGGAAATAACTACTTCCTGCACTTGTACTGAACATGGATTTTGGATTTATGTCATAATTGTCCAAAATTTCATGGAGTTTACATGAGAGCTAGATGTTTCAACCTCTAGAAGGGATTTGATTTGCTGTGAAAACTCAGCCAAGGCAGAAAAGGTTTTATCATAATTTAAATCATACATTCACATTGGCATTAAGAACACCGCTATTTGAACAGACACAGTCTACAACCAATTTCAAAAGTGTTTGAGGTAGTAATGCCTTCTGTTCAGAACAAACTGTTCTGTGAGTATGATAAGGTCGTTTTGTGAGGATTCATAAGTACAGGTTGAGAGTGAGACAGCAATCAGAGGTGAGATAGCTTTTCCACCGCTGCGGCTTTCACATAAATGCATTTCTACCCATCAACCTCCTCTCCAGTAGCCCTAAAACAATTTCAGGCGTCAAGTACACTACATTTCACAATCCCTTTCAATGTGGTCAAAGATGAGAGATTACAATTTCACACGGCAGGTTGAGTGCTCACACTGAGAAATGGAGAAAGAGCTGCAACCTGTTAATTATGCCCAATTCAAGACACACGGGTAGAAAACAAGCCTATCTGAAGTGTGCTCAGACTAGGAAGCACAATCAGGGGCACCTCTTAACCAGACATGGGATTTTAATCAGATATGTTAAATTTAGACCATGTGCAAGATGTTAATTTGTAGGTCAAGGCTTTTCCAGATTTCGCTGTAACCTTTGCCCAGCCTCCATGTGTCCCAACATTAATCAATTGCGATAGAAAAAGTCGACACTTCCCCCTCGATGGAAAGCAATTTCTCCGGGGCGGTTCAACACCGATCATCCTGATGTACACACAAACAAGTCTGGGCACTGGCTGCTTAAAATTAGCGAGGGCCTGCTAATTAATTCCCCCTGTGTCACTGGGGGGGCCCAGTGCAATCTATCTGTGATGCAGCCTTTGTGAGATTAGGCGTCAGATAGGGCAGGAAAACAATACCCATTAGTTTGCAACGCTACCTTTGTTATAACATGAAAAAAAAGTCATTCCATTAGTCTAATTCCTTAGGTGCCTTCTGCTCAGTGGCGGTGATATCTCTGCATTTCAAATCAAATGAAAAGCGATCAATGGAACATTAAAGAGACAAATTGTGTGCGACAGACACAAAATGCAGGAAAAGCATTTTAATGAATTTCAATATGTGGCTGACGAAAAGACCTCTTTAATTAAAATGGATCTGAGTTGGTTTTTTTTTTATCAAATGTACCTTTTTGTTTTTGTTCATTTGACTGTCCTGAAGATCCTGTGCAGCAGAAACTTATGTAAAAAAAAAACTGCATTAATAGGTCAAGTTGATAATAAAATCTTTCTTCTATCTTTTAAGTAAATGCCTGCAAGATCAAACAGTAGTGCATGAAAATAGTAGCTAATTAATATTTATTAGTCTGTAACGCTAAGTTGTTTACATGCAGAGTTACAATATTTTCCAATTATAGTCAGACTGATTGCCTAATCAGAAAAATGGCTCATGTAAACACCTAAATCAGTTGACTCAACTGGCCATTCAGAGATAAATTTTATTTCGCAAGGCAAACACAGCAGATAAAAATTTGTCATTTATATACTCTGTCAAATTAGTTGCATGTTTTAAATATTTATTATCATTGTGCGTAAAGCTTGCCCACTTGAGCTGAGTAATATATTTACTATTTTCAAGGATACTCTGAGTGATGGTGGACTGCGCAGATGGGTAATCTCCTCCCACATAATAAGCAAAAGTGGAATAGTCTGATTATTTATCAAACTGTATACAGTGCGTTTTGTGATGGGGTCAAAGTCTGATATTATTGCTTGAAAAATTGGTCAGTTTTTCAATCTGATGTGCTTTTCTTCACTAACTTCATTGAGGGGTCCTTCAGGGGGTTCTTCCCATTTGGAAAACAATATTCCTTTATGTACAGGTAATCTTTGCTTGGAGCAGAATACAGCCTCTTAACGAAAGTGGACAGTGTCGCATGTGCACACTATTGCAATGGTGTATATTCTCTGAATGATGATGGTTTCATCATTTCCCCCCCGTGTGCGTCAGTGTCACTTTCCTTACCTGAGGGCATCCATGGATCTGATGACGGCTTCTCTCTGGTATTGGCCTGCTCCCAGTCAAGGTCATCGTCTCTGCCTTGACTGTACCCACATGCTGCCAGCGGCTTCTCAAAGTTACAATCACCTGTGACAAAAGGAAGAAATTTATATGGCTATACAGTTTTTCCATTAACTTCCTGCTCAAATGAATGAATATATAAATTAAATTCTTCTCTTTTTTTTTTCCCCAGCGGTATTCATAATGCAATATGCCAGACAATGAGACGCATTTAAGTGAGACAGAGTGAAGGATTACTGTAGTAGGCGAGGCACAACATACATAACCATCATTAGCAACACGGCAGTCCAATTTCACAATGACAAGTATGAAGTGTCCAAACTCCATCATCGTTAGGCATTATGTTCCAAAACTGCACCACCATCAGGGATAAATTGATTTATTTTCCTTGCAGACCACAGAACTTTGCTGTTCATGCGCCCTTACTCCACAGAGCCACTCTAATCCTTTTTACAAGCTGCTTGCAAAATGACAGCAAGCAACCATTAGGGCCAGGCTTCAACCAGGCTTGGCGTGTGATCGATTAATACAAATGCCCCTTTTTCCTCGCACCTCAAAGGCCATGCAGAGAATGTGAGAGTTGAGCTTTTTTTTCCCCCCAAAGTGCCTTTCAATCCACTCATAAATCTACAAAAAGAGGCATAGTCAGAACAATATGTGGCTGGAAAGGGGTTTGCACTGAGCAAAACCATGTGAAACATAAAAGGTGGCTTTTACTCAGTGAGAGGTCGTTCTCAGAGAAAAGCAGCATTATGCAGCTTCAGATACACGATTACATTGGGTTATTTTTTTGTTGTTGATAATAGATGTACAGTATATAATCCTGCCTCTTGCCAGAGATGAATCCAAATGTTGAATGTGAAAATGTGTGCTTGCACATTGCTAATATGTTTCTAAATAGAAATGACATAGCTTACAATTTTTTATTGCTTCCCTGGATTTCCTTTGAGCCAGATCCTGCAGTATGCCAGGCCAAAACCAATATCTCATCTCTTACAAGCTCCCTCTGACATTCTGCTGCATAAAGGCTACGAGCTAGGGTTTTTGTTTTCTCATTTATCTCTCCGGTGACATTTACAGTACACGTGCAAATGCGTGGCCAAATGAGGAGACCACAGGATAATTAATATCCAGCTCTCCAAGGGCAGCTAGTAATGATACATTTGCTGCTTTGTCTGTCTTTTGAGGGGGTGGACACTGTCGAAGTATCACAGGTAAAAGGTTGATAAATATCGAGAGCTTGTACGGGTTTTTATTGCCTCCTAGCTCTTACAAATCATCACCGTACAGGTGTGTAAGCTAGCCGCTAAGTGCAAAACATCAGAGAGAAGTCAAAAAGTGACCGCTAACAAAGCTAAACAAATAAACATCTATGACACAAACAAGAGATAAATAACTCTACTATTTATGAGGTAGCGCACCAAAGCAGAATAATTTACTTACTTGAAATGAACAAGTGGGCAAAAAGAGTTCAGACTCTGGTAGCTATGTTGCTCCAATTAAGCTAATGCTAGCTTAAGCAGTTGTTTGCTAGCATGATAAACTTCCCTTTATAAAATTCTCTGTCTATCAGTTCAAAACTGCTTAATTTAGCTTTAACTGAACCCTTTACTTCTTGAGTTTTTTTTTCATTTAACTCCCTTAATAACACCCCACATAGCAGACAGGTCTGGGCCAGATCTGGCGTTAAGCCGGCACTGCTGGCCGACTTCTGGCATGGCAAGTGGTATGTCAACCGGATGTGGACCAGGTCTGGCAATGATGGCACTGTTTATATGATGGTATGCCACATGTGGCCCGATTGTGGCTTGGTTTATGTGGCCCAGATCTGACCATGTCACATGTGGCCCGATTGTGGCTTGGTTTATGTGGCCCAGATCTGACCATGCCACATGCGGCCCAATTGTGGTTGAGCTTATGTTGCCCATATGAACAGGCATGCATGTGTTCTCTTAAGTGTGAACCACAAAGAATTGTCAAGTCTTACCTTTAACATGTTTTTCTACCTTTACTGGTGTCTCACACACCACCACCCCACTCCTAATTAAATGTAGTCTTTCAGAGTTTAAGTACAGAAAACCTTTATTTGTCAGAATTGAATGAGTATGACAATTCGCTTTTGTGTGTTGAGAAATTAAATCTCTCACTATTCTAAAAAGACTGTCC